>OZ025246.1:7528565-8128565 GCA_964019155.1 Osedax fenrisi | reverse complement strand
TTCAATATAATTTTTTTTTTAAAGGTATTATATTTTATGAGTACTAGGTTTTTACCGGTAATTACCGTAAATTAACATGGTAGAGATAGGTTTTTACCGGTTATTACCGGTTTTGCCCGGTAAAAACAGGTTTTTACCGAAAATAATGGAACCCTGATTGATATACATAAAAAAATAATACTTTAATAGAAATATCATATCAATAAATGTTAGATTATAAATCATTTATAACGATTTAATATAATTTTAGATTAAAAATGTGATAACAAATATATATTTTTTTTTGAATAATTTTACTTGCTGTGTAATTATGAACGTTTTATCTATAAAAGTACCTATAAATATATTGTATATCATTTATAATAACTTCATAAAAGACTACACAAATTTATATAAATATTGAAAAAATGTAATCAAATTATTGTTTGAAAATAATTTTCAAAATGTTAGATTTATTAAAAATAGTATTTGAAAAATAATTTGTCAATTAATAATATTCAATATCAACTTAATAAATTATTTATTTAATGCCTGAATTACATATATAATATTATTTTTGTTATTTATAAATAATGTATATATTATAACAATGAATATATATACTTATTATTATTAAAACACATACTATATTTACTATAATATTACATGTTTAGTCACTAAATTAGTGAGCTATAATTTATAGAATAAATAATGTTTAGATGATTATTTTATTATAATTTTAAAGTCATAAATTCTATATAAATTAATTATTTTTGAATATACCTAAGTATTGATTTATTTTCTATAAATAAATTATATATATAATTATTATAATAATAACTTCATAATTAACTGGACACTTATATAAAAAGTTAAAACATGTGCTATCAAATTTTATATCATCTTAATTAATCATGTATTTAATAAATATACATATACTATTTGTAATAATACATAAAATATATAATTATTATAATATAACTATTATAATAATTTGACATGTTTAGAAGGTACCTTTAATTATCATCATTAAATTAATGGGTGGCGAAACATGATTTTATTGTACAATACTACATAGTATTTTCAAAATAATGTTGTAGATATCATTCTCATATAATTATATAACTTAATATATACATAGATCTAAATGTAATTAATAAGGCTGTTTTCCAACACAATTTAATCATTCTCTTATTCATTTCGGAGTTATCGTAATTTAAAAGTAACCCTTATTTAAAAAATCTCATATATCAACCATGTAAATATTCATATGGACGATAAGACTTTAATTTTATAAATAATAGATAATTTTAGTAGACATTTATAGTAGTAACATTGTCGTTATATTATTGTTATCATCAAAATCATACATTTTATATAAAACCTAATTATCATGATTAATTATCTTAAATTTTACAAACAAACTTAATTTATTAGTATTATTTCTTCATATACATTTTTATAGCATACTATTATGCTTTATGTAATATATTTAATATCAATCTATAATAATATATATTAGTATTAATTGTTCGTATAAATTTTATATAATTACTGTTATGCTAGCATATTTTAATACTATTATTGAGCGGAGCAGATCTACATATTAGCTAGTTATAGTGCGACAGGTATTGCATGTATAGATTTCGGAACAATATATTAATTTATATGTATATCATATGAGTGTAGCTAAATAAATATAGTATGATTACATAATAATAAAGAGCTGTTTTAAATATTAAATATAATATTTTGTTTATACAAATTAATGTATTAATCATAATGGTCAATTTATTTATAATATCCGAATAAATTCATATATTTCTTAATATAGGATTTTTAGGACACTGTTGGGGCATAGAAGATGGGCACAAGAGATGTTCTTCTCTAGATGTCATCGCGTGAGTGACGTCTCGTATCCTGGTGTCCAATAAAGAACTATATACAAAAGTTGATGGACGATGCATATACAGTCAGGAGCCCTACCAAATATGATGAGCGATAGAAATGATCTGAGAACGTGTGTAATGGTGTAACGATAAAGCTCAACCTGGTAAGTAAAGTTAGTATATGTATATTCATATCAATTAATGTTTTGTTCACAAATCCATCTTGCATCTATTTCCATCTGCCCTACTACAGTTAAATAAATTTTAAATCTATGGCGGTTATTTTATTTGGTTTCATTCATATCACTATTTAATTATATATTTAATATTTTTGTATAGCTCAAACTATCAGTCACTATATGGCATATAGTATATGCAAAATGTATTAATTAATATCATTCACTATTATATAGTTGAAGACAGCGAAAAGGCTATGTTTAATATTAATCAGTGGATGTCTGATCACCGGTGAACTACTGGACATGGATAGAAGCGACCTGAGACGAATTGTTACTGAAGCTAGTGAGAAAATTACCACTACGATTCATGAGTCATGGAACTAAAAGTTAGTCAGTAAGAGTTGAATACCAATACTATATTACAGTGAATTTGATAGGTTTTAAGTGATGGATTTAATTAAAAATAAGAATATAAATAATATAATATACTTTTACTTTCGATAACTATTACTTTTACTTTCTAATATTAAATATAACAATTAAATTCTTTATAACATTTTTATTTAATTAATAATTATTTTGATTTTATCAAATATAAATATACTCTTAAATCCAAACAAAAATGTAACTAAAATATATAAAAATACAAATAGAGCAGATCTGATTTTTATCATTATTAAATTACTAATTTACAAAATGTATTTTATCATATACAAATGTATAAATATATATATATTTTTTTTTTTTTCGGACAATGGTTAGTTAATAACCAGAGCCAATTATCCCATTTATTAGCGAAAACATATTAATAAAAATATGACGAAGTAGGCAAGGGAGAGGCCAGGTAATTAAGGATATTACAATAATCCATTGCAGCAGTATTTGCGATAAATATTTAGACTGCCTGTCATGACACGAATACTGAGTAGCGTAATATCATGCTTCCTCAGGCCTAACGAATATAGGTCTTTAGACGTTAGGGATGAGGGTATACCACGCCAGTTCCAACAAGAGGCACTTAGTTTAGCCTGCTTTGCACCAGTAAGTTGTTTTGCGTAGGAGAGTATTTCAGGTTTGTTATAGTAGTCAGTTTTGTGTCGGTAATTAGTATCGGTATCTATTGTATCAGTTGAGATTTGCGTATCTATAATATAAACAATGTCATTTCGGTAAGCCAGTAAGTCAGGTTTGCGTAAACCAAGTTGTGTTCGTATGTGTGGTTCCAGTATAGTTGTAAATTTGTACTTATTAAGTAGAGTGATTAAAAGAGCGTTAACATAATTATGCCTGTGAATAATGTTATTATAATTAAATCTACAGGTCTGCATAATATGATTTAGGCAGTCATATTTATAATTACACCCTCGCCTTAAACAGTTTGTATTTAAACTTGGAAACATACGTTTACATCTGTAATGTGTATATAGTAGACCGTGCTTTAGCTTTACCATATCTACAAAATCGCGACCAGAAAACATCTTTATAGGAGAAGTTATCCAATTATTAATAAAAGGACTATGCGTGCCTAATTCTAAACCCTTGCCATCGACAGAATTAAATAAATATATTGAATGATATTTATTTATGGAGGTGTTATCAATAAACGTGTATTCATCGTATACTCGAGGTGTAGACCATTTTAGAATAACACTATCGGGAAGAGTTTGAATAATAGTGTCATCATTCCTTCTAATGGATGAAATCCTTTTTAGCCGCAGCACCGGTATTGCCAGAAAAAGACGAGTGATAGCTATCCCACCGACACTACTAGGTGCGTAGAATACACCGAGTGAAGTATCTGAAGGTAGTCGAAGCCAACGTCTGACGAACGCCCGAATACTTCTATCCATCGTTTTTAATGAATTTAAATAGACGTTAGAGAAAGTCAAGGTATGAAGCATACTTGGAATTAGATGATTTTTGAGCATAAACAATTTTTGTTGGGGTTTTAGAGTAGATTTAGATATTGCCAAGAGTTTCGATGTGAGGTCATCATTAATTGAATTATTTTTATTATCCAAAGCGCCTATGTTGATGCCAAGATATCTATAAGTTTCTTCTATATTTAGCGCTTTAATTGTAGAATTATCAATAGATATAAAACTATATGGGTTACATATCCATTGTTTTTTATTTGGGTTAATAATTATATTCAATGTAGCGCATTTTGATTTGTTAACGTTTAACCCACATTGAGCTAGTCTAAATAAAACATGATCAACTTGATATTGCATCATTACATCATCTTTCGCAAATAAAACCAGATCATCTGCAAATGCCATATGGCTTATTGTACTATTTCCTTGTAAATTAATACTACCTGGCATATTATCAGTTACATAATCTATAATGGAGTTAAAAAGAGCGGGAGACATTGGGTCACCTTGTTTTACTCCACGATTGACTGGTATACTAGGTGATACTCCATTTTTATATTTTAATTGAGTTGTACAATCAGAATAAGTATGCATAATATAACTTGTATACATTTTAGGAGTCCCTACTCTTTCGGCTAATGCAACAATTGAGTTGTGAGATACCGTATCAAAAGCTTTAGAAACATCCAACAAACACATCTTTAATGGGCGTAATGCATTTTTATGTTGATATATAATAGATTTAAGTAAAAAGATATTCTCAGCAATACCATCACGTCGAACAAAAGCTTTTTGCCGTGGATTAAGACTAATTGTGTTTTCAATTCTGCGTGCCAACATTTTATGGAAAAGTCTACAGAATATCGATGACATAGTTATTGGACGATAATGGGACGGCTCAGTACTGTGCTTAGTTTTAGGGATTAAAGTAGTTAGGCCTAGTTTAAATGCGGAAGGTGCAGTCGATGATATGAGATAAATATTAAAGCGAGCTGTTATATTATTTAGACCAATTTTAGTTAAATCGCATTTTGTAAGACCATCTATTCCCGGGGCGCCGTCGTGTAATGTGCCGTAACATGACTTTACTTCGTTTATCGTAATTGGATGTATATATGCATTACTATTATTAACAAATAAGTGGTTGAATGGAATAGATGGCTTACTTATTAACTCACTCCAATATTTAAATTGTAAATCGATTGGCATTTCTTTAATTTCTTTTGTAATATCTTCGCCGTCGAAAATAGATTTAGCAAGCCTGGATCTATTTTTAGAATACATTTGTTGCGTTTTAGCAAATAATAAACACCTTTGTTTACGCTTAACATTTCTATTTGATTGCACGCCTATATTATCATTACATTGTGTATTGTTAGAAATAATATTGTTACGTAATATTTTTGGTTTTTTTTTAGATTAAACTATAGATGAATTAATTAATTGTTCATAATCTAGGTCTATTAGATTTTGAATATTGTCGAAATTAAAATTCTGTATATGTAATTGTAAACTAGGTAATATGTATTTGCTAGGGTGTAAATCTAAGATATATTGTAAAATATTTGTTTTATTAGTTAAATCAATATTGTTTTGTGATCTAGGACCTGTAGATAAATCATAACAATAGCTATTCGAGACATTAGAATTAATCGTTTCGCATGGTTGCGTGTCATTAATAGTGTTTATATGAATGTTGTTATTATGTAAAATGTTAGTTTGTATATTGTTAATGTAATTTGATAAATGTGGTGTATCTAAATGTATGGGCAAAGTGTCGTTAGGGTCATAGTTAGTACTGTTAGTATCAGTAATGTTATCAGTATCGTATGTATCTTCAGTATCGTTATTGGGATTGTTAGTTAGTAGATTGTCTATGTGCAAAACAGGCTGTACAATATGATTTATATTAACGTATGTCTGGAGTGATCGAACCAGAGATTTGTACTTCGCAGATGACCGATGAGTTGTGATAGCCTGTAGAGACCTCTCAGTAAACTTCTCCGCTATCTCCTTATTGATTGGAAACCTCTTCGAGTCACTTTTATATATATATATATATATATATATATATATATATATATATATATATATATATATGTTTTATTCAAATACAATAACAAAATCAATTACAAATGATAACAATCTGATAATTATGAAAACTTATGTAATCAGATATGCATGTTTAATATCTTATTCAAATATAAATACTCTAGCAAATACACAAATATTTCTGGTTAATAATTCAAATACAGAAAATCTGATTTTGGTCATTAATAAATTTCAAATATAATAATGTATTTGTTTAATATTTACAAATAATATTTGAAATATAATATAATCCTATCAAATTTAAATACAAATAAATACATATTTACTCAAATTTAAATAAATTAAGTCTGATTAATGATTCATATATAATTACACTAAATCTGATTTTGATATTTATGATCATTTATTTATATAACAATATATATGTAACTATAAATACACACAAATGCAAATAAATGTATAATTTATCAATCAAATATACCTAATCTGTTTTAGATAAATATTAAAATATTAATTTTTATATATTTATATAAGTTTTATACATATATTTATATAAGTTTTATTCGTAAAATAATTAATTTTGTAATGTTTTAAAGGTATCATTGATGTATCTTGGCAACTAAAGAAAAGTGATACAACGAAATTGATACAGGTTTAGTATATTTAATTATAAATTAAATTTACATGTATCCATCATTACTTTGTTATTGTTTTATAGCTGGATTATAAGTTACAAATCTGATGACTAAAGGAAAGAGAAAGAAAACAAGATTTGATTATTGTAAATGTTCTATATATATTTTAATATTATATTAAATATCTATATTTTTGTTATTAATATATATATATAGGTTAGTACTTAATGTTAAAATAAATTGTATATATGAAAAAATGATGTATAATATTTATTATTGAAATGTGTTGAATTTATAATTTAATTTTAAATAATATATAAATAAAGTAGAATTTAGAAAGTTTTGCATAAATTATTAAATAATATTTGTTACTATAATTTATTTTATTTTGTAAATTAGTTAAAACCAAGATACAAGTTATATTATAGAATTTAAAGAGCTTTGTAAAAAATATAAATAAAATTCATTATTTCCCATATTGGGTAAGAATGCTGATCATTTTTTTATAACTTTTATTACATAATTATATATACACATAATAAAGATACAGATATTTGTTAATCGAATTAACAAATATTCAATGAGTTATGGTCTAATATGTATTATAAATTAATAAAAACTCATAACTCCTATCTACACCATGTCAAATTCGTACCATTTTTTTTTGCACATTTTTGATCATAACTTTTTTTTTAATAAAAATTAAAAAAAACTAAGATAGGACTTACATTATAGAATTTGATAACCTTTCTAATGATACTAATTTTATTATAATAGCATCAATATACAAAATCTCATTCTCGTACCTAGTAAAATAAAAGTACAAAAGTAAAATAACAAAAAAAATAACAAATTCATGTAATTTGTATATTAGTTTTTATATTGGTTTATAACAATATAAATTAAATAATTTGATTTTCTAAATTATTAAAAAATAATAACCAGAATTATCCCAAGGATAAATTTTAAAAAGTCAAATAATTTAATAAATATTTTTCTGACTTTTAAAATGAATCCTGGTTATTATTTGTTTTAATTGTTCAATATTTTCTATATATCTAGTGAATTTTGTATATACAGTATTACTATTTAGATGAGCATTGGGTGTTGTATCTCAATATAAATGATCCGTGAATCTACATCTTTTAATTTTAATACAAATTTTTAATTTTTGTCTATAATTTGTTGGTAAATAAAATCTATAATACAATGTATTATAGATTTTATTTACCAACAAATTATGGACATATTATTAATACATATATTTATATATTTAATTGAGTAAGTAATTTTCATTTAGGCAGTTCTTTACCTTTAGAAAATATCCTTATAACGGGTAGTCTTTATAGTAATTATAATAAAATAAATTTATATATATTTTAATCCTATTTCCTTATTATGAATTTTAATTAAAAATATTAATATAAATACCGAAACAAAGATCATAAAAATACTAAAATATGAAATTAAAATAAATATTAATTTTTAATAATTATAATTTTTAAACAAATTTTAAATTATAAGATATTAATACAAATAAAACCTTAGATAACCACCTACATGATACTATATTTGAGTTACACATATGTAGAACCAACATTGTTGGTCATCGATATAAAGAACGCTTTTTTATATCGATTATGTATGTATAAATAAATAAATATATATATATATATATATATCAAAGATTTTGCGAAGCAAAAAACTTCGGAATATCTTTGTATATATATATCATAGATATTGAGTGACTAACTCTAATGTCTATGCGTCTAACTAGATATATATTTATTTACAAGAGGAAGTTAATATGAAATATGTCAAGGGTCGCAGGTCATATTCAATGACTATAAATAACAATACAACATCCCCCTTTGTTAGTCAAAGTCAGGTCTGTTGACATGGGGGTACATGCTAGGTTGTCATAGCGACACCGATGTAAGTATAATAATAATCAACCTCAGGACTGTGTTTTGTCGTGAGGGATACGTAGTTTGGGTGATGTGCTATTGCGCATGTCATAGGTCAAGGCGACTCGGTGGTCGGCGTTGGCGTGATGGTCGCTCGTGTGCGACATCGGGTTGTGCGATGACCGGTGGGTCTTCGCTGGTAGTGTCGTCTCTACGCAAGTCTGTCAGGGTTCGTCGGAATCTTGAGCCGGTGAGATCTGAGTCTACCATGTACGAGTTCGGGGACGGGTGTTCCGCATGGATAGTGCCGGGACTCCATGTGCTGTTGATGGGGTTTCTGATGAACACGCGTTGTCCACTGTTCAGTGTCGGTTTGTTTGTTCGTGCCTTGGTGTTATAGCGGTCGGATGCTTTCTTTTGTCGGTCGTTGAGCAGCTTGTCTTGTTTTGTAGATGCTGGTACTTTGGTCTTTGGTAGCGTCGTTTTGATGATCCTTCCGTATAGGAGTTCGGCTGGAGAGGGGTGGTTCCTTTCTAGGGGGGTGGCTCTCCAGAATAGTAGGGCCTTTTCTGGATCGTCGGTCTTTGTCAGGATTCTCTTTATGGTTTGTATCTGTCGTTCAATGAATCCATTGCTTTGTGGATAGTGTGGTGAGCTGGTATTGTGCTGGAATCCCCAGCTCGCAGCGAATTGTGCGAAGGATGTTGCCGAGAATTGTGGTCCATTGTCGGAATGGAAGTGTCTCGGTATTCCGTATTCTGAAAATATCTCCTTTAGTGTCTGGATGATACTGCTGCTGTGGGTGCTTCTTAGTTTCCTTAGGATTGGGAATTTGGTATAGATGTCGGCGACTAGCAGGTAATTTTCTTTGTTGAGCTCGAACAGATCGGCTGCAATCGCCTCCCATGGTTCTCTTGGTAATCTTCTGTTGACGAATGCTACGGGGATCTGCCTTCTTTGGTTGGTCTGGCATTCGCTACATTCTCCTGTTAGGTCTTGTATGTCTTTGTTCATTCTTGGCCAATATATACAGGTCTTTGCGAGTAGGTTGGTCTTTACTATTCCTAGGTGTGGAATATGTAGATCTTTTAATAACTCGGGTCGTAGATGTGTAGGGATCAGTATTTGATTTCCTTTGATGATCATGCCGTTCTCTATGGTAAGCTCGTCGCGGAAAGGCCAATATTCTCGTATTGTCTGGGGGATATCTCTGCTTTCTTTGGGCCATCCTTTGATGATCATGCTGCTTAGTTCTTGAAGTTCTTTTTCTTTCTTTGTTTCGTTCTTGATTTGCGTTATTCTGGGTTCACTGAAGCGGGTGTAAGATATCTGCTTGTCGAACAGTATCTCGTTATTCTCTGGCAGTGGTTGTCGCGAGAGTGTATCTGGTAGTGGTAGGCATTTTCCGGGTATGTATTCTATGTCGATATCGTACGATTGTAGTCTGAGGAGCATTCTTTGGAGCCTAGTGGGGGCGCTCGCGATATTCTTGAGGATTATCATCGAGAGCGGCTTATGGTCTGACTGGATGGTGCACCGTTTTCCGTATATGTAAGTATGGAAACGAGTACATCCGAATACAACGGCGAGCATCTCGCGTTCTATGTTTGCGTATCTCTGTTCGCATTCGGTGAGTGATTTTGAGGCGTAGGCTATGGGCTTCCCAGATTGGGTCAGTACTGCTCCCAAGCCTCTTCCTGATGCATCTACTTGGATGACGATTTCTTTTGCGGGATCGAAGTATGTGAGTTCGCTGTCTCTCCAGGTCTTGATGTCGTTGAATTTCTTTTCGTGGGAAGATGTCCAGGTGAAGTCGGTTTCTTTCTTGAGCAGGTATCGTAGCGGCGCAGCGTGTGTGGATAAGTTTGGTACGAATGGGCTCATGTATGTGGCTATGCCCAGCAATTCTTGTAGTTGGGTCTTGTTCGTTGGTGATTTCATGTCTCT
The DNA here is from genome assembly GCA_964019155.1 of Osedax fenrisi. Lineage (NCBI taxonomy): Eukaryota > Metazoa > Annelida > Polychaeta > Sabellida > Siboglinidae > Osedax > Osedax fenrisi. The sequence continues at coordinate 8,118,100 of OZ025246.1, read as the reverse complement.
TATCGCGTATAGTCTTGCCGGGTCTGGTTTCGCTCCAGTTTCGTTGAATATGAGACCAAAAAAGTGTATAGAGGTCTGTTTTATCGTGCACTTTTCTTTGTTGAATATGAGTCCTCCTTCTCGGGCGCGGGTCATTAAGTGGTGGAGGTTTGCGTCGTGTTCTTCTTCGTTCTTTCCGAAGACAGCTATGTCGTCGGCTATACCGAGGGTTCCAGGGCAGTTTTCAATTATCATTTCCATCTTGAGTTGAAAGACGTCTTGGCTAATGTTTAAGCCGAAGGGTAGCCTCAGGAATCGGTACCTTCCGTGTGGGCTGTTGAACGTAGTCTTCAGGCTGGATTCGTGGTCTAGGTGTATTGCCCAATAACCTTGGCGGGCGTCTAGTTTGCTAAATATTTTTGCACCCTTGAGTTTGTAGGATACGTCTTCCAAGTTCTTTGTCGGGTAGTGGGGTCTCATTATTGCCTTATTCAGGTCGCGTGGGTCGAGGCATATCCTTAACTTGCCTGATTGCTTCCGTGCGTATACCAGGCTTGAGACCCATTCTGTTGGTTCTGTGACTTTCTTGATCACACCGGTTTCTTCCATCTGGTCTAGTTCATCTTTAATTTCTTGTACCATCGATATCGGGGGTTTTCGCGGGGAGTGTATTACTGGAGGTACCGTGGGGTCGGTCACTATGTGGTAAGTGCCTTCGAAGTTGCCAATCCCTTCGAATCGGTCTGGGTACATGTTCTCGAGGTCGTCTGAAGTCTTGATCTTGTTCGTCTTGACGTTATTTATCGTAATAACCTTCATCTTGGTTATTGATGGTAGGCCCAGTATTATCGGACCTGGTGTCTCAGCTACATAGAAGGTAGCTCGTGTTGTCACTTTCTTTAGCGTGATGTCGATATCGATTGTTCCGTAGTGGACCATCTTGTCTCCGTTGTAGACGGTCAGCGTGGTTCGGCTTGGGTTTAGGTGACCAAGCGTTGGTCGTGCGTTGTTGCAGTGCTCGGGATACATTCGAAGATACGTACGTAGTGGAAGGATGTTTCCTTCCGCGCCTGTGTCTACCTTCATGGTCGCGGGTAGCCCTCTCAGCGTGAAGCGTATGACGGTGTTCAGTACTATTGTCGGGTCTGCTGCGATCTCGTCGAGTTTCAGGTCGTTGAATTTCAGCTCGTCGAACGTGCGGTCGTATGAGCGGTCGTGTGTGCGGTCGGGTCCGCGATCGTATGTGCGGTCGTGTCCGCGATCGTGTTTTCGGGCGTGACCTGTGTTATTATGGTACTGGGCAGAAAGTGGTTTAGATTTTTGGCGACACACCGCAGCCCAGTGACCAATTTTGTGACAAAATCGACACTCGGACTGTGCGGCGGGGCACTGGGTACCCGTGTGTTTCAGGCCGCAATATTTACAAGTAACATAATAATTAGTAATCTTATCATTATGTGATTTATCGAGGCGATTATTAGTCTTCCGATATGCGGTCTTAAGTTTATTATCACTAAGTCTATTACTAACATGATCGATATGGGTGTTGGAGCCGGCTTTGAACTCCTTGAGCTCGATCTGTAGTGCTTCATAGGTACGGGCGATTTTCATGGCCTGGTCGAGTGTTAGGGTGTTGTCCTTGCAGAGTATATCTTCCCTGACTTTGTCGTGAGCGCCTCCTCTGATTATTTGCTCTATCAGGCGCGTTTCTATCTCGGTTTCATCACGGAATTTGCATTTCTTCGCTTGGAGCATGCATTTAGTCATGTATTCGTCTATTAGTTCGTCTTTGGCTTGTTTCATCTTTTCTAGTAGTAGTCTGGCCAGTCTGTAGTTAGACCTTGGCTCTAGGACCTCGCTCAGGTGGGTCCAAAATTCGATTAGAGTTTTGGTTTCATTGTTCCACGTGTTATATATTATCAGCCCTTCTTCACCGATCCATATGATGACGTATGTCATCCTCTCTTCGCTTTTCAATTTTGATAACGGGCCCTTGAATATTAATGTAACATATTGTTTAAATGCCATTAATTCGTGGGGTAGGTCTCCTGACCATACCATGCTCGGGGTCCTTATTCCGTCCATAATTATTATTATTTTTTTTTTTTGTTAAACATTTTTTTTTCCGTACACGTGCTTTTTTTTTAAAAAGGCTTTAAATGTCTGATTCTGGCGTTCGTTTTTTTACCGCTGTCACCATGTTATGATAGTTTATTGTTCTAACTATAACGGAATAGATCTGGATGCAAAGAATGGCTAAGTTACGAGTTTGTGCTACGAAGATTTGATATATTAATAAAACACGTCTAACTAGATATATATTTATTTACAAGAGGAAGTTAATATGAAATATGTCAAGGGTTGCAGGTCATATTCAATGACTATAAATAACAATACAACAGTTATAGTCTATCCAGCCTCATACGCATCAAGCGTCTATTTTGGATAGAGCCGGGCTATAGCCCCGTACGCATTAAGTGTCTCTTATTGATATAGCCTAGCTAGCCCCATACGCATTAACTGTCTCTTATGGATATAGCCTAGTCGAGTTATAGATATATGTTATATAACGATGGAGATAATAGTGACAATGAACAGCGACAACAGTGCAAGACCCGGAACCAGCAAACACGATGACATATATCGACTTCTAAGAAATCTTACCCGAAACACGTGTAACATGATTGCCTCTGAAAGTCTTAATTACTTCAGTATACTAAGTATAATTCATGCGTAATTGTATAGTTTACGACACTAAAGATATCGTGGGCATAGCGAGACCGATTGTGTTCTAGGCTTTTTATCACTCGAAGTCGAAACGAACGCGTCGATGAATTATCTAACGTAGTTGTAGAATATAACTTGAATAAATATATCTGGAACTTGTATGGTCTCGTCTATATTATTTATATAATATAAGTAGTAGGGCAAATATATAACATATAAGTATACATAAATATTTGTATATAAGCATATAATCTTTATTTACAAATGGATAAACTCGCTCGATACCCGTCTCACTTTTTGTAAATATATTGAGTACTATTACGACCAAACTATTTCATTAACTTTTATGTAAACAATAAATATATTGTACCCAACAACTTTAATTTGAACAATTATATTAATAAACACCAATATATGTTGTGCTATCTAATTATCTATCGTTAATATATAAATATATATATATATATATATATATATATATATTTATATGCAACTTATATATTATATATATATATATATTCTAGACATTTATTTAAAATTATAAATAAATGCATATATCTACAATGTAAATAATTATTATTATATTACTGTAAATGGTTGACAGTCAAATACACACAATTATAAATATATAACATTTATGTGCAATTTTCCTTTTATGAGCCTTTCCTTGATTTTGAACGCCATTATTATGGATACACCAAACCAAACAAGTGAAATAATTATTTTAACTAACACCCACAATATTAGGCACCTTAATAAGCACGCCCAACTTTAACTATGATATATATCGGCGGCCAAGATGAGCATTCACTATTATTATAATGGCGTGATAAAATATAAAGATTCTATTTTAAAAAATATTCTTCTATACATTTGAATATTCTAGTATAATAGTATAATTATTATAACTTTATAGAGTTATTATATTTATAGCGGCATAAATTTAAAAGAGAATGGCGTGCGTCGAATTCACCATTTAAAACCAATAGAGGCACTCCTAAAAAGATCGCGAAATTGCGTATACATTTTATATAAAATATTAATTATAATAAATATAATTTAATAACTTATTTATTAGCATATTTATAATAATAATATAATAAAATATTATATTAGCATAATATAATTAATTTACTTGTAAAAGGCAATTTATTTAGGTTTATTTTTATGAGAGTTATGACAATTAATAACACAACAACAGATAATTTTATTCGAAAAAATATAAAAATAATATAATTATTTGAATATTGTAAATGTGGTTTTCTGTAATGGCGTCAGTGGTTTTCAAATTGTTACGCTTCTGAGATATCGAATCACAGTCTACCTCACTCTAATGTCTATGATATATATATATCCATATCGGGATCTATATCAGTATCTATATACACTATTATAAATGATATTTATGAATATATTATACCTTAGCAGCGGTTGTTTCGTACAAAGATAAAACACTCCCTCCCTATGCAACTGCTAGTGAATAGTGAATAGTTAAGCTGATATAAGTAGTATCGAAATCACTAAAGATAAAAGTATACTTAAATATATACGATATGTATTAGCGTTTACACACCTCATTCATTTATATATAATTTAAGTTTAAACACTACTACCTACACAACACACACGTATAGCAGGCTACAGGTAACACTAGGTGGATATTTACAGGTGACAGATATACCGTTAGAACAACGTTACTGACAACGGGATACCTGCAGCACATCTACACATCTATAGTCTATATACCACATGCTATAGATATATCTATGAGGTTAATTACGTAATCCCCATCACGTGCAGCCTCCTCAGTCTCCATCACATGCAGCATCCCCTCATCAGCCTCCCCATTGTCACGTGTTAAAGTATCACGTATTAAGTGACACACACCCCTCGGGAACAATGGAACAGTTATACGCTGCAACGTTTATTACGTGTGCGGCTAGCTTTGATTAACTTACCTCTACAACCGCTACTACTACTGCATGATAGGGGAGGGGTGTGGCAGCTTTAACGACACGCCCACTGATTATGTAATGTTAACACCACGCATCACGTGACTAGCCGGCCTCGTGCTCCTATTGGAAGGGACGCAAATAAGCTACCCCCTACCGGACAAGTTATGTCTCATTTAGAGATCCGCGCTATTTAAGTATAGATTACCATTTATTACTAATTATATATATTTTATTAATGATAATGAACTCTGTACATATTTAATTAACTATTACTTATATAAATAGTATACTATTAATATATTAATATGTTATATATTAATTAATAATGTATGACTCATAGCGGTAACTAAGGTGTTATAAAAGAGGTATACAAATTTAAATTATAAATTGTTACCTAACATGTAATATGATATTATACTATTTTAAATTAATATTTATGAAATAAATTAACAGACTATAATAGTATATATATATATATATATATATATATATATATATATAAATATATTATGATGATAACATAAGGTTTATTGGGCTCCGTTACAATGTGGTGACACTTATTTTAAGTAAAATAAATAAAAATAAAACATAATAACAACTAAAAATGAAAAAACTAACGTAACAAATTGGAAGTAGGAATTATTACCTAATAAGAACGAATTATACAAGAAAATAATAATATAATGAAATAGAGAATTAAATAGAGAATATATATATATATAAATTTAGATGAGTATTGAAGGAAGTGGAATATAAGGTGGGTCTTATAGATAAAGGGAGTGCATTCCTGATACATGGGATAATGAATGATAATGCGCGTTTCTGGAACTTAAAGGAGGATGTATGTGGGACAAAGTGGCGTATATTGGAAATTTAACGTGTGTATCGTGTGAATTGAGATTAAGTCATATATATTATTAAGGAGTAGAGGAATATATAGATGTATGTGTAATAGAAAGGAGTCGAATTATGGATACTTTTTTATAGGGTAACAATTTGGTATACATTGAAAGGAGTCAGTAGAGGAATGATCAGATAGTGTAATATTGATAATGTATCGTATATAATCTATAGAACTACTATAGAACTTCTATACTATAAATTATCTGATGATTATGTTTAATGAAGGACGACGAAAGGTTATATAATAAAGAATAACAATAAGCAATACGAGAAATTACAAGTGAATTAATAAGGACCGCACAAAAGGACGAGTAATATGTTTACGGATATTTCTTATTCTAAATAACTGATAATTAGTAGCTTTAGAAATTTTAGAAATAGGTCTAGAAAAAGATATACCATAGTCGAAAACGACTCCAATATTAAGGACGGATTTGTAAGGTAAAATAATAATCTTGTTAATGTAAAGGGAAAGGAATGATGGTGAGTTCAGTAGGTATATTGAGGATAGTAGTTTTGTTTTTATATTAGAAGATTGTTGAAAGAAGCTAAATTATTTAATATAGGAGGCATATAGTTAATAATTATCTAGATTGGATATATGGAGTAGAGTTGTATATCGTCAGCATATATGTGATAGAAAACGCCAGGAAATTAAGGGTAGGGTACTATAGAGTCTTTTAAAAGTATAAATAGTAATAAGGTCAGATGTAGAGGAGGAAGTGGATTTTAAAATGAGGTCATAAATTTAAGATATTGAGGGAGTAGTAAAGGTAGATAGATAATTATTAATTGGTATACTGATTACTATACAAAATGTGCTGTGTTTATGATGAAGGGAAGTAATGATTGAGCAGGTAGATAATATGTTCTCCAAGAAAAAGTTAGAGAATTCATTACATAATTTATTTTTATGAATATTTGGTAGCTAGGGTATTAGGAAAGTAATGGAAATATCATATATAATAAATGGATTTGACCCAACTACTATAGGCTTCATGGAACCGTGACGGATGGAATAGAACTTATGTTGAAGCGATTCATATACCCCCTACGATCAACCGGTTAAGGGACTTAGTAAGTAAGTAAATTCAAGCTTTCGAATATCAAACTTGAAATATTCATAAAAAAAATATTTGACATAATAATATTTTTTTAATAATAAATGTTCAATATATTGTTGGTCATATTACCAATATTGGTAATATAATCTAATTATTTATATTCTTTCAGTTCATAGAACCATTATTTGATCTAATTTTGTTTTAATACATGCTTTTCGCAGTCCATCCTGTTGGGCATATTTGTGTCACTGTCTTAACTTTGTTATTTTTAGTATTGTATACATTCCGGAATTGTATAGTTTGTTCATATAATAATCCTTAATCATGAACCACTCTCAAATATGTTCTTATATTCATCTTATTATCTAATGAATATGCTATTAAGTTTGTGGGATGAGCTCCACATAGTGTATAAAAGCTAATGGTTGTCTAGTTAGTAACTAGTAGTTACTATTATAGTCTTTACAACATTACATTTACCAGACATATTAGCTGCACCGACATATGAATGACTTCTTAATTTATAAATAGGCCAGTTAAGATGTTTAAGTTCAGATACAATTACATTTTCTATACCTTCCTAAGTTGTAGCCTCAGTAATATTGCATAATCCTATGTATATTTCTTTAATTTCTAGTTATGATGTAAAATAACGAACCTCCAAATTATCCTTCTCACTTCCGTGTATATCTTGAATTCCATCACATTGAATCGAGAAAGTACCATTAATATATATATATATATATTAATAAAATATTTAATAATTAAGTTTTATAAAGTTGAATAATTTCATTCTGAATATCGCCAGATAACAATTTTATCTCATAAATATATATCTCATAAATATTATCATATTTCATGGAGGGGGGGGGGGGGGCAAAAAATAAGTAGCCCCCCCCCCCCCATATTTTTGGTAATATTATTTAGTAAAAATATGTATTAATAAAGACAATATACTAGATTTAATATATATATATATATATATACAATTTATTATAACATATTTCATGGGGGGGGGGGGGTCCGATATCCCCCGCCGCCCCTTGTTCCGACGCCCCTACTCATTAGTATTAGTCATTCATATTTAGTATATGCATCAACTAAATGATAGTTACGCAATATAATATCATATAATCCTGATGTATTAATATAGGATACATATAAAAACATGTACAATGTACACACACACACACACACACACACACACACACATTCACACACATTCACACACATTCACACACATCCATCTAACACACACACATATATATATATATTGTAAGTATTTGTTTAGAAATCATATATATATATATAATATTAAAGTGATATAATGCATAGGGTCGGAATACTAATGCTCTTTCATCATATCAACAGTTGTTAACGAAGGTCCGCAGTTTATTCAAGCGTATCAACACATACACACATTAAACACAGTAACATAACAAGCATTTAGTTAATACAATTATAACCTAGTACATCTTTACAATTTGATAACAATACACTCACATACTACGAGTATTACATGACTACATATAGTTATTATTATAATACATCGTGAAGGGTAATAAGTGTTAAATGTATACATTTATACACCAAGTGCAATTGGTTTAATATTAATTTACTATATATATATATATATAGAATATGTTATTACAATATTTAAATACTCACTATAAAAAGTATATATATTCAGACATTAATATTGGTGACAAATATAAAATAATAACAAACATATTGAAAATTCGTTTAGGTGGGCTTTAAAAAATGATATTATAAACATATACATATATAAATTACATAAACTGCATGTGAATATTACATAACAACTACTACTATTTACGATTGTAGTGTAGTCAGTTAACCTATCTAATTACGTAATCATTTGTTTATCCTCGCCGAGCGTGTTCAAAAGAACAATAGCCGCGTTAACTATGACGTAACGAGCCGTGGTGCAGGTGATCGGGTGACCTAGATCTAAGACAATAGAGGATGGTAACTATAGCAACAACGGAGGCACTAACTACTTAATCACGTGATGCTATCCGTGTTACCATGTGATCAGAAGGCATTGTTATAAAGCTATTGTCGTGAGGTTTACACACACGCAATGCATTATATAGCTCGAGTACAAATGAAACGATAACATATATAATACATATTTAGTGAGTTACGTTCCACTTCAGTGCGTGCGATAGCGGCAGTCTATTTATAGAATAGCGATAGTGACGTAACTGCAATATACATTCGCGGTATAGGCAATCGCGCGAATTGAATACAACCTATCATGAATAACACTATAACATATATAAATATTACTATCATATATTGTATGTATTCTATATTATACAAGTAAATATATGTATATAATATAAATTTCTAACTGGTATTGAATTTAAGTATATGACATTATTAATATATAATATTATGGCATATCGAAGGTAGCTAGATAACATACGTTAGTTGATCATTCATATGATATATTTCATACAGCTTTATTTAATCAATAGTATTACTGTAGGAAGTAGGCATACTTAAATACCTATACTTAAATTATATAATAAAGTAAAAAGTTAAATAATCAAGCTTAATAAATATATACGTTATATGATTACATAATATGTTCTAAATATAGATTAACTATTACGTAATCACTGTTATATATGTTACGTCATACAAGTCGGCAACACAATACTCTCACACATCTGACCGTATCAATAGCGTCATATTGTATTGTATTATGTATCAACTCGCTCAGGTAAATAACAGTGGCAATAGGAAGCTCGGCTGTCACTCAAGAATGTATTAACCAATAGCATCGCTTCAACCGCGACGATTCCACGCTGATGTCTATATAGGTATACGACATCGTTACATTACAGTCATATCCACTCGCCGTTAACATCGTGTCCTATGTCCTATATTCTAGCTGTGGCTTTCTCCTTCACTTCTTAACTGGACATCACTGCCTTCTCACGTTATCCCCACACAACATATCACACAGTCTATACCGGAGTGTACGTCGTATTGGTTAGTTTGTTGTATACATTAGTTACGTTATAAAGTTATAACTGCATATAATTGTAATACATGACTGATTATCTCGCACAATTGCATTATATATTGCATCAGCATGTATTCCAGTAACACTATATAGTATGTATTGATATAACATTAAGATATGTAGTGGACTTATGCGATATTAATGTTGTATAGACCTTTCACAAGACGATACAATCTAATAGTAAATACATACTATAAAAATAAGTTTATAGATACAAATAATATTTATTTAATGAAATATATAATAAATCAATATATATATAAATATATATATATATATATATATATATATATATATATATAATATGGTAATACAAAATAGGATAGATATTGAACGATTTAACAACACATTAATATAACAAATATAACAATGTAATATGAATATACACGGGTTATATGCACACTAGTAGCGGCCGTTAGTTCAGCGTACAACGTATATTGCACGTAACTAGGTGTGCAGTCAGGCGTGACGGCGATATGAGTCACCGCATTGGTTATTATTAGTCATGCCGCTACAACCTACATTATAATAATACACTTGCGATGTAAATATGCATCTATAATGTTATGTAATATAGTTATAGCGTAGTTTATTCTATATAACATATACATACACATACATACACATACATACACATGCATACACATACACATACACATACACATACACATACAATCATACATACAAATCTACTAACAAATACTCTATATTGTGATTTACTTTATATTTTATATTGTATTATTTATATCTAATTGTATATATTATTAGCTTATGTTATAGAGGTGGTACAAATATAACTGATACTACTAATCTGTAAGTTTGTTATCATTATTAATGTTACGGTATATCTTGGCTTGTATAGAAAGTTATGATTTTACTGTTGACCCGTTTAAACAAAGAATAAATGGTATTAATATATGTATTAATGTTATTTTTATTGTAATTAATAATTTAAAAATAGATATATCTATAATGTATCCCAGCTGGTTAATATATTCTCCATTGTATTCGATACTGACATCATAAGCTCGGCACCTCCACCTCTAATTCTTAACCACATCTATTTATAAATTAGTAATTGCAATTAAAATAAAATGCTGTTTACATGAGGGCACTGAACAATGGGAATACTTCCCGCTTGGACTCGATGTCATTTATATTATATGATTATATATATCATATATCGTATAGTATACACTTTTAGAAATTAGGGGTATACTAGAAGTTTCACATGGGTAAACTAACTAGGAGCAGTAGTTTACCCTTAAGGGTAAATTATAATGTTTTAACTTACCACTGAGAGCATCATAGTTTACCCGCGAGAGCATTGTAGTTTACCCCCGAGAGCATCGTAGTTTACCCCTTAGTTTATTGTCCTTATATCTGTATCTTAGTTTACATCTGAATTTATCAAAATAAATTATTATATTCATTTATAAGCTATATATATATTATATATTATATATATATATATATATATATATATATATATATATATATATAATATATATATATATAATATAGATTATTAGTTTATCCATAAATTTATTTTATTTTATAATAAATAGATATTTAATGAGTAATGTAATAATAAGCAGATATATTTATTGATATATGTTATAATAAAATAAATTAAGGCATTTAATAATAATAATAATAATAATAATATATGTATACTATTAGTTTTTCCACTTGCTAATCGAACATTTGACAGCAAGTGGCATATTAAATATATATTTTTCAATAAATTTAAAGAATTGCGAATTAACTATACTATATTCTAAATTAAATATAAAATATGTATACAAAAGACATGAAATGCCTTGAATAACGATTTGGTTTCGTAAAATATAACATTATTTATATATATATAAAAATCAGTATCTGTTTTTGTTGTTGATATATTACAGGATTGTCTTTAATATTCTAAAATAACAATACATTATTTAATTTAAAAACAAATGTCTTAAAATAGTATGGGGAAATTAACATAACACACAGTTCGTTAATGTAACATATTTTATTATCTTTTACCGTTGTAATTATATTGGCATTGACAAAACCCCCTCACGTCCCCTATAGGGTATACCTTTTAATAAATAGTATTCAAAAGTATGTAATATATTTTATATTATATTTATATCATATATACATAAAATAACACACTTACATTTATATAATTAACACATCACTCTTTATGATACAAATATAGAATTTATTCGAAGAGATACTGATATGATACAATATATTAAATTGAACAAGTATACAATACTGATAGATACAATTACTTTAAATTTTGAACTGATATGATACTGATACAGCATTTTTTGTGAACGATTCGGTATCTATACAGAATTTTTTTTTGTAAATATCTAACACTAATATATATTGATTGAATGTTTATTTAGACACTTAAATAAATCATAAATGATTTCTCAAAGGTGTATATAATAGAATACAAATAATAAAAGTAGGTAAACAATAAATACCAATAATAATAATACAATAAAATAGAATAAGCCGTACGGAAAGTAATTAATAAAATAATAATGACAAACAATATTAATAATTCAGGTTACCACCTGAGATCAATTGTTGTATATATTTCATGAATGTTTTATGCGATTTTATGGATCTAATATAGGGCGGGAGTGAATTCCATAGCTTAGGACCAATATAACTCAGTGCCAGAATATATTCATTTTTGAGGGACGTAGAATAGGGGTAGATAGAAGGTGAGATGCATGGTTTCTAAGTGATGGAAGGGGAGCTCTTTGTACTAGAGAAGCAGAAATATATGAAGGGCAATTTGAAGAGTATATTGAGGAATGAACAATAGATAATATGCGATAAGCAGAGCGTTTGTTAAATGTGAACCATGGAGATATGTGTTGGTATGAGGAAGTAGAGGAATGATCTCAAATACGTAGGTTATATGTTGTACGGATTGATGAACGAATAACTCGATTTAAGGGAGAGATAGATGATAATGGAATATTTATAAGGATTGAGGAACAGTAATCTATGCGTGAGAGTACAAGGGAATTAACTAGAGTTTTAGTAAGAGATACAGTAATTGATTTTCGTATTTTTCTAATTCTAAATAGATGATAATTTGCAGATTTAGTGATGGCAGTAATATGAGGAATGAAGGAAAGTGTAGAATCAAAAAGTACACCTAAGTTAGATGCAGTAGGAGAAGGAGATATTACAATATTATCAATAAGAAAAGGAGGGAAGTAAGTTGGTGATGGAGAAAGATTCAACAATGTAGTTTTGGAAGTATTAAGGAGAATATTATTAGAAATAAGCCATTCTTTAATGTCATTAGCACAATTAGAGAGTTGATTATTGAGACCTGGTGATGAATTAGTTGGAAGAAACATATATAGTTGTATGTCATCTGCATAAAGATGGTAATATATATTTGGATATTTAGATATTATGGATGGTAATGGGTATAAATAAATTGAGAAAAGTGAAGGACCGAGTACTGATCCCTGGGGAACACCATATTTCATAGGAGAAGGGGAAGAAAAAGAATTATATATTTTTACACTGCTACTACGGTCAAATAGATATGAAGTAAACCATGAGAGGGCAAGGTCTCTAACTCCAAGCAGGTGTAGACGGGACAGTAGAATTTTGTGAACAAGCGTATCGAAAGCACTGGATATGTCCAGCATTACTAGTTGACAGCAGTTTTTAGTATTAAGGGTAGAAGTGATTACATCAATTACGTTTAGTAGTGCTGTTTCTGTGGAGTGTCCTCGGCGAAATCCACTTTGTTGAGGAATATGGAGATTATTGGCGGTTAAATATGAGATTAGTTGACGAGAGACAACTCTTTCCAAAATTTTACTCACCAAAGGTAGCTGAGAAATTGGGCGATAATTGAGAAGTGAATCAGGATCGAGTGAAGGTTTTTTAAGAATGGGAGTGATTATTGCTTGTTTAAAAATTGAAGGTACCGGAATTTAGGGAATATGAGATGATGTTACAGATAGTTGGACATAGATAATCGGAGTAAAGTTTAAAAATAGATAGTGGAACAGGATCGGAGGGAGATATCGAAGAGGATGCATTTAGTAGTTTAGATATGAGAGATATATGTGGCGGACGAAAAAAACTTAAGAAAACAGATATAGGTGGGGTAACTATGATTGAAGGATAATTGGCAGTAAGGGTATGGTTATTGATCTTTATTATGATGGAGTCAATCTTATTAGAAAATGTTTTGGAGAAAAGACAGCTTAATTGTAATGGAGAAATGTTAATTATAGATGGTAGTAATGCTGGTTTTGGGGGAGATAACAACTTATTAGCTAGTCTGAAAAGTCGTCGGTTATCAGAAGCAAGATCATTTATAACCTGAGTGTAATAGCTAGATTTGGCATAGGAAATTGCTAACTTGTAGATCTTACGTTGCTCAATGAAGATGAAGATCTCAAGGATATGTATGTTCTTTCAGATTTACGAAGTGATCGTTTCAAGGACATGATGTGGGAAGTAAACCATGGGGTATCAGGATGTAGAGTTACTGATATAGTTTGTGAAGGCTCATGTTTATCGAGAAGATGGGATAGTATGGAATTTAATACAACTGGAGAATAACAGTAGTCACCTAAAGCAGAATGTAAGTCAGCTAAGAATATCATGGAATTAATTTTCTTAATGGGTCTGTATGTAATACGTGTTTTCTGAGTAAGAGTGATAGTAAAGTTAGTTTTATATATTATATATATATATATATATATATATATATATATCAATTTAATTATATAAGTATATATTATAATATTATTAATTAAATAACTTTAAAATATATATATATTATTAATAAATATTAGTTGTTTATATATTATAGTTCTTCAATATTCTTATAATATGCCTCAATATATTCAAACATCCCAGGTTTCTTATATTTGATAATATTCGGTATGCATCTTATAATACCATTTAAATTTGAATCTGTATCATACTGGAAAGTAACTTCTTATTTCATCTATAAATATTTAAATTTAATTATATAATGATCATTATGGTTATATACTTACCAATTCAAGATTAGATAATATTGGATATTTCTCCATGAATTCAGTAGTTGTTAATAATTCAACTTGTTTTCGACGATCATTTAAATTTTGTTGATTCATATATTATTTCAATATATATTGATTCTATTGATTCTATTGATTGTGCGGCAATTTCAGCAGGCTACAAATTATTTTTAATTATAAATATGCATACAATATTAAATCAAGCAATACTAACTATATTTTGTTTATGTTTCTTTGAAAGTACATATAATTAATTTGGCATAATATTAATGTTATATGTAGATCTTCTTTTGTTATTAAATTGTAGTCTGTTTTGCATGATGCTAATATCCATTAGAGGTTTTCTAACAAGCTTCATCTTATTTATCAAAGATAATTTAAGGCTATTCTGATCATAAATAATTAAAAATTTATTATGATAATTAATTATATTTTGATATTACTATTGCTATTGATATTGATATAGATGTTGATTAGGCTATTGATGTTGATAATAATATTGATAATAACCTTTGATCCCAGATAGGGATACATATATAATAATTCATTAATAATTGTATTATTTCCCATTCCTGATATATTAATATAATAATTAAGTAAATATTTATAAAAAAACATTCAAAATATATTGAATACTTACTATATTTGATTGTGTAATAGATTATCTGTTATAATCGTATTTGATATTCGTGTATTTTTTGATGAAGGCAAATAGTCATTTTCCGTTTTCTGGGTATTTCAAATTACTAGAAAATGTACTGTAATAACTGGCAATCTATATTTAAAAGTATTGATTAGTATATATATAAATATATAATAATTTGTAATATAACTTGTAATTATAAAGATAATTCCTAATTATCTTCGTTGATTGAGCTAACGTTGTAATAGTATCCATACAGTTATATTGGAAACTATCATTTATTGATCTAAAATAATAACATATATTTTAATAAATAATATATATATACAAAACCCCCTCACATTTGGTTAAATATTTACTTACATTGCATTATTTCTTTCATTTGATAATTGATAATTATTAATTGATGAAGGCATATTTTCAATTGATCTAAAATATGACCATGCATGAATTAAATACTATAGTAATTTTTCACATAACTAATTCACACATATATATATATATAGAATAAGAAGAAGATATTTTATTTAGACATCGTTTAAACAATTAAGTTAACAATAATGTATAATGAAATAATAAGAAATAGTGTAAATAAATATGTTTTTAAATTCTTTTTGAACTTTTCTGAGTTTCTTTCAGCACGGAGTGTTGCAGGTAGTGAGTTCCAGGCTATCGGTGCTTGTGACGAGAAGGCGCGTGAACGGGCAGCAGTAGAATGTATTGTCGATCTAGGTCGTATACGATTAACATGACACGGCCTGAGACTTCTTGTCTGGTCGATTCTCTCTATCAATTCATATAAATATGACGGCGTTTCAAAGTGGAGTGCATTATGAGTCATAATACATATTTTATAGATTATTCTTTCTTTTATGGGTAACGCTACTGGCACCAGTGTAATTCCTTCATTAATTGTGTGATGCTGATATGGTTATTTTCTTCTCGATGAGGTAGCTTGTGAATTATACGTACAGCATATCGTTGAAGGGAGGTAAGTTCAGCCAATGTGATAGCTGGTAGACCTATAAGCAGCACATTACAATAATCGAAAACCCCTAATACTAAACTAGTCACTAAAATTTTGCAAGTAAAGAAATTTAAAGATTTTTGATTTTTTTAATTCTGTACAGTTGAAAGTTTACTGAACGAATTTTTTCTGATATAAAAGATTTCATGTCGTGGTTAGAATTCAAAATTACACCCAAATTCTTTATCGTTTGTGATGATAATAAACACTTGTCAAATGAAAAAGTGAACGATGTTGAAAAGTGTTTAGAAGTATGATTGACGTACATTACTTCAGTTTTTAAAGGGTTCAGTTGTAATGAGTTTTCGTGAAACCAGATAGAGAGTTCACGTAGACAGTTCTGCAAACGGATGTGGGCAGATGAGTCATTTTCATTATCAGCATCAGTAAAAATGTGGATGTCATCGGCGTATGAATGAAATTTAATCAATGGATGGTTGGCGAAGATTTTGAAAACAGGTGATAAGTATATCGAAAAAAGTAGTGGTCCTAGTACTGATCCTTGTGGTACTCCGTGAGTCATCTTTTGATATTCGGAAGAATAATCGCCAATACTGACTCTACTCATTCTATCAGAAATGTACGATTTTAACCAATCTAAAGCTTTTCCAGAAAATCCACTCTCGATTAATATATATATGTGTGAACACACTTACATACCCTACATTTGAATACATATTTATTTACATTGATTCGTTTATTTCATTTGATAATTGAATATTTGTACTTGATTAATGCATATTTTCATTGATCTGAAATATGATCATGAATGAATTAAATACTATTGTAATTACTATATATAATATATATATATATATATATATATATATATATATATATATATATATATATATATATATATATATATATATATATGTTTATAAATATATATCAGTTTATACATACCCGTATAACACAGCATTATAATCAGCAATAATGGATGATGATATATCTTTTTTTTGATTACTACATTATTTAATAAGCATTTCCTTATTATTTTCATTTGGAAATAGCATTGTCAATAAAATTGAATTAGATAACATATCAATATCTGCATCAGATAATTAATTGATGTAAAAATAATAATATTATTTTTTAATTTTATATAACTTATATACTATATATAAAGTTATAATTTTATATATTTATTAATCAATGTTAAGAATATTAATCTATATATTTAATAAAATTAATATAATTTTTTTAAATATTAATACAAATATTATTATATTCATATATATATATATATATATATATTTTTAATAAATACTTCAATAGGAATATATGATATGGTTATTATTAGATATTCCGTGTATATTCTATTTCACAGTATTATATTATAATTTATTCAAGGATTCAGTAAATTATACTTTTCTTACGGCTTGTTTATTACATTTTATATAATACACATAATCTATACTATTATTAATAATATTGATAACAGGGTTGTTGATTTATTTATTAACTATAATAACCAAACCCTTCCTTATATAATTTAAAACGAATTTAGGTATAATTTATAATATATACTACATTTTCATTTATCATTTTGTTTATGACATACATTTATGTACACGATATTATATACGATGATATTATACATGGTATAATTCATATAATATAGTCTATAATATTAATAATAATATTGAAACTAATATTAAATGATAATATAAACCAAAATAAATATGTTTTTTTAAATAAAAAAACCAAAAAACCTATCAACCCTGATAATATATATATAATTATATCTAAATACACAATTAATTAAATATATTATATTATCAGAAATTAATGAATACAGCACAATTCATTATAACTATATTTCTTTTCTTTATAATCTCCTATATGAATACACATCGCTTGCTACCTACTTTTAATTAACCAGGTATGAAAATATATGTATACGATATATATTATGTTTCATTTCAGTAATAACTATTATACATATAGGATTTATCATTATACAATGACCAGTATTAATATATCAGTAACATATATCATTATTTTGAATAATATGAATAGACAACGTCATCCTATATAATATTAATATACTGATATTAATATTAATATAATTAGATTAATATAATGTTAATAATACTTTAAATATAATAATAATAATATAATATTATTATAATTATAATTTTATTTATTACTATAATTATAATTATTAATATAAATTAACCTTACAGTAATGGAATAAACATCCCTTTATTTACGTTTCGGGAAACACCGCGCCTACTGCATTCCAAGCACCTTTCTCATAATTCATCACAACTCTACGCATACAATTATTAGGTACTTGCAAGCTCCTTTATTTTTGAGAATACTTCAATGTAATAAATTATTAGTCTTTAACTCATCATTATATAAGCAAAGAAGAATTGTTTTGTATACAATCATGTAGGTATACCTACATATAATATATTATATACAATTATTATATATATATATAAATTGTTGTTATGTATTAATCACTGTCTAAGTTGTGTAATACTAATATATTACACTGTTAAGTTGTGTGTATATATGGGAGTAAAATGTCAAGGCTTATTTACGTTAATTGGTTAGACTTATTCTTCAAGAGATTATATATAGCGGACCACCGCAGATGTCTGAGCGTGGGGCGGTAATGCGAGACGGCAGAAACGTACATTGTACGTGCGTCGTGATACCAGGCACTAGGTGTATATGCGCTGATATTACGTAGATGTACAATATCGACGCATATATATAAATAAAATATATAACATCCCCTCTTCT
The DNA here is from genome assembly GCA_964019155.1 of Osedax fenrisi. NCBI lineage: Eukaryota > Metazoa > Annelida > Polychaeta > Sabellida > Siboglinidae > Osedax > Osedax fenrisi. Next base: position 8,098,924 of record OZ025246.1, on the reverse strand, counting down.
CCCTATTGGTTATCGAAGAGGGGTTGGGGTCATTCCCTCTTCTCACGTATGGAAGAAGGATATCATGTTGGAGGTGGCCATGGGGATGGCAATACATGCATTGTGTATGGTGCTGTATGGCATCACGGATGGTGGGGGTGATGATGAGGGGGTCACGGATATTGTGGGTGAGATCGAGAGGGTCACGGGTGACGTTGAGAACATATCGGGTATTATGTGTGATGTCGGATGCGTCACAGATGTCGTGGGTGACAGCGGGGGCGTAGCGAATATGTACCTGATATAGTGGGCAAGGGCGAAAGCGTACCGGATGTCGTGGGTAGTGGCTGGGACGTCACGGAGGTCATGAGTGACGGCGAGGGTGTATAGGATATCATACCGGATGTAGTGGGCAATGGCGAGGACGTAAATAAAATGTTAAACAACATTTTCAGCTCGTCTAGCCGATCTTCATTGTGCCAATCGAAGGAAGGAGTTGGTGTAGGGTTCATGATTGTTTATAGTCATTGGGCGTGGGGGTAGATGTTTCCTAACGTGCTCTCACTGGTTGACGTGGCAGGATGATATTCATTGGACGTGAGGTTGGACGCTTATTGATGTTACGTCAAGGCTTATGTACGTTTATTGGTTATACTTATTCTTCAAGTGATTATACATAGCGGCGGTCCGCTATATATACACAGCCGTCTGCGCGTGGGGGGGGTCATGCGAGATGGTAGGAATGTACGTGCATTATGATACCAGGCACTATGCGTATATTCGCTGATATCACGTAGATGTACAATATCGTCGCATAAATAAATACAATATATAACAATAAGTACAAGGCATTACCTGTTAATATTTAATACATTCAATAATATAATAATCTAAAAATGTTGTTAATATATATGTTATTACATATAAAGGTTAATATATATATAGGATGATACGTATGGTAGGTAAAAATTAAATGGCAACATTACGTGGCGCTATTATTTATATTATATATTATAACAGCACAAGGCGTGCTTGTTAAAAAAACGGAAGAATAAAATACAAAATAAATCAAACAACCCACAAATATCAATACGCAAATAGGATGGTACTCGTATGTGTAAATATCATATATATATATATTAATACGAATGGTTTATAAATATATTTTTCAAAAGGAATTATTCCATATATACATGTTTCTCATTAAGATTTTATGTTCAGTTTTAGTGGTATATAATGTATACATTATACGCTCTTAGAGCGTATAATGAATTAGAGTGACATACACCTTGGCCACATTTGTGACATTTGATATTTATAGTTATTTAATGTTTGCCTAACGTCCGTATTCCCATGTATATAATATATATATATATATATAGTGGAAGTATATAGTAGTAATTATATTAAAAATGTAAATAAATATAAGGTTGTATACAAATTAAAAAAAAGTATGACAATTTTGTATATCTTATTTAATAAGTTATTATATATTATAAATTATAATTTATAATATAATATATATTATATAATATACCTGGTACTAGGTTAAATATCGTGATTTTTTTAATACTCTATGATATAGTCTATTATAGGAATTATCTTAAAGCAGGCCGCCGATTGTTATTATAATAATGTCAGAGTTCATTATAATGCAGCTAAAAAATACAGAAAAATAAAACAAAACCAAATAAATTAAACAACCCCAAAATAAAAATTGAACTCTAACAATATAATAATAATAATCGGCGGCCTTCTTTGATATTAACGTATCAGACTATATGATATACTATATCACTGATAGAGTCTATGTCCGTAACATGTTTATTCGAATTATTTAAATTACACGAGTATTCTTATAATATTATATTAATTATATAATGACATGAATACTATATATTTATGTAATTACTAATTCGTATAATGAAGTATGTGGGCTTTTAGTGTGTTGATTATTTTTAAACTATATTTTGACTATAATGATTATAATATAATAATGATTATAATAATAATTATAATAATCCTATTATGCAATGTTATATTTAATTAGTATATTGAATATAACTATCAATATAAAGTTTACAATAACAACTAATAGTATGTGTACTATTAGAAACTACTATTGGTAAAACCCAATTCAATTAAATTAATTATTAATAGAATATTTAAAAATGTTACCTGGTAAAATTTAAAATCTTACATTTTTTTTCTTACACGATAAATTACTTAATAAATTACTTAATACACACGATTATGAATGTATATAATTATATATGTAATTCACAATTACAAATTATTCTATATATTTAAATAGTAAGTATATATTTAACAATCTTAATATATATTTTAAAATTATTAAATTTTAAATATTAAATTGATAAAAATACTTGTATTACCTTAGTATTTATAAATATTTATATTTTAATACACATATAATTATATATTGAATACACAATTAAACATTATTCTATTTAAATGTTAAGTATATATTTAATAATAATCTTAATATATATTTTAAGATTATTAAATTTTAAATATTAAATTTTAAATTAATAAAAATACTTGTATTACCTTAGTATTTATGAATCATTCCATTTATTATTTCAAAATATAATAAAAATAAATAATAAATTAATTAAAATGTATATTTTTTATTAATATAATATTTTATTTTTTTATTTTATATATATGATCCATATGTAATATAAAGTCTAAATCCATCAATTCCCTATAGACATATATCCAACAATACTACGTATTTCATTGAAAATGGTGTGTCTACTAAACAGTTATTTTTATGGATCCAATATATATAGAGTGAAAATTCAATCATTATTTAAACTTACCCATTCTATTGATTTTTAAATTATTAATAAATAATATACAACTTTATTTCCTATATATTAATTATATAATTTTATTATAAGTCAAATTTATACCAAAAGTGATACATTATTGCCCTAAACTATTTGTTGGACACGAAATTGTCCTCCTAATAATCATGTCTACCAAATGATTAATATTATGCAAGAAATGTCAACCAAATCTGGTATTTTCATATATATATATATATATATATATTTACTGATAACAATTATATTGTATGTTTGTATGTGTATACCTGTTATATATATTTACTGATAAAAATTATATATAACATGTGAAAATATAAATTAATATACATTTTAAAGGATACATTATAGTTACACAGTATAATACACACATATTACATAGGAATTTATCTAGGTCATTATTTATTTACTTAGTGAGGTACTCAGTATATTTGTATTATAGTTTATTTTCCATATATATATAATGTGTATGTATACAAATAATACACATAAATTTATATGTATGAGTGACCAATGTATAAGTTTATCATACATGTGTATGTGTGTGTATATATAAAATAAAATAAAATCGATTATGTATAAAGCTTTGATTGTAATATTTAGATAATATGTTTTATAATAATAAATATAGTATATATATATATATATATATATATATATATATTTATATATCTATGGAAACGTCAATTGGTATTTCCATAGATATATAAATATATATAAATATATATATATATATATATATATATATATATATATATATATATACTATATTTATTATTATAAAACATATTATCTAAATATTACAATCAAATCTTTATACATAATCGATTTTTACTAACGTATTAGTATTTTATGAAAAGGATACAAGAAGACAAGAAAAAAGATTTAGATTAAATAATGAAAGACTTATAGCTTTATGGGAATCATATGGGAGGGATGAAATGACTTCAGATGCATTTCTAAGAGCTAGTGGTCATATAATTAGTCCAAGAAATGTATTAGTAGAATAGAAAATTATTTATTATATTTTTACTATGATTATCTATGTTTTATATTACACATATATATATACATATTTAATCTATATCCGTTAAATATTATAATGTATATTTGTATATTTGTATATTTATATTATTGCGGTTGATATCATTACAATTACAATATTCCCTCTATAACTTGTAAATATTGTATTTTTATTATTATGAATTATTTATTATATTTTTACTATGATTATCTATGTTATATATATATATATATATATATATATATATATATATATATATATACATATATATATACATATTTAATCTATATTCGTTAAATATTATAATGTATATTTGTATATTTGTATTATTGCGGTTGATATCATTACAATTACAATATTCCCTCTATAACTTGTAAATATTGTATTTTTATTATTATTATGCATACACATATGTATTATAATAACTTATTAATATAATAAAAATGTTATAACAATTATAAACATCTCAATTTATTATTTAGTAATTAATAAATACATTATATATATTTGGGTAAATATATATTAAATACCTTCTACACATTTATAACTGTAAAGCATATCTAATAAATAAATTCTGTATTAACAAAGCTTTGATTGTAATATTTAGATAATATGTTTGGTAATAATAAATACATTATATCTTTATGGATATATATATATATATATATATATATATAATATAATATAAATATAAAAATATGTTATATATTCATCAAATTTCGTATCCGAGATAAAACAAGATATGAAACATTCAGGAAAAGTTGAAAATTATATCAATAGGTTGTACGAAACAAACAAAATGACAGTTGTGATATACATGATCCTAAATATTAATTAAATATAGTATAATTACATATTTATAATAAATATGTACTAACCATGAGAAATAAATCCATGTATCCCAAGGAGCTGCTTAAACGGTTTATTTATTATTCTAAAAGTACCATATATATACCATACTCTACATTTTTCTAAATTAGTTATCACTTCTTCTGACATAAATATAATATGCTTAGATTCGTTAACAACTAATAGTTGTTAAAATGTTGTTGAATTTTTTCAACATTTCTTACAAAATTAATAGTTTTTAGATCTACTGAAATCTACAATCTATTAATTTTTATTTTGTGGGTATCACATATGTGATATGTACATATACATATGTAGGCCTACCAATGATTCATCATTTAAAAGTTTCTGTAATTAAAAAAGTACTATTATAAATAAATTAATGTATTACTAATTAATGCACTTTAAATATACTTTTTATATGTATCTTTTTATTCCAATTTCTTTAATGATTTTTTTTTAAATAAGAAGATCTGAAATTCCTAGTTACAATAAGCATTATTAAATATATATTATATATGATAATTAAATAATATTAAATACTTACTATTTTGCATTACACAAATATGATCGCTCAAATAAGATCATATTGGTGATCATTTCGTGATCAAAACTACATCAAGTTATGTTGTCCCCATTATGTGGTTTCTAACATATATTTCTTTACAATTGTCTCCTTCCTTAGGATTTAAAATTTCTTTCTTGTCATATTATTCCAACTTCCTGCTGTTGAAAATATTGTATAAGTGATTATGTAAAATATATACCTTAAATACTTGATATAATCTTTTTGGTTAATATTTTCATCAGCATATATTCTATCTATTTCTGTTTTTAATTTTATTGTATATATTATTTGTTGTATTTTGTATCTAATTTTTATATTGTAAAATTAAAATAACGAGGGTTTTTAGATTGCCCTTAATTAAACATTGCCATACATGTATATATATATATATATATATATATATATATATATAATATGTGATTATTAGATATGATTAATAAAACTCATACTTACCTAATAAAATTGTATATATTTCTAAAGTCCCGATTTTTTTTCCAAATTTCATCCGAACAAAGGAGATCCACCATTCGCGGTATAGTAGTCTTGAGAGAGGGTGTCGCACCAATTCGTATCATATGTGATAACTGTAAATTACATTATAAATATATTTATTGATTCTATAAGTTATAAAGAGTTAAATATATTACTAACTATATCAGTTCGTTATTGCATATTTGTTTTAGTGAGGTTTCTAAAGATTCAAGATCTTCAGTTTGACAATATCTTTCAGAATTTTCTTCTGTGTGTTCTTTATTAAAATTAATTTCATAAAGTATCCCATCAATTATGCATAAATAAGTATCCATCATGTTTGACATATATTTCTAAAAATGGTTAATATATAATTATTATTGTTTTTTAAATTCATTCTGAATTTCGTTCATCATTTGTGCGTTCGTCATATCATTATAATTTTCAAAATTCAGCTGAATATCGCTTACAGTACTGGAATCTATTTTTAAATAATATGTGAAATATATATTAAATAGTTAATAATAAATATAAATTACCTGTAGAAATATAATTTTTTAAATTATTTTTTCTAATTTCTTAGATGCCTTTGTGTATGTATCTAAAAGAAATAATATTAAATATAATAAAACATAATTAAATAATAATATGTATATTATACTTACTAGTTGTATTAACTATAATATATATAAAATAAACTATAATTATACATGACATCATATCAACACCGTAATCTATCATTACAGTTTAGTTAAATACTCTTTAATATTAAGTATATCATTTTATAAGTTTAAATGTAATTTATATACATTTTGTACATAAAATGATTCAAAATATGTTTTTTTCATTTACTAGTAGATTAATATTTGTTATCACAACTGTCATTTTGTTTGTTTCGTACAACCTATTGATATAATTTTCAACTTTTCCTGAATGTTTCATATCTTGTTTTATCTCGGATACGAAATTTTATGAATATATAACATATTTTTATATTATATTATATTATATATATATATATATATATATATATATATATATATATATATATATATATGTATATATGTATATATGTATATATATATATATATATATATATATATATATATATATATATATATATATATAATATATATATATGTTGAATATATGTTGATTATATGTTGAATATATGTTGAATATATGTTGAATATATGTTATATTATGTAAACTATTAGTTTAACTATCTTTACATCTTTTATTTTTACACTTGACTTATTGATACATATTTTTAATTCTTTATATAATTTATTTTTAACTTATTGACTTATTGATACTTATTTTTATTCTTTACATCTTATTTATTTATATTTACATTTTTTTACTCATGAGAATCTAACTTATCTAGAATATGATGATTGGGGAAGTTCTCGCAAAAATAAATACATTTGTTATTAACTTCTCCATTATTTCATGCTTTACAACATGAAATAATAAATCCGATTTATTTATTTATTTATATATATATATATATATATATATATATATTTTTATATATAAACATTGTGCTACTAATAATATATATATATATATATATATATATATATATATATATATATATATATAAAACATCTAACCTACGTATTCGAGATCATTCCTCTACTTCCTCATACCAACACATATTTCCATGGTTCACATTTAACAAACGCTCTGCTTATCGCATATTATCTATTGTTCATTCCTCAATATACTCTTCAAATTGCCCTTCATATATTTCTGCTTCTCTAGTACAAAGAGTTCCCCTTCCATCACTTAGAAACCATGCATCTCACCTTCTATCTACCCCTATTCTACGTCCCTCAAAAATGAATACTCGGGCACTGAGTTATATTGGTCCTAAGCTATGGAATTCACTCCCGCCCTATATTAGATCCATAAAATCGCATAAAACATTCATGAAATATATACAACAATTGATCTCAGGTGGTAACCTGAATTATTAATATTGTTTGTCATTATTATTTTATTAATTACTTTCCGTACGGCTTATTCTATTTTTTATTGTATTATTATTATTGGTATTTATTGTTTACCTACTTTTATTATTTGTATTCTATTATATACACCTTTGAGAAATCATTTATGATTTATTTAAGTGTCTAAATAAACATTCAATCAATTCAATCAATCAATCAATATATAGCTATAACCTTTTAATCTGCATATAGATAGGCTTCCGGCAGACGTATTAATTTCGAATGGATCTTTTAACGGATTTAACTTTAACGGATCCGATTTCCTTCACATTTGCTTGTTGAAATATATTTTCGAAATGGTACCTCATTTTTATTTGGTGAATGATTATGTTCAGCAGCAGTAACCTTACACCGATACTTTACTATGACACCGCATCGTTTAGTGTATACCACTGCATACTATTGTATCACATTATTATGTTAATACAACATTATGTTATATTTATAATTCTTTTAATTATCTTACAAACCAGTTTTTCTTTTACAAGTATATTTGTGAAAATCAGGTGAACTTAGAATATCCTTGCCACGAATTGTTGCATTTTTGATAATTTCCCACCCTGAGTGGCTTCATGGCTATTTACTATGACATTCATATTCAACGATGATTCTTCCATGATGCTATTGTATTTAATGTATTATATATATATATATATATATATATATATATATAATATTATGTATTTTATACTTACGTTTCATCTAATCTTGTAGATTCGGCAATTGGTTCAGCACTAGTATTTAAAATATGATATAATTCTAGTTCTTCCTAATATATTATAAATATGTAGGTTAGATAAAGCAATATATTTTATTATTAAATAATTTAATAACTTGTTCGTTTTCCAAGACATTGCGTGCATTACATGAAATTCGCTTCAAATCTATTTGGTCTAATGGTTTCCTTCCATCATTTCTTTTGTTTTGCGTTGTGAGTCCAACCACTAAATTGATATAATACTAATTATTTTATGAATATGTATACTATTATACATATACATTAATTATTGTAAATTTACATTATTAATGTATAAGTATTTAGATATTAAAGGAAAAAATATTAATATTTTATATTTAATATAAACATATTTTGTTATAAATTGTTATACATACATATTATATATATATATATATATATATATATATATATATAAATGGCAAAAGAATGCCTTAATTATAATCAAGTTTCAAACGAAATTTTAAACCAATGAAATGAGAGTTATTTTATAGATATTTGATAATAATTTATAAAATAACACATTTCATGTCTTTATAAATGTAGTGAATATACGTATTTATAATGTCAAAACAATGTCTTATTAAGTATATTTGCAACAAGTTTCAAAAGATATTTTAAACCAAATTAATCTGAACCAAATTAATCTGATTCTTTGTTATCATAAAAGCGAATAATAACGGTACCTGCTTCTTATTCTGGGATGCTTCTAGCATAGCATGAATACTACCATTTGATAGAAAGGTTTTTTGCAACCTAATAGTATATTATATAAATAACTATTATTATAAGTAATTTTAATAACCTTAAAAGCCCCATCAATGAATATATGTTTAGTTTTTGAAAGAATAAACATTTGTTTTTTCGTAGAAAACATTATCATTCTACCGTATTCACACGAATAGTCATCTGAAAATAAAACATTGTTCGGTAGGTATTCATCTTCTAGCTGTATATATATATATATATAGAAAGTTATTATATAAATATAGTTAACCTGAAACAAAATATTATCTTTTTTAGCAATGGCGGCCTAATTTTCTGCCTTATCTTATTTATATCCCGAATTAAACCTGCACTCGATTGTAATATGTCGCACTGAGAAAATATGTCATTATGTACACTGTTAAAAAATAACCTTTAGTGACTATTTAATAAATAAATAATTCATAATAATATAAGTTATTTATTATAATAAAAATATAGGAAATAATTATTTATATATAAACTATAGTTTATTAATTATTCCTTTAATATTACGAGGTACATTTCAGTTTTCGTTACAATATGTAATTAGATTCAAATATAATAAACCTAATATATTTATATAATATATTTACAAACTTTAGAGCAGTCATGTTTATTTTGAATAATAGTAGTATACTACTTATATATAGCCTTAATTTCCTTTATAAATTCAAGATTATGTTTATCACTTATTTCTATAAATTATGTATTAACTTTAGGCCTCCTAATCTTATAAGTCATTTCATTTGTTTCTGCTACCCTCTTCCTTCACCCTTTTCCTGTCGTGCAATGCTTCGCTATGAATACATCATACATAGGGATTATTCGACTTCCGACGTATGTATGACATGGTATTACACAGCGTAGTCTTTATACCTTTCTATATACAATATGTTATGTCATATGATATTATATAGGATATTTAACATATGATATTACGTTATCTCCTAGAAAGTCGTGCTATATTTCAAGTAGTGTGTTTACGACTCTTGGGATACCCAGTATCCATACATTTCTATATCAACAATAAAATAAGATTAATAATTAATATAATATGTAAAATTTAGAATGTATTTACATTAATGTAATCACGAATTGATATTACAGGCACAAATATGTATTTATATAGAATTTAGTTTATATATTATCATACAAGTCGCGATTGTCCATTTCTCTATTTAAATTACCAAAGTATATATATAAATGTATTACACACTATGAAATGTATTAAACAGTCCAGGTATGTATTTATATATGTAAATAAACTATGTATGTATGTATATACATATATATATACATCGCTACTTGTTCACCTAATATGGTTTTAATATTTTATTATATAATTTATATATATAGTTTCACATATTAATGCCATATTAATTGCAAATGCATCACCTCATGTTATGTATATTGAAGTGTAACGTAGTATATATTATAACGTTACACTTCACTGAACATAAAATGACGTAATAATTGTATAATTGGCATTTCTATCTGAAACAGTGATAATTTTATATATTTAGATATATTAATATTTAACAATCTATTAGAATACCAGTAAATTCGGACCAGGTAAATTCGGACCAGGTAAACTCGGACCACTTTTGAGGTAAACTCGGACCACTTTTAAAGTAAACTCGGACCACTTTTTAAAAACATAAAGTAAACTCGGACCACTTATTAAAAACATAAAGAAGATTCGGACCACTTTTAAAATAACTATATTTTGTATATTTCTATAATATAATATGCTTTAACTTAACTTACCTTATATAATTATATTATATCTGTTAAATAAATTATAAAAAGAGTCATTTAATATGATATTTTTGTGGAATTATATACTTAAATAGGTAAACATTTAATTTGAACTCGCACCACTTTTGAAGTAAACTCGGACCACTTGTGAAGTAAACTCGGACCACTTGTGAAGTAAACTCGGACCACTTATTAAAATAACTTATATATTGTATACGTCTATCATAATAAATATAGCTTCTATCGTGGGTCTCGTCGGTGATATACATAGAGCTAGAGAGAAATTTCTCTCTAGCTCTGTGGTGATATACGACAATTTAAATTATGTTATTAAATGTTATTAAAGTTATTAAATGATAAATTATGTATGTGTAGTAATATCGGAATACTCGCAATTATATACAGTGAAATTATACTTTTAACTTATAAGTTAAAGCATATTATATGTTAGAAATATACAATATATAGTTTATACAGTTGGTCCGAATCTTCTTTATGTTTTTATTAAGTGGTCCGAGTTTACTTCACAAGTGGTCCGAGTTTACTTCACAAGTGGTCCGAGTTTACTTCAAAAGTGGTGCGAGTTCAAATTAAATGTTTACCTATTTAAATATACAATTCCACAAAAATATCATATTAAATGACTCTTTTTATAATTTATTTAACAGATATAATATAATTATATAAGGAAGTAAGTTAAAGCATATTATATTATAGAAATATACAAAATATAGTTATTTTAATAAGTGGTCCGAGTTTACTTTATGTTTTTAAAAAGTGGTCCGAGTTTACTTTAAAAGTGGTCCGAGTTTACCTCAAAAGTGGTCCGAGTTTACCTGGTCCGAGTTTACCTGGTCTGAGTTTACTGGTACTCATCTATGAATATCTATTAGAAACAATACTATAAATTATATTCTTCAATATTCTTAACGATAAATATCTGATGGTTTTTCTATTATTAGAATGTGGTAAATAAAATGTTGATTATCTTTGCGTAGTCAATATATCCATGATATCAGTTGTAAATTCAGGAAGCCTAAGTAAATAAATATTTATAAATATTATATACAACATTTAAATATAAACCTGTGTAAATAAGTCATTTTTTAAATATTTTTCACTTTCATCTATATTCTCAACATTATTTTTCTTTGTACTTTCATTTGCATAACTGTTATCCGGTATGGATATGTTATCCTCAATATTGTACACTCTTTCATTTTCATTTACAAAAATGTTATCTACTTTTCCGCATACATACTATTTTTTATTAATATTAATTATATATGTTGTTTAAAAATTAAACCAAATCATCATCTTCATCTTTATCTAGTATATAACATATATTGTTATCACTACTATACATTCTATGTTAAATCACCAGATCTACACATCGACAAATATGTTGGTGAATTTAATAAATTACATTTTTCACAAATCATATCAATAAAATCTATAGGCAATGAAGTTGATAACTTATCTACTAATAAATTAGTTTCATCTGTACAGATATCGGACATGTGGTGCGCTAATAGTTGCTGATGCCTTTTAGAAAAAGAATAGGTTACGTTGATAAAAGTTGAACTATTTCTTTGAGTTCGTTTAAAGTATTGGTGCTTTGATTCAAATGGAATATAATATATGTTTCTTAAGTAGTTGTGACATCTATACTTATAAGTTTTTAAATACATTTTAAAAAATAATCATAATATAATTTTACAACTTACTGTATTTAATCTAATTTCCTCCTCACTTAAAGTTTTGCTAAATATAGCAAGTTCCTCGATATTTTTGTTTTTTTTAAAGTATACGGATCAACACATTCTGTTATTTGTATTGTCCTCCTCAGAATTTCCTCTTGGTTATGCAGTATCAGCATTTTACTAAAATAGTATTCATAGAACACATTATATTGTTTATTTTTGATTTTTCAGTATATAATATATATCATATGATATCATAAGTACAAGTTAAATGGAATATCATAATTTTTTTATTAAATTAATAAATGTTGTATTTAATTAATAATATTTTCTTATAAATTACAAATTCATTAAATACCTTCAATGTCCTTCATTCTTTTTAATATAGAAGTTAAAACTTCACTATTTGAATTAGGAATGCTTGATATGAAATATAATAAAAGAATATATTCTAAAAATATATATATTTATATATATTAATCTTATATGATTTCTTAAAAATAATTACATTTGTATAGTTTTCATTTAATTATAAATTAATATATTAACTATTTTTGTAGTAGTTATTTAATAATACATTTTTTCAATATTAACATATATATAATTTTAGTATGATCATATATGATAGAATATGTATATCGTCATGACTATCAAACATAGATTTATAGTTTACCGTAAATAGATTAATAGTAAACTATCAAAAGACAAATAGTTGTTGAAATATTAAAAGTTAGTATATGTTTGAAAATAAATATATAGTGTATGTTATTTGTATAATGTGCTAATACATATATAGTGTATGTTATTGGTATACTGTGATCATACATTTATCGATAATATTATTGGTATAATGTTCTAATACATATATAGTATATATTATTGGTATACTGTGGTAATAAATATATAGTATAATAAATAAAAACTTTGTGAAAAGTTACTAACTCTGTACAGTTGAATGGCTCATTTATTGAATTTTCTGATGAATTATATAGCACTGGGTCCAATAGGTTGATAGTAGATAGAGGTGCATTAATTGATGATGAATCACCTATATAAGTATTAATTTATTAAAATAATACAATAATATATATATATATACATACTAAAATAATCTGTGTCCGTTAAGCATTTTTCATATCTTTTAGACAACGTCTGAGCTAGAGAAAATATATCTAAAACCATTATATAATATAATTATGACATATATATATATATATATATATATATATATATATATATTATATAATACATACCAAATACTTTTAATCTTTTAACTTCATATGTGGACCATATATGTTTATCTGGTAAGGAATTATTTCTTACCAGTCGCATAGTATCGATGCACTTATCACCCTCTCGAATACGTACTACATCGGTAGTATCAGACTTCATTACATATTATCTCGCATATATTATTAGATACAAATTGAATATTAAAGATATACTAAGAGTTATGAATTTATAATAATTTACAATAATGTATATTTATGTATTAATCGGAAGTATATTAAAACAGAGCAGGTAAACAAACAGAACACAATATCGGTAATGAGGAATATACATCAAATTTTTATTTAATAATATTAATTAACTTTAATATAACATATGTTATAAAAAAGAATGATGAATATGATTATATTTTTATTAAAATAAATTGTCTACATAGTTTTAAAAATACAGAATAAGAGATTTCCTTTTTTAACTTTGTCCACAGATTGGCTAATTGTTCGTCTTTGAAAACATTCTTATTGCGCCTTACACGAAGTATTTCATCATCATTCACATTGTTGATCTATGATATTATATTGATTATTAAATATGTGATAATATTACAATGAAGCACATATCCAGAGTACTTTTATGGTATCTAGATATTACAAATAATATAATATATATATATAAGTATGCCTTATAAATTATTATATTATTCCATTTATGTCATATATTGCATGCATTCTTTAGTAGCTAATATATCATATATTTAAATGGTGAAGTAAATACACAAACATTATGTTTTACATACCTGCGTCATTTCTGTATGATGTTTTTAGATGACATTCTTCTACTGCTCTTTGTAAGCATTGCATAAAGTGGAAAGTGCACCCACTTATGCGAATACCTACAAATTCAATATGTAATGCAGCCCAGACTGCTGAAATAATATGTGATACAATATAATGGAATTATTAAGTATTTATGTATTACTTATATAATTATATATATATACCTTTATCGTAATATGTTGTTGCATATTTGATAATACAAGCGAGGTTATATTCCATCAATTTTTCTTTAATAACATTTAGCATCTTAAAATAGATTATTATTACTATTTTTTATAATGATTACTATGTTAAATAAACCTTTTGGTAGGCTTTCTGATTCTTTGTTGTCATAAAAGGGAATAATAACGGTACCTGCTTCTTATTCTGGGATGTTTCTAGTATAGCATGAATACTAACCATTTGATAGTAAGGGTATTTTTGCAACCTAATATTATGTTATATAAATAACTATTATTATAAGTAATTTTAATAACCTTAAAAGTCCCATCAATGAATAACAGTTTTTGAAAGGATAAGCATTTGTTTTTTCGTAGAAAACATTATTATTCTACCTTATTCACACGAATAGTCATCTGACAATAATTGTTCGGTAGGTATTCATCTTCTAGCTGTATATATATATATATATATATATATATATATTAAAGTTTTATAGTGGATCTATTTCTATTAATAGACCTCGCTACTATACTCGGATCTACTATAACGTTTCCAATATGATCACTTGCTATGGTTGTAGCAATCCTACACAAATAAATGTTAATTTATGTAAATAAAATGATAACTTACTTTAACGGATCCGATTTCCTTCACATTTGCTTGTTGAAACATATTTTCGAAAGGGTAGCTCATTTAGTGAATGATGATGTTCATCAGTAACCTTACACCGATACTTTACTATGACACCGCATGTGCATACCACTGCATACTATTGTATCACATTATTATGTTAATACAACATTATGTTATATTTATAATACTTTTAATTATCTTACAAACCAGTTTTTCTTTTACAACTATATGTGTGAAAATCATGTGAACTTAGAATATCCTTGCCACGAATTGGGTATTTTTGATAATTTCCCACCCATGAGTGGCTTCATGGCTATTTACTATGAAATTCATATTCAACGGTGATTCTTCCATGCGGCTATTGTATTTAATATATATTATATAAATAATATTATGTATTTTATACTTACGTTTCATATAATCTTTTAGATTCGGCAATTGGTTCAGCACTAGTATTTAGAATATGATATAATTATAGTTCTTCCTAATATATTATAAATATGTAGGTTAGATAAATAAATATATTTTATTATTTAATAATTTACTAACTCCTTCGTTTTCCAAGACATTGCATGCATTACATGTAAAAATGAAATTCGCTTCAAATCTATTTGGTCTAATGGTTTCCTTCCAACATATCCTTTGTGTTGCGGTGTGAGTACATCCACCACACAGCACAGCTAATGGCTGAATGTCTGTGCGACATATGTTCATTGCAAACTATACTGTATATAAATAATAATGTTATGAAATTGAAATAATACTCTATATTTATATGTATATTAGTATAAATATTTATAAAATAATATCAATTAATTATTGTAAATTTAAATTATTAAGTATTTAGTTATTTGTAATAGTACCTACACAAAGACAAATATTAATATTTGATATTTAATATAAACATATTTTGTTATAAATTGTTATACATACATATTATATATATATATATATATATATATATATATATATATATATATATATATTTTTATATTTATATAATATTATTGCATCATAAATTATGATTCACAATTTTTCTTTGCGCCCGAGTTTCTTTGCCACTCTGGACTAATATGGCCGTTTGCCGCATAACTTTGGATTCCGTGTAAATACAGTCAATTAAAGCGTAGAAAAGTAAATGTGCTAGATTAATAATTAGTATACAAGATAAATGTTGAATAAATATGAAATGTATACTATAGTAAAAGTATAGTTATTATATAACCACATCAACATTTAACAGCTCGTATTCTGAGTCTGAAGTTATATCCCTACGTGTCATATTAGTACGAATACTGAAGCCATATACAGAGATACACTCTATGTCGTATATTATATAGAATTCTATATATAATATCAGAAAATACAATCTCAAATTCATTACAATTTCGTAAAACGATATAGGGGGCATTTAATTCTAAGTTATTATTTACATAACATATTGGCAATTTGTCTTTAAGCAAATATGGAAGATGTAGAAGGCGTACACAAGTCTCATACTCTGTGAATAATAATTGAATTATTATATAAAATAAATGTATTAAAAAAATATGTTATACTATATAGGAAAATAATATTTACTAACAATTTCTTTCCGAATTGTTATGCTGATCTTTAAATCTTGAATTCTCCTCGCCTACTTTATACGTGCCTTTGTTTATTAAAGAATCCATTTTTAGATTTATAAATTGTTAAATATTCCCCATGAAGGTATTAGTTGGATTAATCTCCGTTAGGTTTATATATTCCTGTAGTATCTAAAAGGTAATATTAAAATAATTAAATTATAATTATTAGTGATAACATACCATATCACATTCTTTAAGAAAGGGAAATTTCTTTATAACATCGTCAACTGCTTCATTTTTTAAAAGCATATTCCTCCTGATATGAAATGTTAATTTAGATAATGCATACACAATTTTCAAATCTGTTGTTGACTTTATACTGTTTGCGTAATGTATCTATATGAAAGTTTGACGATATAGAATCCTCTCCTAAAGGCGCACTTGGATTACAGTTCAGTAATCCCCAATAATTGTTGTTATCTATTTCGTGTTTCTTGTTATATTCTATATTATGTGTCCTCGTGTGTCTCCTGTCCTACCTTTTTCTATTATTCGAATATTATAATTTATCTCGTATTTGACGAATTAAAACGACCGAATATATTAATAATTATATTATTATAGACATATGTTTTATATGAAAATTCAATTTTAAAATTAACAAATTGTTAGTATCATTTATAATGATACAGACGAGTATGGTTTGAAAATATCCTCTTGGAAGAAACTAGTACAAATATTATATAGGACATATTTTATATACTAATTATATTATCATATATATTTACAAATATTATAAATGTGGTTATGGCACAATACTAGACTATACAAAAATTATATGCTTTAACAACTATTAATTAGTATACAAATTATTATAACTTTATAACTTAATATCCTTTGCCGACTCAAAATCTCCGCATTTAAAAATAAAATATTGATATATTTGCAGCAATGATATAGCCATGTAGCCATACTCTTTATGTGTATGATAACTATATAATTATAATTATAATTAGTATATATATATTTACTAAAATAAAATAATACTAACTATTGGTTAAATACGTTAATTACAGTGATATAAAGCTGATATCAATGCATTATGATCTGTTTTTAGTAGTTAATCTTCTCTCTTTAGCTTTTGCAGTAATGTTTTACTAATATTATCACAGGGATATTTATAATTCCATGGCACTCTGTAATTTAACATATTATAATATAAAATTATCATATGTATGTTATAACTTACTTTAAATTTATTATTTTATTATATCATTTATATACTGTTATGATAGTTTATTGTTCTAACTATAACGGAATAGATCTGGATGCAAAGAATGGCTAAGTTACGAGTTTGTGCTACGAAGATTTGATATATTAATAAAACACGTCTAACTAGATATATATTTATTTACAAGAGGAAGTTAATATGAAATATGTCAAGGGTCGCAGGTCATATTCAATGACTATAAATAACAATACAACATCCCCCTTTGTTAGTTAAAGTCAGGTCTGTTGACATGGGGGTACATGCTAGGTTGTCATAGCGACACCGATGTAAGTATAATAATAATCAAGCTCAGGACTGTGTTTTGTCGTGAGGGATACGTAGTTTGGGTGATGTGCTATTGCGCATGTCATAGGTCAAGGCGACTCGGTGGTCGGCGTTGGCGTGATGGTCGCTCGTATGCGACATAGGGTTGTACGATGACCGGTGGGTCTTCGCTGATAGTGTCGTCTCTACGCAAGTCTGTCAGGGTTCGTCGGAATCTTGAGCCGGTGAGATCTGAGTCTACCATGTACGAGTTCGGGGACGGGTGTTCCGCATGGATAGTGCCGGGACTCCATGTGCTGTTGATGGGGTTTCTGATGAACACGCGTTGTCCACTGTTCAGTGTCGGTTTGTTTGTTCGTGCCTTGGTGTTATAGCGGTCGGATGCTTTCTTTTGTCGGTCGTTGAGCAGCTTGTCTTGTTTTGTAGATGCTGGTACTTTGGTCTTTGGTAGCGTCGTTTTGATGATCCTTCCGTATAGGAGTTCGGCTGGAGAGGGGTGGTTCCTTTCTAGGGGGGTGGCTCTCCAGAATAGTAGGGCCTTTTCTGGATCGTCAGTCTTTGTCAGGATTCTCTTTATGGTTTGTATCTGTCGTTCAATGAATCCATTGCTTTGTGGATAGTGTGGTGAGCTGGTATTGTGCTGGAATCCCCAGCTCGCAGCGAATTGTGCGAAGGATGTTGCCGAGAATTGTGGTCCATTGTCGGAATGGAAGTGTCTCGGTATTCCGTGTTCTGAAAATATCTCCTTTAGTGTCTGGATGATACTGCTGCTGTGGGTGCTTCTTAGTTTCCTTAGGATTGGGAATTTGGTATAGATGTCGGCGACTAGCAGGTAACTTTCTTTGTTGAGCTCGAACAGATCGGCTGCAATCGCCTCCCATGGTTCTCTTGGTAATCTTCTGTCGACGAATGCTACGGGGGTCTGCCTTCTTTGGTGGGTCTGGCATTCGCTACATTCTCCTGTTAGGTCTTGTATGTCTTTGTTCATTCTTGGCCAATATATACAGGTCTTTGCGAGTAGGTTGGTCTTTACGATTCCTAGGTGTGGAATATGTAGATCTTTTAATATCTCGGGTCGTAGATATGTAGGGATCAGTATTTGATTTCCTTTGATGATCATGCCGTTCTCTATGGTAAGCTCGTCGCGGAAAGGCCAATATTCTCGTATTGTCTGGGGGATATCTCTCCTTTCTTTGGGCCATCCTTTGATGACCATGCTGCTTAGTTCTTGAAGTTCTTTTTCTTTCTTTGTTTCGTTCTTGATTTGCATTATTCTGGGTTCACTGAAGCGGGTGTAAGATATCTGCTTGTCGAACAGTATCTCGTTATTCTCTGGCAGTGGTTGTCGCGAGAGTGTATCTGGTAGTGGTAGGCATTTTCCGGGTATGTATTCTATGTCGATATCGTACGATTGTAGTCTGAGGAGCATTCTTTGAAGCCTAGTGGGGGCGCTCGCGATATTCTTGAGGATTATCATAGAGAGCGGCTTATGGTCTGACTGGATGGTGCACCGTTTTCCGTATATGTAAGTATGGAAACGGGTACATCCGAATACAACGGCGAGCATCTCGCGTTCTATGTTTGCGTATCTCTGTTCGCATTCGGTGAGTGATTTTGAGGCGTAGGCTATGGGCTTCCCAGATTGGGTCAGTACTGCTCCCAAGCCTCTTCCTGATGCATCTACTTGGATGACGATTTCTTTTGCGGGATCGAAGTATGTGAGTTCGCTGTCTCTGCAGATCAAGGTCTTGATGTCGTCGAATTTCTTTTCATGGGAAGATGTCCAGGTGAAGTCGGTTTCTTTCTTGAGCAGGTCTCGTAGCGGCGCAGCGTGTGTGGATACGTTTGGTACGAATGGGCTCATGTATGTGGCTATGCCCAGGAATTCTTGTAGTTGGGTCTTGTTCGTTGGTGATTTCATGTCTCTTATCGCGTCTAGTCTTGCCGGGTCTGGTTTCGCTCCAGTTTCGTTGAATATGAGACCAAAAAAGTGTATAGAGGTCTGTTTGATCGTGCACTTTTCTTTGTTGAATATGAGTCCTCCTTCTCGGGCGCGGGTCATTAAGTGGTGGAGGTTTGCGTCGTGTTCTTCTTCGTTCTTTCCGAATACAGCTATGTCGTCGGCTATACCGAGGGTTCCAGGGCAGTTTTCAATTATCATGTCCATCTTGAGTTGAAAGACGTATTGGCTAAGGTTTAAACCGAAGGGTAGCCTCAGGAATCGGTACCTTCCGTGTGGGCTGTTGAACGTAGTCTTCAGGCTGGATTCGTGGTCTAGGTGTATTGCCCAATAACCTTGGCGGGCGTCTAGTTTGCTAAATATTTTTGCACCCTTGAGTTTGTAGGATACGTCTTCCAAGTTCTTTGTCGGGTAGTGGGGTCTCATTATTGCCTTATTCAGGTCGCGTGGGTCGAGGCATATCCTTAACTTGCCTGATTGCTTCCGTGCGTATACCAGGCTTGAGACCCATTCTGTTGGTTCTGTGACTTTCTTGATCACACCGGTTTCTTCCATCTGGTCTAGTTCATCTTTAATTTCTTGTACCATCGATATCGGGGGTCTTCGCGGGGAGTGTATTACTGGGGGTACCGTGGGGTCGGTCACTATGTGGTAAGTGCCTTCGAAGTTGCCGATCCCTTCGAATCGGTCTGGGTACATGTTCTCGAGGTCGTCTGAAGTCTTGTTCGTCTTGACGTTATTTATCGTAATAACCTTCATCTTGGTTATTGATGGCAGGCCCAGTATTATCGGACCTGGTGTCTCAGCTACATAGAAGGTAGCTCGTGTTGTCACTTTCTTTAGCGTGATGTCGATATCGATTGTTCCGTAGTGGACCATCTTGTCTCCATTGTAGACGGTCAGCGTGGTTCGGCTTGGGTTTAGGTGACCAAGCGTTGGTCGTGCGTTGTTGCAGTGCTCGGGATACATTCGAAGATACGTACGTAGTGGAAGGATGTTTCCTTCCGCGCCTGTGTCTACCTTCGCCTTCATGGTCGCGGGTAGCCCTCTCAGCGTGAAGCGTAGGACGGTGTTCAGTACTCTTGTCGGGTCTGCTGCGATCTCGTCGAGTTTCAGGTCGTTGAATTTCAGCTCGTCGAACGTGCGGTCGTATGAGCGGTCGTGTGTGAGGTCGGGTCCGCGATCGTGTGTGCGGTCGTGTCCGCGATCGTGTTTTCGGGCGCGACCTGTGTTATTATGGTACTGGGCAGAAAGTGGTTTAGATTTTTGGCGACACACCGCAGCCCAGTGACCAACTTTGTGACAAAATCGACACTCGGACTGTGCGGCGGGGCACTGGGTACCCGTGTGTTTCAGGCCGCAATATTTACAAGTAACATAATAATTAGTAATCTTATCATTATGTGATTTATCGAGGCGATTATTGGTCTTCCGATATGCGGTCTTAGGTTTATTATCACTAAGTCTATTCCTAACATGATCGATATGGGTGTTGGAGCCGGCTTTGAACTCCTTGAGCTCGCTCTGTAGTGCTTCGTAGGTACGGGCGATTTTCATGGCCTGGTCGAGTGTTAGGGTGTTTTCCTTGCAGAGTATATCTTCCATGACTTTGTCGTGAGCGCCTCCTCTGATTATTTGCTCTATCAGGCGCGTTTCTATCTCGGTTTCATCACGGAATTTGCATTTCTTCGCTTGGAGCATGCATTTAGTCATGTATTCGTCTATTAGTTCGTCTTTGGCTTGTTTCATCTTTTCTAGTAGTAGTCTGGCCAGTCTGTAGTTAGACCTTGGCTCTAGGACCTCGCTCAGGTGGGCCCAAAATTCGATTAGAGTTTTGGTTTCATTGTTCCACGTGTTATATATTCTCAGCCCTTCTTCACCGATCCATATGAGGACGTATATCATCCTCTCTTCGCTTTTCAATTTTGATAACGGGCCCTTGAATATTAATGTAACATATTGTTTAAATGCCATTAATTCGTGGGGTAGGTCTCCTGACCATACCATGCTCGGGGTCCTTATTCCGTCCATAATTATTATTATTTTTTTTTTTTGTTAAAAAAATTTTTTTCCGTACACGTGCTTTTTTTTTAAAAAGGCTTTAAATGTCTGATTCTGGCGTTCGTTTTTTTACCGCTGTCACCATGTTATGATAGTTTATTGTTCTAACTATAACGGAATAGATCTGGATGCAAAGAATGGCTAAGTTACGAGTTTGTGCTACGAAGATTTGATATATTAATAAAACACGTCTAACTAGATATATATTTATTTACAAGAGGAAGTTAATATGAAATATGTCAAGGGTCGCAGGTCATATTCAATGACTATAAATAACAATACAACATTGTTTTGAAAAGTATCCACATTATGTAGATTATTACATGTATTTAGAGATGAACCGTATATAACATAATATATTATTAAATAACCATTATATATATATATATATATAATTTAAAATATTATATTTATACTAGAACTAACTTTGAATTGATTGTTGAATACTTTTGATAAGTATCCATATTATATAGATTATAATGTTTCCCTTTTCGTTAAATATGTATATTTATAGGTCATTTTTAATATAGCACATACAAACTCTGTACTATACACCATTATTATAATTTAATAGGTTGATGACAATATAAAATAGATGATAATTATCCTCTAGATTGGTAGAAAATAAATGAAAGTAAATCTGCTTTAGATTTATAAAACTTTCTAAATTAGCTAAACGATATCTCTCTACACAAGGAACATCTGTAGCACCAGGATATTTTCTAATTATTCATCGATTCTAACCGAAAAAATAAACCACTTAGATTAAGATTTACTAGATAAATTAATATTTATTCGTCCTAATAAAATACCTCTATAAATATTTATTGTAATTGTTTCCACATTGAGTAAGTAATAAACTCTATATAAATATTAATGATTATTCAATAAATGTATAGATTATAATTAGCTTGTACACATTTTACTATTTTAATGTGTCGAGACATCTATTTTCCTCAAAATGTACATTACTATCGTATCATATTCTGGTGTAACAAGAAGATAAAATATGACTGGGCAATACAGAATCTTCTTCCATATATTGATTCTCCTCGCTTCTTAGTACTCACTTTTTCGATGATATAATTTACTACTTTATATAATAAATATTATTTCACATATAATATAATATTTTAAATTTAATATACACATTTAATATTTTATATTTAATATATTAATATGATAAAATACCTCAACATTTACCTATTTATTGATTGTTTTGTTATAATTACAGTAATAAAATGTTTATCATATAATAGAGCTATCATACCTAAATGTTATTAATAAATAAGTAAATATTATAATACTATTTGGATGTTGTATAGAAATTATAACATAATTTAATCCCAATAAATATAATGTATATTATAAAATAAAAAAATGTGATATTATAAATAATATATGTTCTTATTATATTTGGTATATATTTAAAACTATTAACCTATTAGCGAGTTTTTTATACACGTGTATCTTAATGTATTTCATCTCTTTATCATAGTCTTCATTTATAATACATTTATTCAATAAAACAGTCATAAGGCAATATCATAGAAGCCGTGCAAATTGAAGTACATAACAACTGCATAATGTTATATTAATATGTTATAGATATAATATATATATATAAAAATAACCTTTGTAATTGTTTCAAATTGTTTTAAAAAACGCATAAGTTTATTTAATAAAATAATATCTTCCATATACACTAAAAGTTCGGAAAACTCGTCACATTTTTGTAATTCAGGATAAACCTTGATGTAACGTTCACGCATATCATAGGATGAGTTCCACCTATATAATATATACAATATTATATATATATATACATTATATGTAAATATATTTAAAGTATATGTAAACTACCTTGTTTTAACATCCAATATTAATTTTAATTTTAATTTTTCTTTTAAACACGACTTTAAAAGTCTACAATATTTCGAAGAGTAGTGCGTTTTTTTAACAAGATCCCGTATTTTGTTTATCAGTATAACATGATGTGTCTGTAATATATTTGATACAAAATATACAAATCTTAAACATAATAAAGTATGTATACTTACTTTAAATATATCTGTGATTGATAAATGTATGATATGTGCAAAGCATCCAAAATGTAACTCAATTTTCCCTAGTGTTATAGCTTTCTTGCTCGCTTTTACAATATGTGGTGCATTATCAGTATTAACCTAAAATAAGTTTAGAATAGATTATATAAATGGGAATTTTAACAATAAAAACATATATAATTTTGTCTTTTAAATCCCATTCTTGTATCGTATCTTCGAGTAAATTATATAAATTGCTTGCATTTTGAGAATCCTACAAAAGTTATATATATATTTTCAATTAAATATTAGATATATATATATATATATATATATATATATAATATACCATATATGAACGAGTTTGCAATACTTTAGAGATGATTTTTTTCCGTCGTAGAAAGTCACTGTAGTAGGTAGGTATATACCTAGTAGCTAATATATCATAATATATATTTAAATGGTGAAGTAAATACACAAACATTATGTGTTACATACCTGCGTCATTTCTGTATGATGTTTTGAGATGACATTCTCCTACTGCTCTTTGTAAGCATTGCATAAAGTGGAAGGTGCAGCCACTTATGCGAATACCTACAAATTCAATCTTTAATGCAGCCCTGACAGCTACAATAATATGTAATACAATAAAATGGCATTATTAATTATTTATGTATTATTTATATAATTATATATAAATTTATCGTAATATGTTGTTGCATATTTGATAAATCAAGCGAGGTTATATTACAGTAATTTTTCTGTAAAAACATTTAGCATCTTAAAATAGATTATTATTACTATTTTGTATAATGATTACTATGTTAAATAAACCTTTTGGTAGGCTTTCTGATTCTTTGTTGTCATAAAAGCGAATAATAACGGTACCTGCTTCTTATTCTGGGATGCTTCTAGCATAGCATGAATACTAGCCATTTGATAGACATGTTGTTTTACAACCTAATACTATGTTATATAAATAACTGTTATTATAAGTAATTTTTATAATCTTAAAAGTCCCATCAATAAATATATGTTTAGTTTTTGAAAGAATAAACATTTATTGTTTCATAGAAAACATTATTATGCTACCTTATTCACACGAATAGTCATCTGACAATAAAACATTGTTCAAACATTGTAGGTATTCATCTTCTAGCTGTATATATATATATATATAATATATATATATATATATATATAGTTAACCCGAAACAAAACGTTATCTTTTTTAGCAATGGCGGCCTCATTGTCTGCATTATCTTATTTATATCCCGAATTAAATTTTGATGCTCGATGACAATGCGTCTCCCTGAGAACATATTTCACTTGTTGCCTTGACAACACGTAATTGTTTACATATTTTATTTAATATACTATCTTGTTTGTTAAGACGAATAAGAATATCCTTTGTAGAAGATGCAATGCTATTTATGTAACTGTTAATAGTATTTATAGGTAGAGAGCAACTGGGTTGAATAGAATTAACAATGCATGTTATACATATAAATATGAAATATGGTGACTCGAGTATTGATGTAACATGCTTAATTACAGGGTTGCTTGAATTACAGTATATCTAGCAACCCTGTATACATGTGACATATTTATCATGTTCATTTACTTTATTACAGTGAAAACATACTTTCATGTCCATTATTTAGTATTATATATAAATATATAAATTAATTATATATTTGTTAAACGTTTTATATTATTTACAACAAATTAATTATATATTTTAATATTGTAATGATAAATTGTAACTATATTTTAAGAAAAAAAAAACACTCAACAATAAAATATAATAAATAAATATTCATTAATTGATAATCTATAGTCATTATTAATTACAATTAAGTATAATAAAATACATGTTTTAATAGTATATTCGTATATATATATATATATATATATATATACATATATATATATATATATATATATATATATATGTATATATATATATATATATATACATATATATATATATGTATATGTACATATATATATATATATATATATATCAATGTAATTAAGTGATTGGAAGCGATGCTCTGTAGGCTTATATGTATATACATTACCATATGGTAAGCATATATGTCATTAATGTTTAAAATGGTTAAATTGCGTTAAATTATTAATGGTTAAATTGCGTGTTATACTGCTATAATAAAACTGACATAATAACAGGTATGTGTGTATATTTAATTCTAGCTTGACTCGAGTGCATACATAATAACTGTTATAAATATATATATATATATATCCAGTACATTTTTGTGTTTTTTTTTTGGTATTTTAACTAGAGTAAAAACCATATGTTTTACACCATTTATGACATTTTACGAGAAATTTAATTAGAAATTTAAAACATAATTAAGTTAATATATGATATAGAATTTAATATTCATTTAGATATAATAATTTATTTACATTTATACTAGTTGTTGTGATGATAAACCTATACTAGCAGCTCCCCGATGTTGTGGATATGGGTACGGTCATAAGAAATAATGTCTAACTGTGACTTAATAAGTAATGCCGGAAAAAATCTAGAATACTCTTTGGCAATGTATCGAATATCAGAAGCCATCCGTGTAGGGTTACGCCAAGGAATGGGAAGAAGGGTGATTGATTTGGTAAGGCTAACTTGACTTCCTTCCACATGAATTTCTCTGAAGAATACTGCGAGCAGATTTATGGCTACCGCTTCTACTATATCAGCCATTGAAAGCAAACTATGACACAACACCAAAACCAACATTCATGCCGCATCGCTCGTCGCGCGGTCAAACAAGGAGTGCGTCCTGCAATTCCATCTCAGGTTGCAGTCGTAAAATTAACTATTGAGAAATCCAATAAACTGTTGAAGACAAATCAGATATTAACTATCGGAACTATGGATGAACAAACACTTCAAAAACAAGGAAAAATCTATGAACTCATCACCTCAGCTGACACTACAAAACAGGACATTATGCATCCAAGAACACATATATTCAAAATGATATACCCATAAGAGAACAAAGGTTTGAAAACTGGATACTGTTGACATGTTCTGCGTGGAGAAACTCAATAAATACTTCAATTGGATGAATAGGAATGTTAGTAAATCAGAATACATATAAAACAATTAATACAATACAAGTATTACCAGCAAACTGTAAAAGCAGCATAATAGCAATATAACAGAATATGTAATAGCCTCAAATGTTTACATGTTGTGATATTATGCTGCTATTAAATGTCTACTATGCTGCTGTTATGCTACAATTTAAAGTCTATTATGCTAATATTATGCTGATGTTGTTATAATAGCATTTTAGGGCACCGCGCTTATTGCCATAGAGTTTGTACACCCCTCTATACATTATTAAAAATATATGTATATATAGCTAAACATATACTAATAATTATATTAATTTACAGGTTTATATTAGTGGAACCAGAATTACTAGAGTTAGAGTATTTATATTATTGAATATTAAAACTGTTAGTTTATATTTAGTTAGTAATCATATAGTAACAATTCATCCACTAGCATTTTGGAAGAGTGCATTAAATAACACAACAAAACATACTGAACTTAAATGGTTATATTTATATTGTAATGAAATTGTATATATTACAAGTGGGACATTTGATCATTTGATAAATTTATAAATTCTTAATTTGAATACTAAAGTAATAGTAGTTAAGTAACCTAGTTAAGTAATATAGATAATACACTAATTGTAAATCTTAATAAACTTGAATATTTCAATATTGTAAATAATGAATTAACACTCTTACCAACTAAATGGTTACGTCTAATTTCTAAGCGTTGTAAATTATAAGGTAGAAATAGCATATATTTCTAGTAATACATTCGAATGTGCATGCAATTTAAAAGTTATAAGTTTATCTCTAACTAATACCACTATAGTATACAATACCTTCAGTAATCTTTCTAAACTAATACATATTGAAGGATATCGACCTAATTCAGATTCATGTACATGTACATATATATAGTATCTAAATACTAAAAGTAACAGTAAAGTATGTAACAATAGTAATAATAAGTATGCAAGTATTCGAGAATATCTTAAAGAAGAATGTAAAGAACACATAGCAGGTTAATTTATATATTAATTATAATTATTATATAATTAATATTATTAACATTATAATAAATCATAATATTATTATATTTAATGTAGCATTCAATAATTACTAATTGGAATATTTAAGAATAATTTACAATTATTAATTATTTATTTATTTAATATACTTACTTTGTTGTAGGTATTATATAATTAATATAGGCGCCTTAAGCTTACCGCTTATTTATATATATATATATATATATATATATATATATATATCAAATTATACATGTAAGTGTATTTATATATTTTGAAATTACACTGTTAACAATTAGGGTACAAACGAATATTAATACATGGAACATAGCAGGTAAATTTAGTAAATAATGATCGTATAGGTACATGACCCAATTAGGGTACATGAGAATAAAAATAATGTAGGGTACATTAGTGTTATATTTAGGGTGTGTGTATCCCTTTCATGGAATACAGCTCAACACATGTTATTAATTGTCAACGTGTTCCGTACATAGGGTACGTGGATATCAATAGCCTAATTGTACCTATAAGTTAGCCTAATGTAGTATGGCAATAGTACATTTAAATATTATTCTTGTTTATTTTTTTATTATCCAGCATTTTATAATATGAAATGTATAATAAGGGACATTTGTAAAATGTTAGTATTAATATAATATGATATTATACTATGCACTTAGATTTAGTTTTAAAAATAACTATTCAATAATGTAAGCATATACAAATATATAACAGTGCAATGCCGGACCACCACTAGTATATATATATGTGATAATATTTAAAAATGATATTATAGTATACTCAGTATTATTTAGAGTTTACTTAATACATAACATATTATTTGTTTAACTATTAATTATAATGACTGCCAATCACCACCAGATGTGAGGAAGGAATCATTCTCCACTCCCTGATGAATCAAATGTAGCTGGGCAAACTTCAATTCCTAATTGTACAAATATCATTTATTTGGGTATTATTATTTATACATTTATAACATGAATTATATACTATTAATTATTATTAAAATAATGTTTATT
Organism: Osedax fenrisi; assembly: GCA_964019155.1. NCBI lineage: Eukaryota > Metazoa > Annelida > Polychaeta > Sabellida > Siboglinidae > Osedax > Osedax fenrisi. The sequence goes on along the minus strand of OZ025246.1, from coordinate 8,069,005 downwards.
ATTTATATTATGTATTTGTTTTCGAATCAATTAAATGTTTAAATTTGTATTGTTACAGTAATAAATGAATATATTATTTATCATTATTACATGAATTCATAATAGAAATGCTAATAAAAATGCTATTAATTTGAAGGATAAATAAAATGTTCAAATCATTATATCAGTTTAATTACTTACTATTTCGTAACATAACAATTGTTACCTAATAAATTAGCTTATATGGTTATATATTTTGTTACTATATAGAAATACAAATATTTATTTATTAGTATATACTAGTATAATAATATATAATATAATACTGTATTGTATGTTTATAATTATAAGTTTCTTTAATTGTTAAAAACTTCATATATGTAATTATATTTAATGCATTAATGTCATTATTATATTAAATTATATTACATTTGTTATATCATATAATATAGATCTATGATATAATACTTGTAGTTTAATACATTCTTTATTTAATTAGTAACTATTATAATTATAATTCGATATTAAATTAGAATATCATGAACGCAAGTTATCTTGCACTCTCACGCGGATCACATTCAGCTGTTGTCTTTCTTTCTTTCTTATCAATTCTTCTTCACACTGTAAGTTAGACATAATAGAATGATTATTTCTATATTAGTATCGATCATCTCCAATTATCTCCTTCTCGAATATCTCGAATACAACTATCTTAAACATTTCTACTTATATTTATTCCATTCTCGTTTAACATTATGTAATATATAATATATTATATATGGATCATTCTTCTACCTCTAACAACCTAGGCTTTATGCATGTCAACAATCTATATTTTAAAATCTAATAATTTCCATATCTATATGGAATATAAATAAGTAGAAAAGCACTAAGAAATAATATAACTATAATGATATACCTCTTAATGGACAGGCTCTGCTACAATGGTACAGTAGACCTCCCAGTACGTGCTTTTAAGATCTGCTTTGTGTCGAAACATCTCTTCAAGTAGAGATAATATACATTACTTATTATATATGGGTATTATATTTTAAATGTATTAAGAGTATTAATTTAGCTATTATTTTAAATACATATTTAAATATATATAATACAAATGTATTTAATATCAAAAATAATACCATTATAAAACTCGTACAAAACTATTTAAGGGTTCACTAATGAATAAGTTGTAACATTAGTGATTTAGATTTAGAAGAGATGAATTCGAAATAAGTAGATTTAAGGGGATTTACCATTACACATTATTAAAACAATTTGGTTATTAATATTAAATATCATGTTATCTATTACTTTTAAAATTGTTAAATTAGTTATTAATTATAAGTTACAACACAACGATATTTTATATAGTGCCTAATAATAATTAGATATAATTAATCATTTTCAAATTCATCTTACTAATAATCTTTATTTATCTACCTACGTGTATTATTAAATATTATCATATAGTATATTTTAATATATTTGTTTAGTAAATATACAAAAAATATAAAAAAAACAGTTATTATAAGTATTTTTTATCAGTTTTTATAACAAAAGTATGTGTAACTTAAATATATGTAATCAATAATGAATGCATCGTATAGTGCTTAGTGGTACTGGCATTTAAGATAATTAAGATAATATCAAGTATTGATTGCATGGTCAAGTGTAGATTATTATACTATTCTTTTATAAATATATAAATAGTAAAATAATATTTTAATCTAAAAATAAACAAGAGAATCGGTTGGATAGACAATATATTCATTGTAAAACTATACATATTTATACAATACGTGTGTGGGGTGAGGAGTGTGAGTATAAAGAGAAGTATGTAATAGACTAGATGTCGTATTATGTAATATTATGCCAGGGGTGAGGGGTGGGGCTTAATCAAGAAAGATCATCAAATAATACATAAATATATTATTTATGATAATAATTATTATTATTATATTAATATCCATAGGGGAAAGTCTCCTATTACCGACACTCTCCTAATACCGACCACCTCTCGTATCTTAGTAACTATAAGAGATATCAAAACATTATATATATATAGAACTGTTAGTAATTTAATGATAAATATGAATAAATATTTTGTTTAAAAAAATATGTAATCCTAATCGTAGTAACCCATATGAATTTCCTATTACCGACCCCCTGAATTACTCTAATACCGACACCATGTGATTTATAATCGATTTAAAATTGATTTTTATTTTACATTAAAATATGTCGTAGGTTGTTTTTGTATCATTGATATAGATTTATGATTCATGATTCCAGTTGATTATATACATACTGATTAATAAAAAAATAGTAAATAATAATATACACTATTTTAATATAATTACAATATAGTTAAATTTAAATTTAATATTACTATTAAAACATAAATTCAATAAAAAATAAATTGCGTACATGTTATAATTAAGTATATATACTTATAAAATAAATATATTTATGTATATCTACTATTTTTATTGGATATTATAATACTACAATTATTTATACCACGATTATTTTAGGTGGTCGGTAATAGGAGAAGTGGGTCTGTATTAGGCACATGTATCCGATCTCTGTTTATTCTTGTAAATATAATAATATCAAAAATTTAAAATAGCTACATTGCCTTAATATTACCTTAATTACAAAATTTCAATTAAATATATTTAATATTGATTAAGTTATTACAAATAATCATTTAGGGGTCGGTAATCGGAGACTTTCCCCTACATATATATATAGATTTGCCATAGATCGGATAAACATGATTAAGTGATACATGTGTATAAGTCCTCGTTAATTGTACCAGTATCAACCTAGTGGTGGTAGTGGTAAATTGACCGGTTAGGGAGGGTAATCGCTGAGTAAGAACCTGTAAGCTTCTGGTAAGATATAGTGAAACATCGTTAGCATCAGCTCTAGCACCTCACAATCATGATGGTTTTGAATGTGAAAGTGAGGGTTATATTAGCGGGGGATGAGGGGAGGGAATTATTGAATATATAATGTGTGTATGTCTTATTTAATCAAGACGAAACCTATAATAAATATTCCCCTATGATATGTAAACAGTGACCACCCTTAACGCACTATTGCCTACAGTAGTAGATAACACACTTGTAGGATAGCTATGTTTCTGTATAGCCTTTAGCTGAGAGTCCACGTTAATCTGCAGGATAATTGTGGAGGAGAGGTGGGTCTCACTATCATGTGAAGGTCATTGAGAGAGAGAGAGAGTTTAGTGTTAACGAAATATACATGGCATAAAGTCACGTGATTATCTGACTCTTATTATTTTGAAATTTCAACTTGCATCAATTTGAATATATAATGCACTATATATATATATATATATATATTATTAAGGTAAATATTGTTTATATACAAGATTAGATTGGACCAGTGTTAAGTATTTATTGATTTTATTAAATTATTTATATATATTTTTTAAATATACCACTTATATATCTTTCAATATATGGCTCATATTTATGTTATATTTATACAATAAATATAATAGAAAGTCAACTAAAATTTAGTACGAATTTAGATCTGTTAACAGAAGCCAATCAACCTCGTCAAGGTATCGTATACTGAATGGGTTTTAACTCACATTTTTTTAGTGAGATTTACTGGAATTTCAACCTTGCATTTCATTTTGATATAAAAATCTACTACTACTACTACTACTGCTGCTACTGCTCTTTTATTAATATTATTAAAATCATTACACTAAGCATCGATCTAACTTATCATAAGTATCCTGTTATGTGTATTACTCTGTTATGTATTATATATTTCAATTAAAATAGTAACTATAATCTATATTTAGATTGGTGTGATACATCACATATAATATTGTAAATTAGTAGAGATAAAATATATATTTACTGCTGGCAATATAGTTTGATAAAATTATATAGGTTATATAATGATCAATTAAATTTTGTAAGATAGTATAAATATACATGATAAATATAATATCACTGAATATTGATATAGTATTATAGTAGTACAAAGTATTCTTCTCGAAGTAATTATCCATATGACATTATTTAAAGTAGATTAAATTATTAGTTATATGTGAACTGTACGATAAATTAGTGCACAAGCAATGCTATAAGACATAGTTATATAGTGTTTTACAATCACAATTTATGGTAAGTAAGCTATATAATTTAAAGTAAGCTTTGATATTTTAATGAAGGCAAACTTGATGAAATAGTATATGAATATATAGAAGATAGTGACAATGATACAGGATTACAAAATTACAAATCGAATACAGTATAAACAATAATATATAATATAAGAATTATTAAAATCAATTGTGTTTCATAATTATTAAAATATATAATATATTATATATAATACACATTGTATAACATGCTAATTAATAATTGTTATCATAACATAAATCGAAAAACTAAAGGAAGAAACAAAAGAAGTTAAATACATGATCATAAAACAATGTTTGTATAATATTCATAATATCTAACCTTTAAAAATTGTTCACTAATTTTACATAGTTAATTAATAGAATTAAAATATATTCATAAATAACAAAATGTATCACCTTTAGTAATTATAAAAAAGCTTATATTCATATATGTATACTACACAATATAATCTGTAGAAAACTAATTATAACAGTTATTTATTTAAATATTAATATACAGTATTTTCTTGCCATCCATCCATATACCCCTTTGCTTAACATAATATACTTATTTAGCCAAGCATTTTGATCTGCAATTTGAGAAATTATTTTCAATGATTAGGGACAATGCAAGTGCAGCGATAAGAAATAGATACCTTACAATATGAATACGGTACATAATTTAATAATATTAATATAAATAGGGGAATCATACACCAGTCTGCTTATTCAGTTCCGCATTGGTAAGTCGGCAGTGAGCATGATAATACCTGATATGTGCCGATGCATATGCAAAGTATTAATAAATTAAGATAATATATATAAATTTAATAATTAAAATTAAATATATAATGATTTTATTATAGACTCCGGATACTACAGAAGAATGGGAGAAAATATCCAAAGAATTTAAGTCATGGACGTGTATTTAATAATTGCTCATTGAGTTTTAATTATTATATGATACTACTAATCCATTAAATATTCCATAACGCAAATATTTACCCAGTAGAAACACTAGGAAAATTCTACATTTTATTGTTGCTGATAAACCATTCCAATTATGAAGCCTAACCCCAAGATAAAGTTAAAAATAAAGAAAATAATATACAGTTATCATTTAAGTAGAGCTAGAAGAATTTTCGAAAATGCTTAGACATTCTGTCTGCAAGATTTAGATTTTCACGTAGGTCATTTAATTTTCATCCAAACAAGGTTGAATTATTCGTTTATACCATATGTATTTTACGCAATAAATTAACAATACCGAATGATAGAAATAATAATATAGCATATAATGTAGACACAGAAATGAACGAATTATTTTCTGTTAGTTGTAATGAGTAATGCAAGTAGAACGGGTAATACAAAATAGATTCGTGATGAATTTAGTGAATTTTGTTCAATTGAAGGTGCGGATTATTGTCAGTTAAAAAATTATAATTGTTTTTAATTTTATAACATCATTATATTTGTATACAATACAATAATATAATATTATATATATATATATATATATATATATATATATATATATATATTTATTACATGTAAAATATATACAATTTTATTTTTTTATCATTTTCTTGTTTTTCTAAGTGCTTTATTAGCACTTCTTGTAATTATTATTGGCATTTCATTATTCGTAATGTATAATTCAGTTTAGAGATAGAAATTATTAATTATATTTTCATATGAATGATACAAATATGTTATATAATGATGCTAATATAATATACTAAGTACTTAACAAAGTATGAAAACAAAATAACCTAATAACATACATGTATATATATATAATATATATATATATTATATATAAATTATATAATATAATATATATATATATATATATATATTTGATAATTTATAATTAAAATAAAATATATTATAGATTATAAGATAGTTATAGAGTTTTTATTAACAAATTATGATATAAATTATTTGAATAATAATTAATTAGAATTATTATTAGTTATATTAGGATAACTATCATTATGCTATATATAATTCCTATATATAATTCCTATTATAAATGTTAATTATTAGTATACATAATTTTAATATATAATTTTTATAGAGAGCTCATTTTGAAAAATTATCCGAATATGATATATCTAAATCACAAAGTATAAGAAAACGGAAGTCAACAATGGAGCAAATTAATGTGAAAAAAAAATAAATTAGATGAATTTAAACAAACTAAAATAAGTGATACATTAGGTCAACAAACACAAGCAACTATAGATTCTGCTTTACAAGATTTCTTTATTAGAATATTCAATCTACCTACTTTTAAGAAACTTGTAAAAGGTTATATTACATTAATAAAGTCATATTAATAATAACATATTATATTATTATAATTTATACTATATATAAATGTATTTTTTAAAATAATATATTATTATATTGGATTATAGATTCGTAAATAATTAATATATAAGACCCTTGTGTTAGAAGATCAGTTATATATAATTATAATATTAAATAATTCGTATATAATAAATTTAATAATTCACAGTTATATCGAGTACTCCTAATGCGCAAATAAAAGATCGAACTACGATATCTAGAAGTTTGAAATCTAAATATAATGAAGTTAAAGAGAGATTGATCATATACTTGCATAATGTATACGTATGTTTAACTGCTGATATTTGGTCTAGCAAACACAAATCATTTCTTGGAATAACCGTTCATTGGGTAAATATTATTTTCGTTTGTTAAAATATTTATTTATATATATATACCAACATTACAGATAGACAATGAACTTCAGAGGCATAGTGCTTACTTGGCCTGTCGAAGATTTAAAGGTGCGCACACATACGATAAAATTGGTTACATGCTCGATGTGATCAGAGAGGAATATAAAATAGATCACTTTCAATTGCAAGCTACAATAACAGATAATGGGTCAAATTTCGTTAAAGCATTTAAAGAATTTGGCATAGATGTTACATTTTTATTTAAGAATTTATTATATAAAATATATAATATATATTAGAAAGCATGTGTGAATGTGCGCGTATGTGCAACGTACATTGTGCGCACACACATATGTTAATAAATAATAAATATATAGTGAGTATTCCCTATACAATGACACCATTTAATTAATAAATATATACTAAATTTATATACTGTGTGTATACATTTTTAATACACACCTTTTATGTATATGTATGAAATACACATACAGCACACATAAATATATATATATATATATATATATATATATGTGTGTGTGTGTGTGTATGTGTGAGTGTGTGTATGTAAATTTATCAATTAATATCTTTAAAAAGAAATTAAAAAAATGTCTTATCGCCAAACATTGATTTTCGCAAAATCTCAAGCGTTTCTAAGGGTGGTGTACCCATCAATGAAGATGTTTCCATCACTGCTGATGTATCTGCAGTGATGGAGGATATAATACCTATAATATATTCACAGCCGAACGCTACGGATCAACACATCTCAAGCGTTTCTAAGGGTGGTGTACCCATCAATGAAGATGTTTCCATCACTGCTGATGTATCTGCAGTGATGGAGGATATAATACCTATAAGATATTCACAGCCGATCGCTACGGATCAACACTTTATAATATTTTCTTCGGAATATGATTCCGAAGACAATATATGATATATATGATCGAGGACATCAACAAAGGGTTACCCCCAAACCGTTATGGTTTTACACAATAGCGAGGGTAATAGTGACCTTATTTATATAGAGTATTTAGGTTATATTCAGTATATAAAAAACTGTTGGCCGAGAGGAATGTTATGTAGTGTATATTAGTGTACATGTGTGTGCGAATGAATTATCTTTAGATCAGCGCGTAGTAATGAATATGCGGTATAAGTGTGGGTATGAATCGTATATAGGTAAAATATTATATATCGTTCAGCGCGATAATTGACTTATTTAAAGTGAGAATTATAATGTAGTGTAGTCTCTCTCTATCTATAGTTGAGAATGCTATTTTAAATGTTTACATTATTTGGTACCTGTACAAAATCTTCGCGATTTTTAAACAAACGCAAAATTATGTATTAAAATCAGTGATTTGATAATCGTGATCTAGTAATCGGTAATTGTAAACACATTATTAAAATATTTGATAATTCATCTAAAATCTATTATCGAAGTAAATATTCACTATATTACAATAATTATATGTGCAATATTATTTAAAATTAATTGGACTTAAAGGGTTAATAATATCTAAATTAATGAAATATATTTATAATGCCCTATATTTGTACAGCTAGAGTCACTAGGAAGGATTGATCTCATAATCGGGGTGTCACCGTGAAATGATCTCTCGATCATAAACCCCAATAGAGGCACACTTTTGAAATAAATCATAAATGATTTCTCAAAAGTGTATATATAGAATACAAATAACAAAAGTAGGTAAAACTATAAATCCCATTAATAATAAAATAAAATAGAATAAACCTTACGGAAATCAATAAATAAAATAATAATGACAAACAATATTAGTATTACTGGTTGCCACCTTAGATTAATTGTTGAATATATTTCATGAATCTTTTATGAGATTTGATGGATCTTATATATATAGAGCTTGAAATATATGTGAAAATATAACTATTTACTTTGAAATATTAGTTAAAATAACATTATTTACTTTATACTCAATTTAAGGAGAACTGTATCAGTAAAACTTCTAAGGCTCTTATTATATTGATAGGATATCATTGAAATATGAGTAGTATAAAGATAATTAAATTATCTACTTTAACTTGTTTTTATTTTTATATTGTAAAAAATATATAACATTTTAACAAACACATAAAAAAATAATTATTCAAACATAATTTAAAAAAAATTGTAATATAAAATACAAAATAAGTATTTAAAAACTAAAACAACAAACAAAATTATCTTATTAAAACCATTAGATACAAAAAATTGATCTCTATCTATATTGGATAAACAATCACTCACTCATCATACTTTCATATCATTCACCCTTTCAACAACCTCATTTCTCCATCCCTTCAATATCACTTAACTCACCATCATATACATCCCCATCAACCCAATCCCACCCTTACCCTCGCCCCACTATCCCTCATCACCAACATCTCAATAATCGACATATCACCATCACCCCAGTATGCCCTACTATCCTAGTTCTATATTAGGCCTACACCTGAGGTATACACCGACATCCACACGATAGTGAATGAATGTAGTGAGTTCCTCGACGAATTTGATAGTGAAGCCAAATTAATAAAAAGATATTTTGAATATATAGTAATATTAATAGTCATTTATTTCATACTCATATTATTTGTATTTATATTCATTTTTTAAATTGATATAAAATCATATAATTAACATGAATACAATGCTAATAGAGGTGTGAATATGACAACGATTCTCTACCCCCCACTAGATGGACCCACTTATAGATAATGTATTATATAGGATGCTGTTATCTAATCTAAGAATATGTCTACCTCAGGGAATACCACAGCTAGCCGAAAGGTATCCTAAGCGGTTTGAAAGCTTTATGGTAGATCACATATGGAACACAATACATATGATATTGAAATACATGATACATAAAACAACATAACTATATACAACTATAATATTATCTATAACAACTCTATATATATATATCTAATTAGTATATATTTTGATTAACTATATATTGCGCTTCGTTTGGTAGAATTATTATTTAAGATAAATGCAATTATTTGATTTGTTTTATTAAACATTGTTATTTATATAATAATTATATAACAATTATAATTATTTTGATTGAGAACTTGATATAGTATACATTCTTGATATAATATACATACTTGTTTAATATTTACATTGTTGTGTATATAGGATACTAGAGTATAATAACATCAGTGATAGTGATGATTCTGTGTAGAGGATATTTAACTTAATTCAACTTAATGTTTAGATTCATATATTAGTTCAATATATATCCTATAGAATGCTCATAGTTTATATAGTGTCAATGATATTCAATAAAACTAATTGAAAAAATCTTACAATGACTTCTAAGTATTAAATTATTAAAATATTAGATATTATATAATATATATTATAAATTTATATTATAACATGTTGTTTACTTATCAGTATTATAATTCAGCCTTTACATGAGTTATATTAAACTAAAACTCACGTTTAGAATTTAGACACACACATATATACACACACACTCACACTCATACACTCATACACATATTAGTGAATATCACTCATATATATTAACTTATAATATTATATATACATAACATATTATAAATTATAATATATAATATTATAATTTAAAATAACATATATTATTATGTATTAGTTATTATTTTTAAATTAATTGTATAAAAATCTAGTTTGCAGTCGAATATGAAAATCTAATCTGATAAACAAATTTGATAATCTAGTATGATAATTGTCTTCGATAAGAAAATCTATTTTAATATGATAATAGTAAGCATATCTAATTTTGTAATCAAATCCGACAAGTCGAATCAAGTATAAAAATCTAGTTCGCAGTCGAATATGAAAATCTAATCTGATAAACAAATTTGATAATCTAGTATGATTAATAAAGTTTTAATAATTGAATTATATATATTACGAAACATATTTTGTGATGATTTTATAAGCGACAATTTAGGATTTTTCAATTGTTTCGCAATATAAATTGTTGATGTTATCGAAGCAGGGAATTTTGGCTCATTTAGATCACTAATATACACACATACACACATATATACACATATACACACATATACACATATATATATATATATATATATATATATATATATATATATATATATATATATATATATAATTAATATAATTAATATATATATATATAATTATATAGTTATAAACCTGCGCGACCGACTTACTTATTACTCCCGTTGACATTGATGCCGTCTTGATAGTGACTGATAATGAATCCAATAAAATATTATCATGATATATATATTAAGTGAAATCCGGGCACGCTGGAAGAAACTTCCCCGCTGAATAGTGATATATCGGGCGCATATCGGACATCTCCATGCCCACTCATCCGATATACTTTTCCGTTGAACTAGTGACATATCGCAGTGACACATATCACAGTGCATGCAGAAGATTACGATCCATTAAATAGCGTATACATGATCGTTTAGTTTGTATGCGCGATGCAAGGTCTACGTGAGATATCATGTTAGTTAATTAGTAAACTATTATATGAGCAAGATTGTTTTGATAAATATATAAATGATTGATAGAATGTAGGGGTATTTGCAGATATAATAGTCTTTGGATATACAGGTATAAACCCGGTATAAACATTAGTTCTATATTCAGTAAATATGCCTAATTTTAAATTTCCAGAGCGTACATCAATTACAAATAAAATATATATATTAATTAAACGTTTGAAAATAATTTTTATTCTGGATGGAGTGACCGTCAACTCGATCTACTCCCAGTTGGGGAAAGGCCTGTAAGTGTTACTGTTAAACCACGCCGACAAGAAATTTCTGAAATACGAATGTTGAAGATGGCGGTGGAATGCACTAGATTTAAGTTAGTTTATTTATAATTAAAATTACATATTGATTACTTTTAATATAGTTTATTTTTTAATATTCATGGATAAGAATAAATTAACTTTAAAATAACTGTTAAATGTTAAGTTTGTATGTAAATATTAATGTATTACTTTGAATACAATAATATATTTATATGTTGATTAAAGGTATACTTTAACACTCTTATGTATAATATATTTATATCATATTAGTTACGATTACTAAAATAAGTATAATGTTTATTTATTGTATAATTACAATCAATAAGATTTAATATAATTCAAGAATTTTAAGTTTGTAAAATCATTATTTATGCATACTTTACATAACGTCTTCAACATTTTTCGCATTTTGCGTATTTCATAGTTTATATATAGTTTATATATATATGTTTAATTATTATTTAAATATCTACAGAAGTAAATTAGACGCTGGGATATTTAAATCAATAAAAGAAGCTAAGTAAGACGCGGAGAATTTATGGCGTGTTAGACGAAACCTCCAAATGCCATCAGCATCATCAGCACCCCTTCCTCCACTATCCCCATCCACACTCCCTCCTCCACTATCCCCATCCACACCCCCTCTACTAATATCCCTATCCACACACCCTCCTCCACTATCCCCATCCATACCCCCTCTACCAATATCCCCATCCACGCCCTCTCAACCAATATCACTATCCTCACTCCCTTCTCCACTTTCAATATCCATACCCTCTCTACCAATATCCCCATCTACCCCGACATCACCTATACCAACATCCCCCAAAGTCTATTCGGTAAATGATGTCATAATTATGCTACGCCATAGAGAATATATAATGAGGCACCCATGCATAAATTACGGTCCTTACATAGAGGGCATTATAGAAGATATGTCTTAATTACTACTATTTATTAACTGTTTATATTATTGTATATTATCACTGTATATATTATAATTATTATTATTATTGTATATTATCACTGTATATATTATAACTATTATTATTATTGTATATTATCACTGTATATATTATAATTATTAGTATTAGTTTCACTTTGTTTACATAGCAACCAAATTACAGACGTGTTATTCACAGATTAGATTTTAAATATCGTTTAATTGTATTATAATTATAAATATAGGTGCGTATTTATTTATTTGTGTGTTATTTATATTATTAGTATTGTTCAAATATTAATATCTACTAATATTTAAATATATTACATTGGTTTTGAAATTATATTCTTTTTTTTATTTTAGTATTTGTTTACATTGTATGATTATCAAAATTAAAATCAACAACAAATATATATTAATCACAAAGATAATGTTCACTTACTGTTTACATATTTAATAACAACAACTACTTTATTTACTCTTTTAATCGATTATTATTATTCATAGATTAGTTATCCTCTATTTATATTTAAATAATATATTGTATTAATATCATATTAATCTTATTTACCAACTCTTTATTATTATTATATTGTATAAATACATTTAGGTATATATACATTTTATGTATTTTATTATTATTTTTAAATTATAATTGAAAATGCAATAAAAAAGCCATAAAAAATATTTATTGAAATTCCTAGTATTGTTAAATATAAAATTAAAACATATATATATATATATATATTGCATTAATACATTTATATATATATATATAAATTGTATTTATTAAATATACTTATATTGGATATTTTTACTATTGTATTTTTAATATTTAAATACTGCATATTATTTTATTATTATTATTATTATACTATGTTATTTCTATAATATTTAATTTGTTGTAATATAAGATGAAGTAATATAATTTAATTGCTATATATTTGTATATTTGATATAATAAATACAGTATATAATATACCCAATATAAACCCTAGGTACTTCATAATAAATTAGTGTGACATATATTATATAAAAAGCATCTTTTAAATTTAGAGAAACTCTTATTATTTATTCAATAAATTAATTAAGTAAATATATTTTAACAACATATATATTAGTGATATTTAGAATTTAATATAAAGCTTAATATTTGATATAAAGCTTAAAATGGCTCGTCAAAAAAAACAAACGATATCTGTAACAGATGAGCATAATGATGACAAAATTGATCTCAAATGCTTAATTGAAAAATTAACTATAAATAATGACAGATTAACTATAAATAATGAAAAATTGACTATAGTTATAGAAAATCAAGAAAAACTAATAAAAAAACTAAATGAAGCAGCTGATAAATCTGATCTTAAAACATTTGCTGAGATCACTAAAATTAACCTCAATAATACACTTCAAAAAAATCTATCAACGACTATAAATAAAACCCTAAATGAAAAAAAGTTAAATGAAATAAGAAATAAAACTATTATACTCTATAATGTTAAACAAACAATAGATTCTAATTACGAAACAAGAAATTTTGAAGACAAAAAAATATAACAGAAATTTTAGACCTAGTCAACACAAATTATAATATAAAAAACTATTTTAGATTAGGAAAATATCAAGAAAATGATAATGTCATCAGGCCATTAAAAATTATTTTAAACTCTGAAATAGAAATTAATAATATAATACAAAATGCAAACAAATTAAAAAACTCCAAATTCAAAAATATAAGCATATCAAAAGAATACAATAAAGTTGAGTTGGATACTATCAAAAAACTATCTATCGAGGCTAAAAATAAATCAACAATAAATAATAAATATGTAGTACGGCATAGAAATGATACTTTTAAAATAATTGAACTAAAAAAACGAGATGATTAAATATAATATGATACCAAACCAATACAAAACAACACAACAATTTAATAGTATTACAAAAGAATTAATAATAAATAAAAATAATCTGATAATTATACACATAAATATTAGAAGTCTTACTCAAAACCTGGATAAATTAAGAGAATTTATAGATACTTTAATAATCAAACCTCATATTATATGTTTATCTGAAACCTGGTTAAATAGTAATAATGACTTCAATAATAATATAACAAACTACACATATCAAACAAACTATAGACAGAAACAAAATAAATGTAGAGGTGGTGGTGTTTCAATATATGTTATAAAAGATATTCAATATGAACTTATAAAAGACCTTACTTTTAATATAAAAGATTATTTAGAAACACTTACAATAGAAATTAAACTTAAAAAAAATAAAAAAATAATAATTTCATGCCTTTATAATAGCCCTTTCAATAAAACTGCAGATCTTATAAATATGTTATATAGTAAATTTCATAAATATATTTCACACGATTTAATAATTATGGGTGATTTTAATATCATAACAAATGATCCCAAACCATCTCAATTAAACATTTTAATAAATCAATTAGGACTAACGCCTCAAATTCTTCAAAACACTAGACCCCAATTCAATAAAAGTAACACTTCAACTATAGATCAAATTTACACTAATATAAACACAACAAATATTTATAATAGTGGAATACTCTTAGAAGACTTGACAGACCACCTCCCAATATATACAATAATTAAAATAAAAACCAAAATACGAAATAACTCAAATGAAATTAAAACAAGGAAAATAACAATAAATAATACTAAAAGATTTATTAATGCACTGAAAAATACGAATTGGGATTCGGTCCTCGAAGACAATGATGCTGAAAACTCATACAACAAATTTCATACCATATATACATCAATAATTAACCAATTTATCCCACTACTTACAAATAAAATATCTTCAAATATTCTTTCAAAAAATTGGATAACAAATAAAATAAAAAGAGACATTAATAAAAAGTATAAACTATATAAACTTTACTTAGATAATAAAAATGAAATCAACTTATATAACTACAAACAATTAAGAAATCAATTAACCTTTAATATTAAAAAAGCAAAGCAATCATATATAGATAGTAAAATAAAAAATAGTATATCTACTAAAGAAAATTGGAATTTAATAAATAACCTCATAAATAAACAGCAAATTAAATAATCTCCAAATTATATAATAGATGAATTCGAAAATAAATTCAATAATGATAAACAAATAGCAAATGCATTTAACTCTTATTTTATAAATACAAGTCAATCCATAAATAATCAATTCACCTCTCCCATAAATAACATCAACCCAATTAACATTACACCAATATCTAAATCAATATATCTTCATCCCACATCAACACATGAGATAAATTCTATTATACAAAATAATAAATCAAAGACTTCTCTAGACACTGATTATCTAAACATGAAATTGTTAAAAATTTCAAAAGATTACATTGACCATTAAGATTGATTATATATACATAATATTGATTCCATTAAGCCATATTTTTAATCTATGTTTATCGTCAGGAACTTTTCCCTTAAAAATGAAACTATCCTCCATTAAACCAATTCATAAAAAAATAATATCAATATTATATCTAACTATAGACCAATATCAATTTTAAGTCAACTATCGAAAATACTAGAAAAAATAATATATAATAGACTAATGCAATTCATACAAAATAATAACATAATAAATACTACTCAATATGGTTTCCTTAAAAAACATAATACCTCTCAAGCTACACTAGATATTTACAACCATATAATGGAAAATAAAAAAGAAAATAAAGCAATAAATACATTATTTTTAGATTTAAGTAAAGCCTTTGATACTATTGATCATTCTATTATAATTAGCAAATTAGATAAATATGGAATTAGAGGGATTCCTCTTAAACTGATAAAAAACTATTTACATAATAGAACTCAACTAGTTAAAGTTAACATTACAGAATCTGATATTATAACTAATGATATCGGTGTACCCCAAGGCTCCATACTAGGCCCTTTACTATTCATAATTTATGTCAATGATCTACCATTATATTTAGAAGATAATAATGTAAAATTTACAGTATATGCAGATGATACTGCTATAACTTTTACAGCAGATAATAATATAGAACTAACAAATTTAATTAAAAAAACCTTAATAAAAATAGAAAAATGGTATAAATATAATAAGTTAAAACTCAATATTAGTAAAACAGAAATGATAAATTTCAACTCAAATAAATATCCAAACAATATTATTTCATTAAATGATACATTAATAAATAACGTATATAATTATAAATATCTTGGTATAATTCTTGATAGCAAACTTGATTTTAAAAATCATATTATTAAATTAAATAACAAACTCTCCCAAATTCAATTTTTAATCTCAAAATTGAGCAAATTCATTAAAACAAATTCATTGATAATTATATATAATAATATTTTCCTACCATACTTAAACTATGGAAATATACTTTGGGGAAATACATTCTCAAATAATACCCTAAATACAACAATTATTCAAAAAAAACCTTAAGAATAATAAATAAAAGAAAATTTCGAGATCATACAAAAGAATTATTCACATCAAATAAAATACTTAGATTAGATAAGCTAATATATATGCATAAACAATATTATAATCAATTACCAACAAATTTAACTAAAATACACACACAAAATAATAATAAATATACTCTACGAACAAATAAAACGTATACTATACCAATTTCAAAATCAACAAGAACAATAAATAGTTTACTAATAAAAGGTCCAAAACTTTGGAACTTACTTCCAACAAATATACAAAATATAAAAAATGAAAATTTGTTCAAGAAAAGAGTAAAAAATATGTTAATCAATGATGAATTATATTATAGATAAATTAAAAAATTAATGAATTTAAAATTAATTTAATAAAATTAACATATTAAAAAAAACTAAATAAAAAAAAAAAAAAATAAAATAAAAAATCTATATCAAATATATATGTATGTATGGATTATTTTTGTTATTATTATTTTGATTTTGATTTTTGTTAATGTCAAATTGTGTCTATCTACTGTATTTTATTTATTTATTATTATCTTTTATGTAAATACGAAATATATAGCTAACTATTATGATTAAACAATCACTGTTCCTGTCCCATGTATGAATAAATCACTGGCAACAACCCGAAAAGATCAAGGTCTTATTTTGAAGCCATTTGGAAACGAAGAAAGAAACTAAAAAGAATAATAAATGAAAAAAAAAGAACGAAATTAATGAATCCAATAAAATATATCTATCTATCTATCTATATATATTTTTATAATTGTTAATTTTGTATTTTTTTACTTTTTTATTTATAATAAATTGAACATATAACTATTACCACCTGTTAAGGGGATACCGCACTGTTTAAATCAGAGAAAATAAAAAAAATAAAATAAAAAATATTATTCAATAATATTAATTTATCATATATTATGTAGTACCTGTCAAAATATTATGATCGAAAACGGCCTATAAATACTATAAAAAGTATATTTTATAGTGCACCTTTAAAATATATAATGTTGGCTTATCATTTTGTTTGAAATCTACATGCACAATTTTATAATAATGCCTACATTTTATTTAATAACATTATATACTTATATATTGTTAATTTAAAAAATTTAAAAACCGAATTATAAATCTCTATTTATTCTATATTATTATCTTTGTAAACATATATCATGTGATATTATAAACCAATAGAAAAGCTAATAAACAGATGCTATAAAATATTTTATTTTCTGTATGTCATTTCATTTTAAAATTTACGTTTTTATATCCTTTACCATTTATTTCCATATATATCTATATTATTTATATATATTTATAGCTAGTTTCATTTATATATTAGTTTTATATAATAAGTAGTATAAAATTGTTCTTTGTATATAATTATTAGCATTTATATTAGATTTACATTTGACTTTTCAAATAAATTTTTTTTTATTTATATTCAATATAATATTGTTTTATATATTTACATTTATGTATATTACATTAGTATTATTTACATTTATTATTACACATATTGGCATATAAC
This sequence comes from Osedax fenrisi, assembly GCA_964019155.1. Classification (NCBI taxonomy): domain Eukaryota; kingdom Metazoa; phylum Annelida; class Polychaeta; order Sabellida; family Siboglinidae; genus Osedax; species Osedax fenrisi. The sequence goes on along the minus strand of OZ025246.1, from coordinate 8,050,333 downwards.
TTTGGAGCACAGAGGACAATGCAGAATATAGATCAACACATTCAAATTAGAAGTGAAGAGAGTATAATTGAATGTATTTTACAATTTAGAATTATATATTGAATTTACACATCTATATATATATATTATATTATAAACATTATATTATTGATTTATTTATTGAATTTACACATATTATAAATTATTGATTTATTTTATCATATATCTATATATATATATCAGCTATACATAAATACATTTTATGTATATAATTTACTATGATAACATACAACTATTGCTTTATTTTATAATAATTGATTTTTAATTAGTAAAACTTTAGATGCGTTTTTCTCAGAATAATTATTTTGTACTACATAGTTGAATATAAATGCACTTTTAGAAAAAACTATTATAGGTATCTTACTAATTTTTGTGGCTATATATAAATAGTATAAGTATAAATAACTTACAGATCCATTATTTTATAAATGTAATTAAAAGTAAGTGAAAAGAGACAATAATGATGAAAATATTTTATTACAAAAATATACATAATATTTAATATATTTTATATATGAAATAAATTATTTAAAAAAAAAAGCTATCTGAGAGTTGTAGATGTATATATTATCAATATAATATAAAAAAAATTACTTGGATTCAATGAATTTTTACCTAAAAGTAACTTTGAATGATGCTATGTAATTCCTATATATTAACATGTAAATGCGTGAAATGGCGTGCGTGGTGCGGTATCCCCTTAAAGCAGAATTATAGCATATTTTAATAGTTATTTATTAAAGAAGTGTATATCTGCTTTAAAAACGTTTTAAATATAGAGAATCAGAAGTTAAAGCAGAGTTTAACCATAATTAAGTCAGATTTAAATATATCTTATATGTTTTGATTTTTAAAGCAGAATTATAGCAGATTTTAATAGTTATTTATTAAAGCAGTATATATCTGCTTTAAAAACGTTTTAAATATAGAGAATCAGAAGTTAAAGCAGAGTTTAACCATAATTAAATCAGATTTAAATATATCTTATATGTTTTGATTATTAAAGCAGAATTATAGCAGATTTTAATAGTTATTTATTAAAGCAGTCTATCTTGAAAATATTTGCTGGGTACATATAATAGTTTATAAGAGTAACACTACGATCAACGGACACGTATAAATATATATAGAATAGTTTATAAGTGTAACATTACGATCAGCGTACATTAAGGTGGAGTGAAATATATGTTTTTTCGAAAATTGATATTCACTGGTCTGCAACCTATAGCTTATTGAATGACAAACATTTTGGTATAGGTTTTATAATTTATGGTATACTAGAACCTAGTACGCTTTTTATACCATAATATACTATATTATACACTATAAAACGCTATATCGAAAATATTTACGCTAACAAATGAGTTAAAAATTACTAATAATGTCTGGATATGCGTAAAAAATTAAAATCACATAAAATATATATTTCCACATAAGATAGCAATATTTTTTTTTTAAATAAGTTACAAAAAAAATTCTAGGCACATTTATATAATTGGACATATTTCATAATATTAAATCGTTATTTTGTTTAATAAGTTAAGTTTTTGTGGTATATACCAATAAATATATCATATATCTTATATATATATAGTAACATTATATATATATGACTATATAAAATAGTAAATAATTAATAATTAAGTCGTTTTATTAATATAAAGTATTTATAATTAATTAAATTATTATTATTATTATTATAAATATTATTCCTGTATTTACTAGGAAAAATAGAAATATTATTTTTTTTCAATTTTTTTTTGTTAAATACTGCTATAGTCATGCTTATTAACCATATACATCACTTTCATTACATTTGAATAATGTATACGTTCAAAAAAATCGATTGAATTTGATTCCTATGTCCTCAATGTTAAAACATGCTATCTACCCCATGTTAAACTTCTAGGTGATATCGTAATAACTTGCAGGTATCAGTTTTAAACAAAACTTCGGATTTATACTTATTAATACTTCCTCTTATTAACCGTAACCAGTGAATATCAATTTTCGAAAAAACATATATTTCACTCCACCTTAGAGTACATCTATAAATATACATAGAATAGTATATAAGAGTAACATTACGATCAACGGACACGTATAAATATACATAGAATAGTATATAATAGTACGGACATTTTAGGACACTAGCGGACATTCAACGGATATAGAGGTCCGTTGAAATTGTCCGTTGATCGTAATGTTCTTTTGATCCTAATAATTATTTACATATGTAATATTATATTAAATTTAATTAAAATAATAGAAAAGTTACATATATAATATATAATAATTATAATTTATAATTACATTATTATGATTATTATTTATAATTACATCATTATTATAATGATTATAATGATTATAATTAAATTAAATTTTCTTTCTAAATAGTTACTATTACTATTATAGTAATTACTAATTAGAACGACAATTTAATTATTTTAAATACTATTTAAAGTACCTGCGGGATTCTATAATAGAGCTGGAACTTTTATTTTTAAATACTATTTTATTTAAAATATAATGATTATAATAATCCATTTAAAACAAATCTCAGCTCCAACTATGATTTTAAGTAGTTTTAAAATAAGTTTACTATATATAATATATAATATATAATATATAATACTATATATAATATATAATATATATAGTAAACTACCGATATTATTACAATATTATTATATTTGTGAACTGTAAATAGTTTTTTTATTAATGTGTCTTTAGTTTAGATACAATAATTATATTATTATAATATATTACTATAATAATTATAGTTTTAAACTAAGTTTATAAAATATAAACAAATTCGCTTCACCTAATTCATGAATTATTTATTAAATACTCGTTAAAACAAACATAATGAATATACTTTAGGGTTAATATGAAACCTTGATATTATTATTATTTTATATATGTATATATAACTTTATATATTATATTAACACAAGAAAAGTGTAATTAAACAATTATTTGAGAATTTAATAAACATTTATTTGATAAACATCCTTAATTACAAAGATCTTTACAAAGATCCTTACAAGTTATAAATATTATACATAGACAATGTAATGCATTGGATCCATATACATATAATTATATAACAGTGATTGGATCCGTTGAGAAGTTCTCAATGGTTGTGGTTCTCAATGAGAACCATTACCTCATATAATCCCTGTATATATAATAGGTTATATGATGTATATATAACGAAGATAGTTGGTCGTTATCTATCTTTGCCTTGTATCAAAAAATTCTAAAAACTTTAGGTTGAAAACTTGAGGTTATAGGATGTATTGCTTGTATATGGTTACAATATAAGTCAATGTTAAATATATATATATATATATATATATATATATATATATATATATATATATATATATATATATATATATATATATATATATATATATATATATATATATATATATATATATATGTGTGTGTGTGTGTGTGTATGAGGTAGAGCATTTTTCACTCTGGATAATTAATACCAATACTTCCTATAACATCGAATTTATAGGAGTTCTTGATAATACCTAAGCCCGCTTTGATAATACCAAGACCTCCTATAACCTCGTTATAGGAGGTCTTGGCATATCTGATGATATACTTTGTGAAAACAATAACCCCACTTAATGGTATAGCTAACCATACATATCGCTCCTATATTTTCTAACAAACTATTCACAACCACCACTCTCAGATATTCATCGTATCATTACTATTGAAAAAACCTGCACTCAAATGATCCAATTAGACTAATTGTCACAACAAATATTTCCATTATTCTTTCCGTGATATTAAAATACATTATTGACCTCTCACTAATGACTGAAACCATCATTGAATAACTACAAATATCTATACATTCTCCATTCTTAAGATCAACTGCCGACATATATCACACTTACACTACTTTATATTACAATTATACAGACTGTATATAGATAATTGAATAACAATATATTACTAGACAAAGGAGAGAATGTTCCAGTACTGAAACTGCGATGATTTCTCTTGAGCACTTACTACGCTATGCAGAACATAATCAGTTCACCCACCTTATTGTTCATATATATCTGCAGCATAGACGCACTAGACTTTAAAATACTCATATAACCCAACTTTCCGAAACTGGCATACCTGTTATAGACTTGATATGAATCTCCAACTACATCCATGATCGGTATTATAGTAATAAACGGAGAACATTATACTGTTAAAATAAAAATAGAATATCCACACCACATAAAATAACAGTCGGTGTCCCAAGAGACTATAGTCTCTACATATATGTAGGTAATCTATTTGTTATCGATGTATATGTTTCCACTCGCTGACCTTATTAACGGATACCCTACTGTCTAATACACGATATACGCTGATGATATAGCTATAAAAGGAATTCCTTTTACCTAGGTTATATACTAACATAACTTACTCAACTGAATTACACAATATAATTAAATTTGATAAAATGTAAGATAATATATACGCTTACATTCGATATAAAATTAGTTGTCTAAGAGAATATTGTTACTGAACTAGACAATAGATATTACTTCCGAGTTAGAAGTTGAACGATGAAAATGTACTGAAACTTCATTAAAGTTTTAGATCAACTTTGAACAACATTTATATCACTACTTCAACATATATACTAAATATAATTCCCATAATTTCCCATTACTTTACATTGCCATTGACATACTTATCCAAATAAATTAAAATATATTTTCTCACGATAAATCCCTTTGATTCACTTGATCATATAAAACTAAAAGTATAATCAATGTCATACCATCAATATAATATACGGAAAATAATAATTTATATCGACTTACTTACTACTAAAATCCTCAGAGAATCACATATAAATTCCCATTTAGTGCAACTCGCTACTATAATATGGTGTTATAACCGATATAAAACTATATATATTTACTGACTTTGATTGCATAAATATATAAGTCAGAAATATCTTCAGTCTGAAACCTACTGATTATGTTACATCTATAGCGCAACTTAGAGGCTACAATTAAACTTTCTTACAACCTCCCAAGTTATTAACTAGAACACCCTCATTATATTATATACATTATTCACCACTAATGAATCTTACTACGTTCATAATTCATATATCCCAAACCTACAAACTGCAGTTTCAACATGTTGACTCTGCTCTGCCATTCTACATATTCACAAACCATTACATTATCATTTTGTATACACCATTTCATGACATAAGTTATAAAACTCTATAACAGGCTGAATAATTTTTTAAACTGTACACCAGTTACATATTTAGATAATCTATTAAAATCACTTACTATCAAATCTAGCTACATATATTATTATCACATCTTATTGATCCTATTAGGAGGTAGTCCTAGTTATAGTTGTCATTGTTATTATTGTGGTAATGGTTATTAATACTAATTTATTACCATTATTATTATTATTTAAACAACATCACTAATAACATTTCTAATAATATTAAAGAAGTGTTTATAAATAAATACAATTAATCTAAATATATATAAATACTATAAGTATAAATATATCACATTTTTTTTACAAAATAATATTTAACTAGCAATATTCATTATCTATATTTCTATTATACTACTAATAATATTAATTAATTTAAATAACTATATAAACCATATTAGTAAGAAAATTAATAATTTTTGGAATAATGGAAGTTGTGGAATTTATGAATAATATTCAAACTAATATAAATATAAATAAAGGCAAGAAATCCATATAGTTTAACCATGGGGGTTCTAATCTATATCCAGTTATTATATTACTAAACAACTAATATTTACTTGATTATTATATTAATAAACGACTGATATTTACTTTATTATTATATTACTAATATTTACTTAATATGAAAGTATGCATTATCTAATATAAAATTACAATTTGTATTTGTAAAACACATGAAAGATTCATATTCTATATTATACTAGTTATGTAGGTACTCTATATTATGATATTATTTTAACATCATTAGCACAATCTATAGTTATACTATGAATAGTATTGTTTAAACATATTTGCATATAGTAGATACAGCATATTATTTAAAATGTACCTTTATATTAATATGATCATTTATATCAACATTTTATTTATTAAATTAATTTAAATAAATATAACATCTACATAATGCTATTTAATATTTGGTAAATTATATATTTAAAAATACTCATTAAATTATCAATTTATTATTTACAACAAAATAGAGATAATTTATAATAAACTAAATTGTAAATAGGGTAAATAATTCATATATTAATATATCAAACAAATAATTTACCCAAACAAATTATCAAAGAACTACATATAATTGTATTTCCAATCAATATATAATATACAAACTAATATAGAATGATCCATTCAAAATAAAATATTAACTAATTATAAAATGTTAATCATTATATATTAAAAATGATTGGTTGTATACTACTATCATTATTAGATGAATACATATTAATATAAACTTTGTATATTATTATTTGTACTTGTTAACTATTAATTTTCATTGTTTATTGTTAATGCTAACTACTAGATTAAATATTCTAATTATAGTGTATTCAATGTTGAATTATGTTATGCAAACGTACTAAATAAAAGACTAATTACGTAATAAATTACATTGTATTGTTATTAACATTATATGATAAGATAATAAATAATAAACTATATTCAATATTTCCAATTCTCGTTCATTTCACTTATCATCTACACTGATTAAACATAATTTTATTTATTTATGAAAAATATTAATATTCAATAACGAAATAAATGTTTTAAAATGTTATTCACTTATCATAAATTTATAAAATTAGTCATCAATATAAATATTGTATGTAATTTGTGCATGTGAATAAGTAAAATGTGGAAGTAAGATAAAAGCTATTACTTGTTTAATATATCACATACATTTGTTAACCTTACTTTAAATATTTATAATTATTTTATATTTACTAAATTGCCAAATATATAAAATTACACACATAGTTATTAATGTATACAAGTTAAATAAATAAATATATTAAGAATTATATAGTGATAATATACCAAATTATTTACTATAATATACATTTTATTAATTGTACAAAGATTAATTCCATATATATAATACAGATTTTTATCAATATTAAAAAATATAAGTACATATAAACTTTAATTAAGGGTTCAAGCTTGGGTTGGGGTTTACCATGTTAATTCTAGCTATAGTTGACATACTAAGGATACTAAACTAATAAAGATAATGAAGTACTTTTTTTATTCAATATATATTATTCTACTATATAAAAGTATTGACTTTATATAAATGTAATTTATTTAAAATGATGTAAAAATAATAGTTTAAAATAGTTGAATTATTGTTTTATTAAAAATGTTAAGTTTATTATAATTTATTTTAAAATATAAAGTATAATACAATATCCTGTAACTATTAATATAGTATTACATGTTATTTATATACAGTACACATTTCAGCTAACAATATTAATAATTAAAGAAGGCTTTTACATATGTTTACTAAGTGAAAAAGTAAAAACTGGAGAAAATGACATTCAAAGTTTTGTTAAACTAAATAGTCTTGTCAATTTCATATGATATTTAATTTGATTGATCTTGTAAAACACTTTATATTGATAGAAATAATCTAAAATAATTAAAAAATATATTACCATTTGATAAATAATATAATGAACATGGATAATACTTAATAAATAAAAAAATATTATACATATTTTAACTTCAGATTGCACCCTTAATGGTGGTAAGTTTAGTTGTAATAGGATGTATACATGTATATCTAATAGTATGCATTCTACCATGCACATATATACATATTTAGATCATCTAAATAAAATAATTTAGAATTTATCAGATTAATATTATATTCAGCTTGATAATTCATTAACACATTAGAGACATATAGGTATTTATTATTTAAATAAAACACATCAATTTAAAAGTGTATGAATAATTAATAAAAATACTTATTTTTTAGAAATAATCACAAACTTCTATTGCTAATTTGTATAATAATTATAATTATATAATTAAATATCAATTAATAAACAAAATAATGAATTACTTTATTTATAGTTTATTATATAACAACAAATAAAACTAATTTGAAAGAGCTTTAAACTCCAGAATGACCTTGGTAGAAGCCTCTGACATTTTATCACATTTAATTCCATCTTTCACCTTCATAACGACCTATTTAATTATAGAGAATTTAGATAATGAAATATATATGAAATTGGAATAAATAAATAATATGAATTATAATATAATTAAGTAATTATAAATAACAGATTATTGTAAGAATAGAGGTACATTAATTAGATTTGTATTAATTCATACATACATATACAAATCGATATAACATAGTATTAATTGATTCATATCACAATTATTTGTAATATTTGTAGTGGTAAAAGTAGTTAATAGAGTTTCATGTAAAGATGTTTACAACCCACACATACAGCCCAATATCGTGCAGATAGCTTTATATCATTGAACATCAAAATAGGGCAGTTTAGGTGTGAATGGCATTACTTACAGACCAATATCAGGTAGTTAGACAGATGGCTTATGCTTGATATATAAATTATCTATTATCAAATATTAAATCTTTGAATTTATATATTCCGATAAATAGTAACTATTTTAAAACGATAATTTGAAGCAGCCAATATCAAGCTATACAAATCTGGCAGATATCGCGGTGTTACAATTGATATGAAAGCAGTTTTATAAATAAATAGTGTTAATGACTATAGTAGTATAGGATAATATTTATAAATTTAAATAATATATTTTATAAAAAAATATCATTTAAAAAAAATTAATATTAATTATCAATATCGAATTAAAATCTCAAATAAAATGTAGGTTAAGTTATATATGCGTATGTTAATATAGGGATATGTGTATGTATGTATATTTACGTGTGTATGTGTGTGTATGGTATTAGATCATGTGACCATGTTAGCTATCTCTGTTAGCATACCACATCATCATCACCATCATCATTATTTCACTATATAATCACCAGTTATAATATTATCGTCACATGATCGATTCATTAGCATATTATTATTCGATAATACAACAATAACTTATATCATGTGACAGGTAATCGTGTGACCGCGACCTATTACCTACCACGAGATCCAAACCTGACATCTACCATGTGACTAGGTTATCACATGATCCACATATTACCTACCATGTGACCCGGTGACCTCCCAGTGACCCCCCTAACCTGTTGTTCTCACAGCAGCCATGATGATCTGATCGTCTCGTGCGAGGACATGATCGTGTGAAGGTCATCCTTCTCAAGGGCGTACTGGTGCAGGAGGGACTCTCTCCATCGTATTGAGCTGATTCTCCTTCAAGGGGAGGGCAAGGTTTTATTGTAATCGGTAGTATTGATATTATAGTAGTAGAGTAAGAATATAATTTATTAATTCATTAGTCTTATTTTAAAAATTGTTCGAAAGTGAGATATATTAATAAATAAATGAGGTAAATAATACAAAAAAGATTAATACAAATTATGCACTGTTTACCAAATGTATTACCAGTTTTAATGTGATAGTTTTAGTTGAAATTAGTAAATAATGTATAAATGTATTATCTCAAAATTTAGGATTATGTATAATTTTATATATATACATATTTAGATTTTGCAAATATTCATATCAATATATTTGACAAATATTGAATAATCTTATCTAAATTATTATTAAATATAATTATAATTAAAAATGAATATTGAAAATGTAAAGACAAAATGATATACTATTTCTGTACCCTTTCTCTGATGGTCGCAATCCTCTTCGTGACTCTGTTGCTCCTGTTTGAGTGGCAGTTGCGAGTATTTCTCAGTAGTTAGCAGTTTCATGGCAACATTCTCTTTCACTCGTTCGAATTTCTGTAACTCCATCTCCATCTCTTTCAGAGTTTTAGCTACATCGGCTGTAGTATTATATATTTACATATATTTTATATATTGAACACTTTTTAGAACATTTATAAAAGTATGTAAAACGTAATGAAAATTTACAGTCATTTTTTTAATATTTTTTGATTAATAAATGTAAATTTATATATATATTTATACATTTTATATTATATCATCATAGGCCCTACACTTATTTATAAATTGAATACATCTATAGATTATCGAGGTGTCCATTTGAATGAATTATTTGTATTGTATATAAACATATCATGATTACAATACATGCATAGTATTATATTTAATTCAGAACGAGATTTATCATTGTTAGTTTTCTGAATCACATCATTAACCTTGAAGATTCTCCTTCTTTAGGATCAGTTCTTGGTTCTCTCCTTCGAGTTGTTCCTTCCTAGTGTAAAGTTAAGCTGCGAGTTGTTGCGACGAATACAGCGCTGACTCCAAGCTGTCGCTCTTCAAACTCGCAATCACCTAACGATGGGTGGCAAGAGTTAGGTGACACACTTAATAGAGATAGACATATGTTTATAATAATAATGCTACATATTTATATAATAAGGAGAACATATTTATTATAGTATAGTTTTTAGATTCATGCGATTTTATTTTCTGATAGCAGACTATTATTTCAGATTCAAAAACATTATTTAGACTATAGCCTGAAGTAGGATACCTACTTTAATATACAGGTTAGCAGTTAAGATGGAGTAGAGGTTTAGGTATACAATTTAGTGAGCTAGCATTATAAAATATTTATAATTAATTTTGCTGATATACATTTACTCTGCCAATAGTTAATTAGATATTGTTACATTAAGTTGAGGTGGCAAAATCACCGCTTTTAAGAATATTCACAAATATATATCAATATATATCAGATATGATTGATCTATAAAAAATCAGGAATTTGCGTAAATTAGCAAGAATATACATAAGTATGGTTTCATCTTTAATATCACTATGTTATATGTGCCTCTCTTCTCCCTATATCCTACTTCTCTCTATCCCTCTCTCAGTCTCCCACCCTTCTCTATCTCATTCTCCCCTCACTATCTCCCACCCTTCTCTCTCTCAGTATCCCCTCCCTAACTACCTCCCCTCTTCCTCTCCTATTTATATATATCATACTAATCTCGCTCTGTTGCCTATTCTCTCCCTATCTCTTCACCCTTCTCTATCTATTGCCCACTCACTCATCCCTCCTTCCCCCAACTCATACCTTCCATTCACACCTCTCCCCCTAACCTCACTCCGTTGCCTGTACTCTCGCTATCAAGAAGTGACTTGCACCATTAGCTCCGCCTTGTCATGCATGAGATCTTCCTTCTCTTTGCTAATGCGAAGAACTGCCTCGACATGGCTCTCTAGGTCTCGTCTCGCTCACAGGAGTTCCTCAGTGAGAGACGACTTGATTGTCCATACCTTTCATGTGTATAGATGTATTTATTACATAGTCTATTTAATATCATATTGATTTATAATTGTAATAATTTTGATTTAATAATTAATAGGATGATAGTTTTGTCAAATTGTTAACAAAAATACATAAATTAACGATACAGCTACAAAAACTGAATACAATATAATATTTAATATTACCATATATATTAGATTTATCCTACTGAGGATTATGAATATTAATAGATATTTTTTTTAACAATGAGTATTTCGGTGAATAAATAACAACTGTTAGTAACTCTCAATAGGGGTCTATAGTGATAGATATAATATAATTTACAACATTTTATAATTGTACTATACACGTTATTGTGTATACATAGTGATGTAAATGATGCCGAGCTTTTGATGCCGAGCCGAGACTTTTGGTTTTTAATGCCGAGCCGACTTTCATTTTCGGAAAAAAACGAGCCCGAGCCGAGCCGAGACTCTAACAAAACGAGCCGAGTTGAGACTTTAGGTAACTGAGACTGTATCATTCTTTAGATTTGAGCATCATTTACATCACTAGTATACACGTAGCATTACTATGGTAAAACACGTTGACCTTCATGTCTTGAACTATTCGTGTCTCTCTTTTAGTGCTGTGTTCTAATTATAATAATAAATGTTATCCTATCCTATCCTAATCGAATACCTTACGCAATACATATTATAATGAATAAGATAGCGCCTATAGCTCTCACTAGTGATCTCTGCTTACCTCGTTGGGTTGTTCGCTGATGTCAGACTTGATGACCACCTCTTCCAGGAGACATTCACCGCGAGTGTTCTGCGTCATGTGCAGACAGTGACCGAGGGCTGAGTGATGTGGGCGTGACAGATTTATGTAATGGCGATGTAGTAGTAGTAGTGTACGGTTGTGTGTGTGTGTGTGTGTGTGTGTGATGTCAGCAGATTATGTCACATATATATATATATATATTACTTCAATATATATGTAATGAAATTATTTAAAATATATCTAACAGCACATAATATTATAAACATATATTTGACATGGTGTAATATTGATATACCCATATTTAACTACATATATTGTGTTATTTATGATTTCTAGAGATGTCACAATATATGTAAATAATGTAGCGTAGGTAAACAACGTTACTGATGTAAACTATTGTATTATGTGTATATGGGTATTATTATTGTACCTCTACTACGACTCATTCTATGACTCATGCGATAAGTATTATAACTGCTAAGTGCCGTAACATTATGTCTAGATATTCAATGCGTAATGGAGTTAGGTTATATATAAAGCTAACCTTAATGTATCTTTTGATGAGTTTAGAATCGGTGCTAAATTCATCGTGGAAGTCTTCAACAATTATTGATGTATCGGAGAGAGATTGAAACATTTGGGAGTGTTCTCTTGATTGTTAATGTAGATATCAACCAGTTAGTGTAGTGGAAACTTCTCCCTTCAGCAAGCTGCAACCTCTTGAGCTTGATGTATGTGTTGCAGTGCAAGTAGAACTGAAGTCAGACGTTGTGAGGTTGGGGCCTCTCTTCGGGAGGAGGAGATGATGGTAAATATGTATGGCTGATATATTTCTGTAGTTGATGTGTGGAGTAACCTTTTTTAGATAGTCGTTTGACCTTTTCAGATATATTCTTGACAGACATATTTGGCTGACAATCATGAGTAAACTATTTATTTCAGACTGAGAAAACAGAACGTTTATTAAAAGTAATATATTGTATCTATTCATTTTAAATAGGAATAATATTATTATTATAGCAGTCAGCATAATTTCATAATAATAATACAAATATGTAATTGTGGGAAAATTTTTAAATATAATAAAATATACTTCATATTATAATAATATACAATAATCTATTATTGCTAATGCTCTATATTAAAATGGGTGTCATATAAATGTGTCGTATTCTAATTATATAAGTAAATATTGCTATAAAATATATACAGTTGTATAATTAAATATGTGTATATATATATATATATATTTATCATGTGTTATTAAAGGTAAATTATACCTTGGATTTGATTAGTAGAGTAATAAAATGCATACAATTTTATAAATATTAACAATTGTGTATTTATTTGTACAATTCAGACATATTACATACTTGTATTGTATACTTAATGTATTATGATGGATATACACTATAACCGGTGATATCAAAATACGGACACAGGGTGAGGGACTATGGGAGTGGCTATAGCAAAATACTGGACATGCAAATTTGATTAATATTATTGTTAATTTAATATAATATTATAGTTAGTTTTTTATCGGTTTATTTATTTGCACTCGTGACTGGTGTTATATTAATAGACATTTACATGTAAATAAGTGGTCTTGTAAACAAGTTACTAGTAATTCAATATTTATTATTTTTAGAGATTTATTTGTATTTAATATTCCATAATTAACATAAACTATATTACAAATAAGATACAGTAAGTCATAGTACTAATCTTAATTAATATGCACAATATTATATATTCTTTAAGAAAAGTATATATTTCGCTATAAAATATGCAATACATAAGAAAGGGTTACGTTTACAAGGTCTGCAAACAGATCCACGTTACGTTAATAGTGAGCTATACCGATACATGTGTAATACCCCACCCCCATTGTACCCACCTCACTGTACTAGTGTTCACGTGAGAAAAGCACTTCTGATCCATGACTACTGGTTTCCTATGATACATCAACACTTATTGATACCATGAATGGGTCAAATATGTATATGTATTTAACATTTATTTTGTGTATTTGACCAAATATAGTCAACATATATTAAATATATATATTTATTAAACCAATATTTGTTAAACAATTGTAATACATTTGTATAGTTTGGAATGTTGTCAATAGTAAAATGACACTTTTTTTTAATAACTCTATTTGATATAAGATATATTTGATGTTTTAATAAGAATAATAATACCTGTTTTGAATTATAAGATTAATAATTTATAAAAATATACCAAAATAATAAGAATATAATTTAAGTATTTTGCAGTACAAGTATTATTGGAAGATGAATTTTGTATATTATTAAAATATATTTTTTTTAATATATATTTAAAATGAATAATACATTACATAAGGAAATTAAATACAATTAGTTTGTATGTATCGGAATAGAAAATGTAATATACATATTATAAATATATAATTACAGCTGTAAATACATAAATTTAATAAGGATCTCTGTATCATTTAATTGAACGATTGTGAATCATATGAAATTCATAATATATTTCATGGGGATAATTAACTCCCAATGAACTCCTGTTTCAATATTATAATATGTATTATTAGAAGTAAACGTAATTATATTTCTCATCTACAGCGATAATAGTTTATATTTATTTAATTTATAACTACATATAGGTTTATAATATAAACTTTATATACCTGGTAAAATAACTACACAAAATATAAATCTACATATTACCAATGACAGGAAGTCTGCTAACACATATTTTGTGAAATTGTTATTTTACGCTTGAGTGATTTTATCATATTATATAATAGTCCAAGCGTACTAATTTGAATTTGATGAAAATAACAATGCAAATAAATTATTTGTTTCAATGATTTAAATATGATTATATAAATATCATAATATAATTTAATACATATTATATTATGTTGAATGTTGAAATAAATATAAAAAAACATTGTTCAATTTAAAAATAATTCATATTTTTTAATAACATATTTATTTATAAATTATAATTATAGATTTTATACTTAATTAAATGAATTTTATAAGTAATAACTAATTATTAATAAAATAATGATAAATTCGTGGATTCTGAAATTGAAATCCCTGGAATTTTGGATTTACTTTTATAATATTCGTAGAGGATATTGCACTGATTATAAATCATTTTAATTGGATTACAAATATTTATTAATTACTATTTTACATGAGTTTGAAAATTACAGATATTTTGGATATAATGAAAATATCATATATTTACAAGTAGACTTTAAAGTCTGACATTTTAAAAATGTCATTGATATACCTATATATGGATGGGTTACGTTGTCCGCACATTGAAAAATGAAATATCCGCACATGGAACGCCCGCAATAATAAAACCCACAACCATATGATTAATCATAATTCGATGAATGGCGAAATGCAGATCGGCCCAAAAATCCTTTAAGGGCGGGTGGGTGTGGGGGTGGGAGGGCGGGGTAGTCGTGTTTTTACTATTTTTACCATTTACTCTTCGTATTAATTATATCTATATATAGATCAGATCTCGTATCCTCGATACACACATACGACTTGCAACCTAACCACAACCGTAAAAATATACTTTTAGGCTCACTCGAGAAGTAATGCAGCTAAAAAAACCACCAACAATTAAAACTTAACCCAATTTAACCAGAACAGTGTAAATATACATTTATAGGTTAACTCGGGAAATAATGCAGCTAAAAAAAACACCAACAATTAAAACTTAACCCAACTTAACCACAACCGTGACAATATACTTTTATAGGCTCACTCGAGAAGTAATGCAGCTAAAAAAAACACCAACAATTAAAAATTAACCCAACTTAACCACAACCGTGACAATATACTTTTATAGGCTCACTCGAGAAGTAATGCAGCTAAAAAAAACACCAACAATTAAAACTTAACCCAACTTAACCACAACAGTGTAAATATACTTTTATAGGTTAACTCGGGAAGTAATGCAGCTAAAAAAACACCAACAATTAAAACTTAACCCAACTTAACCACAACATTGACAATATACTTTTATAGGCTCACTCGAGAAGTAATGCAGCTAAAAAAAACACCAACAATTAAAACTTAACCCAACTTAACCACAACAGTGTAAATATACTTTTATAGGTTAACTCGGGAAGTAATGCAGCTAAAAAAACACCAACAATTAAAACTTAACCCAACTTAACCACAACATTGACAATATACTTTTATAGGCTCACTCGAGAAGTAATGCAGCTAAAAAAACCACCAACAATTAAAACTTAACCCAACCTAACCACAACAGTGAAAATATACTTTTATAGGTTAACTCGGGAAGTAATGCAGCTAATGTATATACATAGCTCACGTATACACACCCCGTTATTTGTATACACGCCTGCATATGTCTCTATACATATATATCTGTATCCCAACACGATACCACGTAGGTATTCTTACATCAGCATATAGCGTATGCCCATATATATACATATACGAATATCCCTACCAAGTTGGGTTTATTCCACACATTGTTATTGTCGACTAATTAACACACGCGTCTCTGGAATGTGAGCGCGCGCAATACCGCATTTGTAGTATTACGGGCGTTGCATGTGCGGATATTTCATTTTAATGTGCGGATTCCGTCCAGCTACCCCTATATATTACAGATAATTACTAAAACATATATTATTAACTATAAATAAATGTAAATAGTACAAATATAAATATATGAAATGAATTATAGAAATATAAAGAGAAAAAATTATATTATAAATAAAAATATAAATCTAATATAAATCATTTATATAATTATTATAATAATATAAACAAGTAAATGATAAGGGAAAAGTAAATTAACAAATAAAATAACAAATTCATGTAATTTGTATATTAGTTTTTATATTGGTTTATAACGATATAAATTAAATAAGTTGATATTCTAAATTATTAAATTATTAAAAAATAATAACCAGAATTATCACAAGGATAAATTTTAAAAAGTCAAACAATTTAATAAATATTGTTCTGACTTTTTAAAATGTATCCTCAGGATAATCCTGGTTATTATTTTTTTTAATTGTTCAATATTTTCTATATATCTAGTGAATTTTGTATATACAGTATTATTATTTAGATGAGGAATGGGTGTTGTATCTCAATATAAATGATCGGTGAATCTACATCTTTTTAATTTTAATACACATTTTAAAAATTAAAAATGATTTTTAATTTTTGTCTATAATTTGTTGGTAAATAAAATCTATAATACATATATTTATATATTTAATTGAGTAAGTAATTTTCATTTAGGCAGTTCTTTACCTTTAGAAAATATCCTTATAACGGGTAGTCTATAGTAATTATAATAAAATAAGTTTATTAATATTTTAATCCAATTTCCTTATTATGAATTTTAATTAAAAATATTAATATAAATACCGAAACAAAGATTTTAAAAATACTAAAATATGAAATTAAAATAAATATTAATTTTTAACAATTACAATTTTTAAACAATTTTTAAATTATATTTTATTAATACAAATAAAACCTTAGATAACCACCTACATGCAACTATATAGTTATACATATGTAGAACCAACATTGTAGGTCATCGATATAAAAATCGCTTTTTTATATCGATTATCTATGTATAAATATATATATATATATATATATATATCCATATCGGGATCTATATCAGTATCTATATACACTATTCTAAATGATATTTATGAATATATTATACCTTAGAAACGGTTGTATCGTACAAAGATAACACACTCCCTCACTACGCAACTACTGGTGAATAGTGAATAGTTAAGCTGATATAAGTAGTATCGAAATCACTAAAGATAAAAGTATACTTAAGTACATACAATATGTATTAGCGTTTACACACCTCATTCATTTATATATAATGTAAGACCAGCAAGCGTATTGATGTGATATATATTAGTAATGAACACTTAGTTTACATCATATAAATAATAATTTAAAAGAATTTTTTTTACATTTCAAAAATGTATAGTTATATACGAATTATCATTATAAACACCACATTAATCATAATATCCAAACTGTATTTCTGGATCTGTTTATATTTTATGTATAAAATCTAATATATATATATATATATATATATATATATATATATCAACATTGATCGTGGCTGTAATACTACCTACACAACACACACGTATAGCAGGCTACAGGTAACACTAGGTGGAGATTTAAAGGTGACAGATATACCGTTAGAACAACGTAACCTTTACTGACAACGGGAGACCTGCAGCAAATCTACACATCTATAGTATATATATAGTCTATATACCACATGCTATAGATAGATATATCTATGAGGTTTATTACGTAATCCCCATCACGTGCAGCCTCCTCCTCAGTCACCATCACACGCAGCATCCCCTCATCAGCCTCCCTATTGTCACGTGTTAAATTATCACGTGATAAGTGATGCACACATCCCCCGGGAACAATGGAACAGTTGTACGCTACAACGGTTCCATTACATGTGTGGCTAACTTTGATTAACTTACCGCTACAACAGCTACAACCACTACAGTAGTATACTACTGCATGAGCGAGGGGGTGGCAGATTTAACGACACGCCCCTGATTATGTAATGTTAACACCACGCATCACGTGACTAGCCGGCCTCGTGCTCATATTTAAAGGGACGCTAATAAGCTGCCCCCTACCAGACAAGTTATGTCTCATTTCGAGATCCGCGTTATTCAAATATGTTACCAATTATTACTAATATATATACATACATAATATTAAATAATATATATTTTAATTAATATTTTATAACTTATTACGGTAGCTAAATTGTTATAAAATGTGTTATAAAAGAGTTATACATATTTGTATAAACCGTGATATAACGTGACATAATATTATAATATAAGAATGTAATATTGTATTAAATAATTTTATTAAATAATTGTTTATGACATTAATATTATATATTAACAGACTCTAATAGTATATATATATATATATATATATATATATATATATATATATATGATGAAATAGGGCGTATTAGGCACTATGACAAAGTGATGACACTCCTCTTAAGTACACGTAAAATAAATAATAAACAATATAACACAATAACTAAAACGAAAAAACTAACGGAACAAAGTGGAAGTAATAATAATGAAATATACAATATACTAATAATATAATGCAATTAGATAGAGAATAGATATGACTTGAGATGAATAGTGCAATAAATGGGAGATTGAATGGATCTATAGGTGAGAGGAGTTCATTCCAGATAGATGTGATAATGTAGGAGAATGAGCTTATCTCGAATTTAAGGGAGCCCAGCATTCAACTTACATCAATAACTTAAGTTGAACTTAAGTTATGAACTTAAGTTCAACTTAAGTCGATGGTAACAAATAAACTTAAGTTCAACTTAAGTTGTTGATGTAAGTTGAACGTAAGTTTATATGTAAAATAAATAATAGTATATTAGCGTATAAGTATTACCATAGCAAAATATTAACTTATATATTATAATATATTATATAATTTCATTTAAGTTAGATTTAAAACTTAAATTCAATAATATAATCATTTTAATATTGAATACAATATTTAATCAATATGCAATTGCTATATATTAAATATTGGGCAATTATTTCACATGATTTCTATTTGTATTATCAATATAATTATGATTAAAATTGTAGTTCACAAGTCTCCTGAATTAGATTTTGATAATATATTAAAATACATAGGATTACTTAAATAATTATAGGTTTTAAAATAATATTTTATTTATTAAAAACAGTATATTTACTTAAATATTAATTTAAAATAATAATTTATAATTAATTTGCATAGGTAAAAATTAAATCAATATTTCAAAATAATTAAAAAGTATAATATTTTATTCTTTCTATAATAAAATAATTATATAAACTTAATAATAATACTTACATCAATAACTTAAGTTGAACTTAAGTTATGAACTTAAGTTGAACTTAAGTCGTTTAATTATTATTATTATTATTATTATTATTATTATTATTATTATTATTATTATTATTATTGATTGATTGATAATATATTTAAGCAAATACATAGCCGAAAATATAATCGAAAGTATAAAGTATAAATATTTGCTAACGATAACATACGTTATAGAAATAAATAAAGAATAATACGAAATTAAAAAATTAAGGAAATTAAAACGTTTTACAGTTACCGTAAAAATAAACGAAAAACAATCGAAAGTAGAAATAAATCATATAGTAATTATAAACGAAAAATGATCAAAATAGAAATAAAATATAGCGTAAAAATAATCGAAAATAGAAATAAAATACATTATTTTGTAAGTGGCATCGAAATATTCAATTTCTACTTTAACTTTATAGAATTCTTCATCTTGTATCCTGTTTTAGTAATAAATTATTAGTTATATAATTTAATATTTAAATGTTAAATTTTAAATATATTATAAACAGAACATATTAAAAATCAAATAAACCAATACTAGAATGAAACAAACAAATAATGTAATACTTACCAAAATCTGTAATAATAGTAGGTACTTTATTAATTTATATTTTAATTGTATAATCAATTTGAAACATATATATATATATATATATATATATATATATAAAAACAGAACAAGTTACAAATAAAATAAACCAATATACATATACAAAAACAGTTAATAACAAAACATACCAATAATATTACGAAACAAAATAATATAATACTTATCACTATAATCTGAAATAATAGAAAATTATTAATATTGTATTTTAGTAATATAATACATTTGAAACATATTTACAAAATATATATAAAACAAAAATATAATACCGAACAAACAAAAGTAAAATAATACTTCACACTTTATCTGTAATAATAATGAATTATTAATTTTATATTATAGTATATTTGAAATATAGATATAAAAAATCCGAATTTTCTATAACAAAAATAAATTTATAACAAAATATAATACAGAACAAACAAAAATAAAATAATACTTCCCACTTTATCTGTAATAATAATGAATTATTAATTTTATATTATAATATATTTGAAATATATATATAAAAACCTAAATTTTCTATAACAAAAACACATTAAAAAAAAACCAGAAGAGATAATGCAATAATTTAGATACAAAATGAAACATAAATCAATATAAAATTATAAATTTCTGTTAAAAAAAAGTAGTTTGTCGAAACAGATTTTGTTTATTTTATTTTTAAAAGATGAAACAGATACAGATTTTATTATATCATTATTTAATGAATTCCATATATTAACTGATCTATTATTAATTATATTTTTAATTGTATTATCATAATTATGTATTACATTTAATTTTTTACAATTACCTCTAGTTCTACAATTATTCGAAATGTTAAGAATATCAGATATATTTATATCTGTATAATTATTTGAAATTTTAAAAATTGTAGTTATATCTATTTTTAACCTTCTAAGTTCAAGTGATTCTAATTTAAAATATACCAATCTCTCTATATATGATTTATAATTAATATTTGATGAATTTGTATATCCTACGCATCTTGTAATTAATCGTCTAGTAAATAATCTTTGCACTCTTTCAATTTGGTCTATGAGACTACGAAATTTACTAACCTTTGAAAAAGGTGACCAAATTATGGATGCATATTCTAAAATTGGTCTGCAATAAATTTTATATGCATTTAATAATGCTCTAGATGATTGTGTAGTAATGCATCTAAAAATTGAATTCAAAGAAAAATAAGCTTTTTTACAAATATAATCAATATTTTTATTAAATAAAAGGTTATTTTCAAATATTATTCCTAAATCTTTATAAAAAGTAACGTTTTCTAATTGAATATTATTTATAAAATATTTTGATGGAGTAACCTTCCCTAAAGTCATAACTGCACATTTTGATAATGAAATATTTAATTGCCATTTATTTACCCATTGTGAAAATAAATTTAAATTATTTTGTAAAAGAAATCTTTCACTCTCAGATGCGTATGAAAAATATATTTTTGTATCATCGGCAAATAAATCAATATGAATTTTTGAAGAGAATATACTAGGAAGATCATTAATATATAATAAAAATAAAATTGGACCTAAAACCGATCCTTGTGGTACTCCAGATTTTACAATAGAACTATTTGAAAAAGAATTTTCAACCCGTGTAATTTGAGATCTATTCGATAAAAAATTATTATTATTATTATTATTATTATTATTATTATTATTATTATTATTATTATTATTATTATTATTATTATTATTATTATTATTATTATTATTATTATTATTATTATAATATTATTATTATTATTATTATTATTATATTATATTATATATAAACTTAAGTTCAACTTACATCAACAACTTAAGTTCAACTTAAGTTCGTAACTTAAGGTCAACTTAAGTTCATAACTTAAGTTCAACTTAAGTTCAACTTAAGTTCATTACTTAAGTTCAACTTAAGTCATGTAACATAAGTATATAATATAATATTTATTATATTATTATTATTATTATTATTATTATTATTATTATTATTATTATTATTATTATTATTATTATTATTATTATTATTATTATTATTATTATTATTATTATAATATTATTATTATATTATATTATATATAAACTTACGTTCAACTTACATCAACAACTTAAGTTCAACTTAAGTTCGTAACTTAAGTTCAACTTAAGTTCATAACTTAAGTTGAACTTAATTCATGTAACATAAGTATATAATATAATATTTATTATATTATTATTATTATTATTATTATTTTTATTATTATTATTATTATTATTATTATTATTATTATTATTATTATTATTATTATTATTATTATTATTATTATTATTATTATTATTATTATTATTATTATTATTATTATTATTATTATTATTATTATTATTATTATTATTATTATACTGGAAGTTGAACGTGTATTGTGGATGTTGGAGTCGAATTTGGGATCGTTTTTTATAAGGGAACCCGTTTGGTAGAATTTGAGAGGAATAGTCATATAGTATAATATTGAAAATAGGATCTAACGAATAATATGATAATTATGTTTAATGGGGCATTGGATAAAGCAAGAAGGTTATATAATAAAGAAGAACAATAATCAATAAGAGGAAATGCAAGAGAATCAATAAGGACAGAACATATGAGATGCGTAATATGTTTACAGTACATCTAATTCAGAATCAGTGATTCTATATAAATGATAATTCGAATTTGTAGATTAATAAATGTTAACAATATGAATAGGACAACAAATATCATATTCGAAAACGACACCAAGATTGATGAATGAATTGGAAGGTGAAATAAGAATATTGTCAAGGTAGAAGGAAGAAAATGATAGGGAGTTCGTAGTTATATTGAGAAAGGCAGTTGTTGATGTATTTAGTAGAATATTGTTGGAAAGAAGTCAGTATTTAATAAAGGAGTATTTAAAGTCAGTATTAGTATAACATTTATCCATTTATCCATTTAATTGAGAATTATCAGGTGTGAATATAGTGAGGAAGTTATAGGTTGGATATCATCATAATATATATGAAACGCTAGCAAATTATGATATAATAGATATTATAGGTTCTATATATATGGAGAATAGAAGTGGGCCTAGGACGGAACCTTGTGTGACATTATAGAGTAGAAGGTGGGGGTCAGAAGATAACAAATATAATTTAATAGAGGATGTTATGTTTTGGTTGTAGGAGTTAAACTATAGCTACAAATAATTTGAGGGAACAACCATTAATGCGAATCATCTCAAGTTTTGATATAATAATATCGTAGCGAAGAGAGTCAAATGTTCAATATAGCTCAAGGAGAACCATTTGACAATATAGTATGGGAGAAAATTTAGCATGTATATTGTTTATAATATTTGAAGGAGGGTTGTCTCAGTAGAGTGACCTTTACGAAATTGAACTTGAAGGACATCATTAGAGGAGTTTAGTGATATACATTTTGGTATTTTATGGACAATTATTCTTTCAAGAATGTTACTAATAATATGAGGTTGAGAGATAGGATGGTAATTGCATAATAGATTAGGATTGGAACACGTTGTTTAAGAATGAGAGTTATAATATGTTGTTTACAAGAGGGGTACTATCCACTGGAGAGATAAGATGAGAATATAGTATGCAAATAAGGGGATATAGTACTATCGATCTTTTAATAGTATGGTCAGATGGAGAGGAGGAATTGGATTTTAAAATGAGGTCATAAATGTCATATATTGAGAGAGTAGTAAAGGTAGATAGATACTTATAAATTGGTTAACTTATTATTATACAAATGTTGTTGTGTTTATGATAAAGGGAATTAATGATTAAGCAGGTAAATCATATTGTATCTGTGAAAAGGTTAGACAATTCATTACATCATTTATTTTTAGGAATATTTGGTATGTATACAATATACTATACATAAAATATAAGGTATATATATATATATATATATATATATATATATATACGTGTGTGTATAGGGTATGTGTATAAGGGAGTAGGTACAATAAGTTTTCGAATTAATTAAAGTGAATTGGATGAAATACTATTAATTTTATTTATATAGTAAGAATATGTTGCTTTATTGATATGTTATATGTAGAATTTGCATTGATTAATAAACCAAAATAGGTTTTCAAGAGTAGGAACATGGGGATATGTTCTTTCAATGTTACGTACAGATCACTTTGCTTAATATGTGTTTATAAATATATTTGTATTAATGTTATTTTTCCTGTTATTTTTTTTCTTATTATTTTTTTCCATTATTTTTTTCCTGTTAATTTTTCCGATCACATAATTTATATATCATATAAATATTATATTTTATAATTCAAAATATTAAAAATTACCTACAACATTTACATAAAACAACAATTGTGAAAATATTAAGTATGTCATGTATGCATGATTATGCATTAACCAACTAACATAAATAGAAGAATAATGTTTATATATATATATATAATGTACAGTATATTGTACAATGATGAAACATAACCTCTTAATATCATTTGAATACGACCGAGATTAAATAAACCCAAAACTATAAGTAGGCCTATGTTCATTTTTATTTCACAAATAAGTGGATTAGTGTATAGACAATTGCAGAACTGTTCTCCTATAGGCCACTTATTATAATTGTTGTCACCCTCTCTCTGGTCATCGCCGTGTGTTTAGGTTACCTTAGTTACGTAATAATACGTACGTGATTACGGAGTGACCACTCGCTATTACGTCATTCGTGTGAACTCAAACATTGGGAGTATCAGCTTGATTGACATCCATTATGGTTACGCCCACTTTCACAGGTAAACAAAAACATATAAGTTACTTATACAGTATACACGTGGTGGTCAGCTAATGTAAAATGTACACTACATAATGTACAATGTACACTGTACATTGTACATTGTACAGTGAATATAATATTTAATGTTACTAAAATATTAATACACATTATATTTTATATATATTGTGTTGTATTGTTCAATATATCTTATACAGCCAACTCTACATATCATAATATCTATAACTCAGATACACCCATATCTCAGACATGTCAGAATTCTAAGTTTGTGTTTGTATATCATTTTTGCAATATATCAACATTTTGATATCTCATAATCTCGGTATATCAAACACATTTCTTCTATTCCTTGAATTCTGAGTTATCGATAATTAACTGTATATTAATAATGTGTCATTGAATATGGACTTTGTTAATGAACAAATTATATTTCTCTGCAGGTGTTACCTACATATGTATATATTTATTTGTAATGTAAATATATATTGTTCACTCTAAATACTGATATATATTATTAATAAGTTATTGATTGATATTAACCTATAGTTGAGTGCTTGCATTGGTATTTAATACATATATAATCATAAGTAAGTTATCAGTTTGTAGTTCATTTGTTATTAATGTGCAATTATACTTAGATATATTTAAGATATGTCGTCATTAAATATTTTGATATTATATATATATATATATATATATATATATATGTATGAATACATATGAAGTTAATATTGTATGTGTATGTAAAGGGCAAGGATCATAACAAGAATTCGACAGCAAGGACACGAACACATACTTATAAAAATTCACATAAAAATAAATCTAGCTCCAGCTAGATTCGAACTCGGGATCCCGAAAGTCGACTTTCTGCTTAGAATGCATCCTTTATAGCACTGAGCCACAACCCATGTTATATATTATGCTATTTATTTTCCTATCTAAAAAACATTTATATATATATATAATATATTATATATTATATATATATTATAAATAAATAATTAAAAAAAAAAATTAAATTACAATTATTACTCTCAGAAATTACTCGATTATAATTCGAATATGTTACGTACGAATGAGATCGATATAGTTTTAGAATGTCCATTTAATGTCAAGTAGAATCAATATATTATATATGTATAATACTATACATCATAAATATGCTATCCGTTATAGTAACTGTACAATGAAGTATTTGTTAATACATTTTATTTTTAATTAAATTTAAATTATTACTCTCAGAAATTACTCGATTATAATTCGAATATGTTACGTACGAATGAGATCGATATAGTTTTAGAATGTCCATTTGAATGAGGTTTAATCATGTTGTGTAACAGATATAACATACATCTATATATTATTAATATACAATGCACTATATATATATATATATATATATAAGATTAGATTGGGCCAGTGTTAAGTATTTATTGATTTTATTTAATTATTTCTATATATTATTTTTTTAATACATATGCCACTCATATATCTTTCGTTTTATATTTATTATATACATATAATAGAAAGTCTACTAACATTTAGTACGAATTTAGATCTATTCATAGAAGCCAAACAACCTCGTCAAGGTATCGCACACTGAATGGGTTTTAACTCACTTTTTGTAGTGAGATTTACTGGAATTTCAACCTTACATTTAATGTTGATATACAAATTGTTTTTAATTGTTTTTTAATATTATTTTAATTGTTAGTAAATTAATATTTTACCTATGAAATTTTTATATTTGTTTGAATTTATATATAACTGGAAACTAGTGAACTATGATGTTATGTGATTTCTCTATTATAAAGGTGTATAAAAATGTATTTTAATCTGACAGTTTTTACATTGAAATTACCATCGATTAATAGTGGAAAGCCTCCGTAATCATAGAAAAAGAATAGACAGAAGTAGAATATGAGAGACGTTCACAAAAAAAAAATATGGTCCAACTAATTACTGTCCTAAAATCCTTCATGGATTTTAAAGTGAATCCAAAAAGAATTACCAAATTAGTAACCTGATTGGTAAAACAGTTTATCTATGAAGAGTTATGGTAATTAACATGGACAATAATAAATACTAAATGTATATATAGATAAATTTAAGATATAATTATATTGATAAATAATTTTATAGCATTATATTATTTTATTATAATTAAAAACGTATATGTTAAGTTTCTTATAACAATATTGTTATAACTTATATTTCATCTTTTGTGTATTTATTATATTAATTATTCTTGTAAAAAGAAAGAAGTGACATTAAATAATAAATAATACATTTTTTATAGTGCATTAATATTACATATAAATTCTACATGGTGATTAGTAATCACTGATTACTATTATTGGGTAATGGTATAGTGTGTGTACTATTATTGACATATACTGTATATTATTACCTTATATAGTATGCTAGAAACCATTCTATCATATAAACATTATTATATTATATAATTACTTGTTTAATCATTTATTTACTTATTAGTTTATTTTATTAAGTTATAATCTTTGTAATATATAATTTAATATTTTACGTTATATTTTAAAATAGTTTAAAATAGGGACATACTATCCCTCACTACATCGCCTTCTTCATATTCGTACATACATTAGATGGGGTAAATCCTTCTCGTCGAGTCCTCACACACAACTACGATTAGTTCTAGCTACGATTCCATGAAAACGTATGTAATGTTAATAGTCGGAGTTATCTTAATGATCATAGCTGTCAAGATGTTCTTCTGCAGGAAATCTAACACTTCCAGGACCAGTGCTTCTCGGCGAGATACACATTCACAGAGTGAGCACTCGACGAGAAGGATTTACCCCATCGAATGTATGTACGAATATGAAGAAGGCGATGGAGTGAGGGATAGTATGTCCCTCTGAGAAGATATTGGTCGCCGCGTATCACGCTAGGATCAATCATTTCCTCGTACAGCCACTTCACCGCTAATAAACAAAAAAAATAGTTAAAAAAGATAAATAACAAAATTTAGAAATAAATAATACTAAATAAACAAGTCATTACAAGTTAAAAAATAGCTGTTTTCCCTATCATTTACATTTAAATGAACTGTAACATCTCAGTGAGCTATTCCATATAAAAATAGTATCCAGGAAGTGTTATCTGGCCATATAACGCTATTTTGAATGCAGAAAGTTAATATAATTAATTAAAAATCACATTATATTTTAGTCATACAAATAGTTTATCAATATAAAATATGTATTTATTTTACTTTTTATACAATATAAATTGTCGAATAAGCACACTTTAGAAAGTTTACATAATCATCAATTTACTTGAAACCGTATCATATATGTGTACTAATAACTAAATAATATTATATTATAATACTATACTTATAAATAATAATATTTTTAAAAAATTACAGATATTACTGTTAAAATCCAATATAAGTACGAGCAATTATTCAGAAACAAGTTAGCATTTAAATATTTTGTTATATGATCACTCTAAATATTGATATCCATTTCAATATTTACATTTATACCAGGATTTTATAATTATAACTAGATTATAATCTGATTCTATTTCTATATCAAGTTAAGAGAAATCAGGTGTCCTATTTTATATTATTTGTAAATATTTATTAATTTATTATTATTGATTATAATTTAACTGGAATACCTTAAAATTACAATATATAATATATTAACTTTTAATTAAACAAATATAATTCATAATATATTTTGTATACTATTGTAAACTAATAGTATTCATGTTTATAATTTAATAATTTATTATGTATATATTAAAATATGAGAAACACTATATTGTAGACTTACTACTAACTTATGAAAAACATTATATTATAGGTAAATATAATAATTACATTATTGAATTGTTCAGATCATTAAAAATACTATATATGTATCTTCAATAGTACCGAACATATCAATACAAGAATGACATTGTTACTACTGCAAAAAAATGATAAATTATCGAGACATATAATGCTAGTTCATAAACATAATAAAGAGATGTGTATTGTAATATTAAAATTATAGTATTTAAAGTTAAAGTAATATATAAGTAATTACAAATATAGTATATAATAATTTTCTAAAGTTATCATTGAAAAACCTTTACATATTTGTAGAATTTTTTTTGATAAACTAAAAAAATTATCCATATTATACTAGAATAAAAATGTATTAGTGGAGAGAAACAATAGTGATTTAATTATTGATAGGAAACATAAAAATAAATCCAAACTAAGATATGGTTAATACAATAGTTTATTAATATGAGCTTTTTTAATATTAAATTAATATATGATATTAATTACAGAATACATTACATTTATATCTATACAGTAATTTTATAATCACAAGACAACATATAAATGCAGCACCCTACATGTAGAAATATTAATTAAATTTCATGAAAATCAAGAATTGTTTATTTATTCTTATGCGATAATTCCGTATTTATATTGATTACATGTGAACATTTTGCCTTTTAAATAATATCTATACTTATTATCGTAAAATATAACTAAATGAATCATATATAATTATATATAACATATATACTATCATATAATATTTATTAAAGTGTATATGCGTATTGCATATTTTTTTATTTATTCGAAGAATAATATTTATACGCTATTTCTGTATTTATATTATTAAATTTGATTATTAAGACATTTTAAATAATATCTATACGTAATACAATATGCTATATGTTAAATGAACGATATACAATATATTATTATATACTTATATATATATATATATTTTCTATATATCTGAATACCCATTACATTCATTTACATGTTTGAATATTATTTAATAAAACCAAATAATAAAAAAAATAACAAAAATATTAAATATTTGAATATTTACAGTAAATTTCATTTATATTTGAATATTTAATTATCTTTGAGAAGTTATCCACGCCATATAAAATATGAAAATTATAGCGGCGGCCAGATTCAAGTGTAACCAATCAAAATGATACATAGGGGTACTTTTATATATCGTCAATTGTGTATACACTATAGTCGGGTTGCAATCGGGGACGATTTTCTCAGTGGGATAAAGTGTTATATATACCCGCCATCTCTAGTAGATATATACTATAGTAGATATATATATATAAATATATATATATATATATATATATATATATATATATATATATAAATTGTGACAGCATGTATCAAAGCAGTTGAGGTAAAAAGTATAGAAAAAGGGAGGTATTTCCCTAAAGAAAGTTTAGAAAAAATGTTTATTTCCACGTTGTGCGAAAAGCTAATAAAAGGCCCACTATTGAGCTTGTTTAATACCCAAGCTATGACTCTAGGGCAAATGGAAATAATTAACTGAATAACTAAATTAATATATATATATATATATATATATATATATATATAATTATATTATACTTTCATTTGTAACTAACGCGTATGCCATGATATTATGTAATATTAGTCTATCGCATACACACTGATTGAATAAAACGTGAAGTAGCACGTAATAGTTTAGTAACATGTTTACGTTTTAACTTTCGATAAATAAATAAAAATGTAGTTATAATTATTGTTTATTGAAAATTTTAAATTTTATAATCGTTATTTTAATTTCGTTATTAAAAACGTTAATTTTATAATCGTTATTAATAATATAAATAGTATAACATATGTCGTATAAATACACTCTCGTACAGGAAGTTCGAATTGTTAAGCAAATTAATATTCTAAAGATTAAGTTGACATATTTTCTAAAGCACACGTATTACATTTTCGCGTTATCAATATTCTATTATCGTGATATTTAATTACACATTTTTCATGTCATACTATAGTATATCTATATATATATATATATATATATATATATATATATATATATATATATATATACTCTATTATACTACACTATAGTTTAGGTAAGTCATGAGTCATTGAATTACAGTGGCGTTATCTTGACCATATTACGCAATTATAGATATTTAGATAATCACATGATATTATATAATACATAATACATAAATATACATATATGTATAGGGACAGTCATATTATAAATAAGTATATTTAATTATCGTGGTTTTTGAATAACACACCAGACATGTGAAGCTAACTCTACCAGTGTATATGATATACAAAGTTCATCGCGTTACTATGGTATTGTCATAGCACGTTACCATATTACTTATTTATAGGTAATTTGTGAAATTTAGATGGTCATATGATATTACATTACATGTATATATTAACGAGATAAATATTGACAGTGATAGAATAAATACTATGTTTTTATTTCTATTTTGTGCAGGTGTGTTATTGCTAATTATATGAAGACGAAAGATTTATTTAAAAATTAGCCAAGGATAAAGTTATAATATATGTCATTAGAAAAAATATATATTTAATAATAGTTAGTACTATTTCAAAATATGTATATTGTTGACTTTAATAAAATCTAATAATAGTTTACAAATACAAATATATTTTTTTTTTAATATTATAAATAATATGTAGTTAACTTGTTATTAGAAACTAATAATATAAATATACTAATATATATTACACCACTGTTAAAAAATAACGTACACAACCATCTTGAAATAATGTACAAACTCAAAAAATGTACAAACTCAAAAAAAGTACAAAACAGGTTTAATCATGTAATATCTAACATTGTACGTTATTATTATAATAATAACGTACAACGTCTATAAACATACTGATTTATATCTTGTACGTTATTATTGTATACTGTTTATGTGAATATATATATATATTTCATTATTCAATATAAATGAATTCTATATGTTATTGTATGTTAAGGGGTAATACATATATACTCGTATATATATATATATATATATATAATTATTAAAGTATACATCATAAGCCTACTCACATACACAAAAACGTATACTTATATATATTTATATATATATATATATATATATATAGTTAGAAATACATATAAATAATTAAATATATGTTATTAATTCTATATATACTTATAGTTTAGGCATATTTATTATAAGCATAAATACTTCAAATTATATAATTTAATATTTTACGTTATATTATAAATAGTTTAAAATAGGGACATACTATCCCTCACTACATCGCCTTCTTCATATTCGTACATACATTAGATGGGGTAAATCCTTCTCGTCGAGTCCTCACACACAACTACGATTAGTTCTAGCTATGATGCAATGAAAACGTATGTAATGTTAATAGTCGGAGTTATCTTAATGATCATAGCTGTCAAGATGTTCTTCTGCAGGAAATCTAACAATTCCAGGACCAGTGCTTCTCGGCGAGATACACATTCACAGAGTGAGCACTCGACGAGAAGGATTTACCCCATCGAATGTATGTACGAATATGAAGAAGGCGATGGAGTGAGGGATAGTATGTCCCTCTGAGAAGACATGGTCGCCGCGTATCACGCTAGGATCAATCATTTCCTCGTACAGCCACTTCACCGCTAATAAAAAATAAAATAGGTAAAAAAGATAAATAACAAAATTTAGAAATAAATAATACTAAATAAACAAGTTAGTACAAGTTAAAAATAGCTGTTTTCCCTATCATTTACATTTAAACGTAATGTACTGTTTGGTACTATACCATCTACATGTGTGAGATGATAATTTTCACAGTGTGATCAAATCACGATGTGATCTCAAACCTTTCCAAAAAACATGATCCTAATGAAAATGAAGTTGTATCATTGACCAACGCATAGAAGGACTACTTCCATTACCTACCCAAACGGCACGAATTCGTAACAGGGCATATTTACAAAGAAAAAGCTGAAGATATAATTTCCAGATTAGACGAAATCGACATAGGTGAAGAGCCGAATAAACTCTATGATCAGTATAAACTCAATATGTACGACAAGTACCACAATGTTCTGATGGAGCGCACGAACCGGGCCGACGTCATACGAAATCACCAATTCTTCCAGCGATGCGAGCCTGGTTCGAGCAGTGATCGGGACATCATCAACAGGCATAAGGCGAACTCGTTCTACAACGGGCTGCAGGAGGGCCCGATGTTAAGCAAGCGAGACGCCATCCACAAGATGCACAGCAAAGAGAACTCCGATCCAGTCGTGGATGATGACGTTGAAACTAACCCTTTCCCGAACAAACGCGCTGTATGTTCGATGATAAAGGGCGAGATGAAGGAGGTTAAAGGGCCAGATTAGACTAGCAGCAGCACCGACGAGAACTCGGGCGGTAAAGCGCCTAAATATAGATCAAGGAAAGGTAAAGAAACGAATAACGAACCATCTAAATTAAAAGATTGATATAAGGTTACATCAAAAGAAAAGTCACATGAAAACTTAAAAGATAAAACTTAGATTAAAAATACTGACCACGCCCACAAAGATGATGACGCCGCCTCCTGGTCAGCTGTTAAAGACCCCTAAGTTCCCGAATATACTGATATAGAAAAATTGGTGTTCGATAGGTAAAGTTGAGAGCTATATGACTTACCCACATTTCAAGAGTTACAGTAAAGCCCTGAAAGAAGAGGTAGACCTATCCAAGGAGTTACACCAGACGGCGTCTGAGATGACTATAACTATATATAACTAAATATAACTATATATATTATATTTGTTAACTACAATTATATTATATATTATTAATATTTGTATATATTAATATAATGACATTCATTTTTAAAACAATTAATTGATCTCGTGTAATTAACAATACTAATCAATATTTAATGAACTAAATATATTTATATTCTATTTTTAATTAACATTATTTACATAAAATGTAATAGCTAAATCTGAATATATGGAAATCATTATAAATACGAAGATATCAAAATTTGATGAATTCAACACAAAATTATTGGATTCAGATTATTTTACTAAATGTGTTAGTAAAATATCAAAGATAAATAATTAAACATATTCGGATACTACAATAGTGAATAGAAAGACTTATGCAGTTCTTCGAACAAAAAACATAGGAAATGTTGAATTGTTAGTTTGTCATAAATTATAATATATTTTATTCTATCCTAATTAAATCAATTTGCAATCAGTACGAACATGGCAACTCTATTAGTTATGATTCAACTGAAATCAATCACGATAACCAGCCTATGTCAAACATTTTAGTTTATCATACATTTTAATTCATCTATCCTGATTAATTTAATTTGCAGTCAGTACGAACATGGCAACTCTATTAGTTATGATTCAACTGAAAGCAATCACGATAACCAGCCTATAACAAACATGTTAGTTTCCAAAACTTTATAATATATTTATAGATATATCCTAATTAAATTAAAATTTCAGTAATTCTGAATATATACCAGATACAGTCGGAAATATCTCTAATATTGTACAGACCTGTCTTGATTTGACTGATTATTGGTTATTATAGATAAATTCATTGTATAATCAATCATGTCTAAAAATAAAATTTATATTTAGTTTAACGAAATGTGCACCTGAAATACTAATATTTTTACGAACAAGGAAAGGCTTAGAAGATTTCAAGGCTAAAACGGGAATTAGGAGAAAAAATTATAGCATAACATGGGACTTAGAAAACTCAAATAGAATGTTTGTATATTTCATATACTAATATATATATATATATATATATATATATATATATATATATATATATATATATATATATATATATATATATATATATATATACATACATAATACTATATGAATATATCTTCTAAAGGCTATACAAATATTGTAACAACATTACTAAGTACTTACCCGCATTTAGGATCTATTGTTAGTATAAATAATAATATGAGTAGTATATATTTAAATCTATAATATTAATAGTTTGTTAATATTTGATTGGTGTTTGATTATTATTTATAATACATTTTTAATTTTAATTTTTAAATTTAATATTATATATACACTATAATGACTATTTTATTAATATCATTAGGATAGGTGGAAATATATTTTAAGAAACAAAATGAAAAATAAACGTTGATAACAACTGATGCAGTTTCCTTACATAAATTGAAATATGGTAATTATAAATATGAAAAAAAATAGAGCTATGCAAAAAAAATCTAAACCATCATTGCAAAAGAAAAGAATTGACATTGTTTGTATAATAGATTATATATATATATATATATATATATATATAAAAATATTAGAAGAATTAAAAAAAACAACTTGATAGATGGTAAATATAATAATTTATTTTACAATTTTTGGTAGAAAAGTATTTCTATGTAATATCTATATATCACATCATTGCATAGATAATTTATGTACATGATATTTAAATATATATTTTTAATTGTATATGTTTATATTATCTTCCTCTCCCGATGTGTCACCGCCTGCGAGCCCGTCGACCCGCCCATCCGTGACCGCCAATCTCGTTACCTATAACAGCGCGCTCCCTATCCCCGCGTAAAGATAGTCAACCGCCTCCTTTAACCCCTGATGCGTTGACCCGCCCATACGCGACCTCTAAGACCTCTATTACTTCTACCGTCGAACACATCGCGTCCCCAAATTCTCCGCTCGGTATATACGATTCCCAACCGCCGCCGATGCCCCCCATCAACCATGTAACTCCATTTAGAAAATATTAAAACCTTTACACCCCACGTCCTTTCGGTGCCCGATCTACCCCTATAACCCCTAACTCGGTGAAACGTCTACCCGCGAACTCTAATGATGTAACCCGTACGTATACGACCTCTACCGCCGAAAACAACGCGACCCCATCCCCAGCGCCTAATATGTATAATTTCCCACAACCCCATATACCCTCGACACATTACATGTACAATTACCCGACACCTCCTATAATGTGTTCAAACATCCACTCACTGATATAAATATGTAAATATATAAATATAAAATACTGAATTACATATTTTCCCGGTAAAAACAGGTTTTTGCCAAAAATAATGAAACCCTAAGTATACGGCAATATAAATTATCATTATATAATCAAATTAATAGCATTACTTTTATATATAGTAACGTAAAAACAAATATATTACAATAACATATTTATATATATAAATAGTTTATTAGCAGATATAATTATTATTATTTTATCAGAAAGCTTGATAAAGGCAAACTCTCATATAAAGTCACTCCTAATAAATTCAGAAAATGAAGATGGTACAGTTTATAGAGGTATTAGTTTAGTATTATATCAAAGCACAATTATAATAACATTATTATTATTTTGAAATAGGCTATGGATAAGTGTAGTGCAGTTAAATTTGAAAATTATTTAGGACAATTAAAAACGCTAGTCCATCATGGTAAACATGTCTTGCAACAAATATATGCTAGATTGGAGGAACAGTTTTATACATGTGATCAATGTAATATTAAATTAAACAAGTTAGCGAGATGTCACCGTCACAGAAGAGGTGTCAGCAATTTTCACCTCATTTGTACAGAGCTTCCGATGTCTCCATCGCTGCTATTAACCGTTGAGATCGTATGAAGATGAGACATTATCACGAGCATTAGCCGATGATGAATCACCTTAATGCGGGCTCAGATGCATACAACTCTGACAACCACCACTAGGAGCAATACCATCACCACTAACAATACCACTAACATATCAGTAGTACGTCATCGTAAGGTAGGTATACTGATATGGTAGTTCTTCAGATGGTACTATAGAAATGACAGATACAACTGTAGCGGAGAATGTTGCCTCTTCAATAGGAGTTTCTCCAATTAGTAAACATGTATTCAAACGAGACAAATGAGAATACCTACATAATAAAGTAGACAACTTTAATTCTGCAATAAGAAAGTCATTACATTTAGATGAGGTAATAACAATGCTGAAAATATTTAATAATTGTGACGATCTAGTAGTGAAACAAACGAAAAAAGTTGAAGAAACATATTAACTGGCAGAAATCAAGAAATTACTGAAACTTGTCCCTGAAAATTGGTATGTTAAAAGAATCGTAGAAACTTTTAAAGTTAGTACCTATATAGCTAGATACTATAAAATAATCTACACAACATAAGCTATTTTACCATTAGTAAACACAAAAATATGTAATAAATTAAGTGATAATGTAAATAAAATTATAGAATTTATTTAAATGATAATTATTTTAATAATAATTATATTAATATAAGTAGAATATATCCTGGGAAAAAGAAATGTAAAAGGGTAATGGGTAACATATACATATGCTATTATATACTATTAAAGAATTATTCCTAATGTCTTTAGAAGAATACAAAATTGTTATAATTTATAACATTGTCATGTTTAATATTTGTTTAAATAGTAATAAATTAAGTACATATAAAACACATAGTAGTAGTAGTAGTAGTAGTAGTAGTAGTAGTAGTAGTAGTAGTAGTAGTAGTAGTAGTAGTAGTAGTAGTAGTAGTAGTAGTAGTAGTAGTAGTAGTAGTAGTAGTAGTAGTAGTAGTAGTAGTAGTAGTAGTAGTAGTAGTAGTAGTAGTAGTAGTAGTAGTAGTAGCAGCAGCAGCAGCAGCAGCAGCAGCAGCAGCAGCAGCAGTAGTAGTAGTAGTAGTAGTAGTAGTAGTAGTAGTAGTAGTAGTAGTAGTAGTAGTAGTAGTAGTAGTAGTAGTAGTAGTAGTAGTAGTAGTAGTAGTAGTAGTAGTAGTAGTAGTAGTAGTAGTAGTAGTAGTAGTAGTATTAGTAGTAGTAGTAGTAGTAGTAGTAGTAGTAGTAGTAGTAGTAGTAGTAGTAATAGTAGTAGTAGTAGTAGTAGTAGTAGTAGTAGTAGTAGTAGTAGTAGTAGTAGTAGTAGTAGTAGTAGTAGTAGTAGTAGTAGTATGATCTAGATACGCTATATGATATAAAATATGATTTGAAAGATTTGAGACCATGATTTTGAAGATTTGAAAAATTTGATACCACAGTATTTTATAGAACATAGGGATTCAAAGGTACTCACATACATATATAAATTCATGTAAATTCATGTAAATACACATAATGATAGTTAAACTTCATCAGAAATTTAATAGCAATTTAACTAATATTATTATCTTTAATATCTGTAATTAAAGTGACATCCCGGTCTATACAAATACTAATTATAATCTATATATAGAGATACACTCAATGACGCGTGTACTCCACACTATGAATATACATATAATTTCACATACATAGGTACATATATAAATGCCAGCACACACACACACATCTAAATAAGTTTAACAACGCGTTTCGTACCTACACATACACGTGTACATAAACGTGCTATTTATACACACTCCTAAACACGCGCTCACAGTGTGCGCCACACACACACTATCACCACCACCATCACATATACAGAAACATAAACACGCTATATCTAGGATATAATATACATTTTACTCAATGTATTTATATTGTATTTGTAATTCCTAGTTTGTATTGTAAATATATATTATAAGAAATATATATATATATATATATATGTAATATATAAATTTAAAGTGTAACTAAATTCTATTTTTTAACTTAATGTTGTCATCTAAAATTTGTTATTTAATTTTACTAATTTACAAAATTTAATAGAATATATTATTTCTCTCAATATTTATTTTCAATATTTTAAATTTAATTTTAATAAGATTTATAAATACTAGTTAATCAAAACATACAATAATGATATGTGTATAGATTTTAATTTTTATATATAAATAATAGATGTATATTATATGATGTATACACATAAATTTACATAATATTATTCATTAATATAAAAATATATATATATATATATTTATTACATAACTGTATTATTATAATAAACTAATAATACTAAAAACTTTCTATATATATGATTTTCCATTCCTACAATTTAAACTATTATAAATATGATGTATGATTCAATTACATCGATAAATGTATTAAATTATTATAATATTAGATATTTCTAACCAATATTATTAATATATCATACCATTTAAATAACACATTTATAAATTAGTAAAGGTCATGGAGAATTCCAATTTGTCTAGAAATGAATGGCTAGAAGTAAAATTGAATATGATGCTGGTATGTATTAATTTAAATAATTTATTAAATTACTAAAATAGTTCTTCAACATTTTCAGAAGAACGTGATCGACATTTGTCAAGGTAAAGACTATGATAGAGATCCGGTAGTTAGTATTATTTAATATTTACCTTTACCTATACTAACATAATATTAACCTATACTATAAGAGAGATTTTTTATGTATTTTGTTTAAATATTAAATATTATAATAATTGTTCAAATGATAAAAATACCATTACTTTATTACATTTAATTTAAATTTTACTATAATATATTTATATAAAAAATGTTGTCATAAATATATTTATTGATATTTCTATTGATTGATAATATATATATATATATATATATGTTAATAGATTTTCTATTGGGGAATATATCAGGAACAATAAAGCGCATGTATGCCCTCCAATACACTAAACTATATTGCATTGATATAATATATATTGATATTTGAGAGAATATATATGAGAGAATTAAAAGACAATTCGTTTCAGCGAATAACATACTCGATGAAGTATTAATTATCATATATAATAGTAATATATATATATATTTAGATATATCTGATTAATTATATATTATCTACAGCATCTATTAAATGACAAATGTTTGTTCATGTGATACCAATGAAAGAAGCACTCATTCAAAGTATTAACAGATAAGATCGATAGATATTGTATACATATTATGAGTATTGAAAATGATATATTATTATGAATATTATTTTATATACTTTGTGAGTATTAATATTGGTTTAACATAGGCTCAGTCGTAAAGGTAGCCCTGCGGATCTAGAAACAGGTGCGTGCGATATCGACGTAGCACAGAAGCCAGTGGGGATTATACAGGGGGACTATTTCACCTGCGGGCCATCAACACATTTTACTTATGTCTAACTATATGGTAGAGAAGTTGGCTGAATGTATGGTACATTCCGCATTATCAACAAACCATTCATCCAGCTTCATGATGAGTGATACATACATACACACATTCAAATATCTCTAAATATACTAAATAATTTGCACTTTATATATTAATAATATTTGTATTTAAGAATGCTTTAAAACACATTTCAGGTAGTTTTCTAACAAGGTTATAATTAAAAAGCTGGAACGAACTAACATAATGCAAGAGTCACTACACCATGAAATACATCAACTTAAAAAAAGTATACTGAATGATGACGTTCATATAATAATATATAAATATATATATATATATATATATATATATATTCTAGGACATAATATATTCTCAATAATGTTGCTACTACCATTCCCACTACAAGATTATCTGGCCCCAGATAGTATTGTTCAAAATTGTATGAATTAATCAACCAATTAACTTTGCTATTGTTCTTAATGTAAAATTAAAATGATGTACATCAATACATATACTATTATAGTAAGTATATGTTATCAGATTGACAGGCTTATGTCACCTATCTCACATTATTAATTGTTTATATAGTTTTATTGTGCAGTTAAATTTTATAATGTATAAGTTACTTATTATAAGATTAATTATATAATTATTAACACTCAACCACTGTGACTTACTAGAAAACTACTTTCTAGCAATAATGTGCAGAAATACTCATATTGGGATACCCCCTTAATATAACTATATATCATATTTGTTATATTGTCATTTTAAATATTGTTATCCTTTTATATATTTAGATTTGTTAAAGATTTTACAAATATAACCCAATTATAATCGGACTTATATTTTATCAGATTGTAATAATTCTAGATGTTCTTATTCTAGTTATGATTGATGTTATTATTGATGTTAGTTATTAAGATATATATTCTATCAATTCATCAATATATTGCGAACAATTTGACATCAATACTAATGATGAATATACCGAAAATAACAAATTTTGCAGCGAATCACTTGTTATACAGCACAGCGTATAATATGCTTTTTGAGATTCTTTATTAACATTATTAAAATCAAATGCTCATTCTGAAATACAATTGACAAATAGGACATTAATACAAACAAAATATACTCACTATATATTTATTATTTATTAACATACGTGTGTGCGCATATAATATACATATAGCAAAGATTTTGCGAAGCAAATTTCCTTAGAAAAATCTTTGTATATAGTCTCTACAATATTACAATTAAGCCTATAGACATTTTCACTTGCAAATGAAAAAAGATCTTACACGTATTTACCATAGGATGAGTCAATATGACATAGTCAATTGACCTATATAGGCTATTAATAAGAAATTCTATAATTTAATCGCTTGATTGTTTATATAGTTAATATTTATAACTTGTTATCTATGTATATTTATCTTCACATATATATATATATATATATAATGTAAGTATGTTTGTATTCATGTATGTGTGAACGTATGTATGGTATTATACATACATAATTAATATATTACATACTACTATAGTATTTACTAATATATACACTATAGTGTATACACTCTTTCATACACACGCATTTACTATTAGTATAAAATGGAGTTATAATTGTATATTTACTAATAGAACGGAGTAATAATAGTGCTGTACTATAATCAGTATATAAAGTTCTATCTCATATGTAAATATAACATTACCGCTTTAATTACGTCAGTAGTTGTAAGCCATTAATTATCTCGAGATTGTTATGTAATAATAATCTCAAAAATTTTAAATTTAGTATCATGTACGCTAAGGGTAGTCTATCTCTTAAAATGGAAATAAAAATCATTGCATTAGATAACATATGGTAATACAAGAAAACGGGTATATTTTTTTTTAAATACAATTTAGAGGGGCTGACGACGTTTTTAAGGATTTTGCAGCTTTTTATGCAATTATTATGATAGGATATATTTTTTTTTATGTATTTTTATGTATTTTTTTAGGTACGTGTCCACCGGCATTAGCACTTGCACTACGGGCTTCACCTCTGTATCGCTTATCAGACGCACTTTTAGATCAGTTTTCAAGTTAGCAATTTTATCGTGCGTTTGTTGAAAGTCCATCATATATTTCAGAGTGATGGCTAACTCCCAATGAACTCGATTATCCATGGAGAACTTCTTACATCCTTCATAACTGTGAACAGTGAAAACTCGGCACACATAAGCCCTTGGATACATGTTATTCTGCTATCTTCCATTGTTTCACTAATTCAGGTACTGATATTCGAATAGAAATAATGTTCGCTAAAAACGAGAAGAAAATTTCAAACACGTGTGTTTGTGTGTGTATATGTGTGTATATGTGTGTGAATATATGTGTGTCTTTATACTTAGTATAAGTGTGTATGTATGTGTGTGTATTTACACTACCTACGTGTATGTGTGTGTGTATGTGTGTGTATGTGTGTGTGTGTGTGTATGTGTGTGTGTGTGTGTGTATGTGTGTGTATGTGTGTGTATTTGTGTGTATGTGTTTGTATACACTAATTACGTGTACTAATTACGCGTACATTGTACACGATAGCGCGTACATTAAGAGTGGTTACATTGATACATTTTTAATGGATTTTTACAAAAATGTGAGGCTATTAGTTACACACAACTGCATATTAGTTCAATCTATAACCTATAGAATGCACATAGCTTATATAGTGTCAATGATATTCAATACATGTAATTGATAATATCTTACAATGACTTCTAAGTATTATATTATTAAAATATTAGATATTATATAATATATTTTATAAATTTATATTATAAAATGTTGTTTACTTATCAGTATTATAATTCAGTCTTTAAATGAGTTATATTCTGTAGTTATACCTTATACTATATATGTAAAGTTATCATGTACTTATAAAACGTATGTATTATTTCAAAATTATGTGTTCCAACATTGACCCGTTGTTTCTGAACAAATTAGTAAATTATTAATTTTTAAATTAGTTGTGTTATTAAGAATATGAAATATAATATAAAATATAATACATTTCAGCATTTGAACAACTGAAGTAAATTAGGGTAAAACTAAAACTCACC
Source organism: Osedax fenrisi (assembly GCA_964019155.1). Taxonomy (NCBI): domain Eukaryota; kingdom Metazoa; phylum Annelida; class Polychaeta; order Sabellida; family Siboglinidae; genus Osedax; species Osedax fenrisi. Next base: position 8,006,622 of record OZ025246.1, on the reverse strand, counting down.
TTTAGAATTTAGTCACACACATATATACACAAAAATACACCCACACTCACACTCATACACGTATTAGTGAATATCACTCATATATTAACTTATAATATGATATATACATAACATATAAATTATAATATATAATATTATAATTTAAAATAACATATATGATTATGTATTATTATTATTTTTAAATATAGGTGATTTCATATTTTTAAAGAAATAATGTATTAAATATAGTATATATTAATTGTAGGTAAATTTAAATAATTACAAATTATTTAGCATTTATATAAACTTATATCATAAACAATATTACATAATGTTAAACTATAGTATGCTTATATTCCAATTTAATATGTATATGCTTTATATAAAATGATATCCAGATTATAAATTGACATTCCTTATTTTAAACGAAATGTATATATATAATAATCTAACTGTTTATACTTTTTCTGTTAATATATGTAAACTCTTCTAAAGGTTCTTCTAATACTCTTCCACCAAAACCATCGCAACATTTTCCTGTCAGTGGTATCTAAAAATATAATATATACACCTTTAATTTATAGGTAATATTGATATTAATTAAATAAATAATATAAATTTAAAAATATAATAAATTGTACCATAATGGTATATATAATTTATATGTAGAGGTTATAAAATAAAGGTTATTATGTTACTAATTTTTTCGAAATACAATACATATATATATTGATACTTGATTAGTAGTCGTATATATTAGTGGACATTAGGTGTATATTATTTTTTACAAATGGATATGCTCTCGAAGTTCGGAATGAATTTTGGAAACATTTGTAATACCATTCTTAATGAGTTGTGATATAAATCTACAGTATGTTTACAACAAATACTTATCAATGCTTATAACATTCTCATTACTTATGTATGTGAGGGGTCCGAGATAATACAAAACAAGTTATATATATAAACTATAGTAGTTAACGTGTTATCATAGTTAGTGTCGCAGATATTTAAAATTAAAATTGTAGTATTGATCTAAAAGGAGGTATTAAATAATTCACGCAATTGCTTATTCATTTTATATATTCATTTATATTACATTTTAAACATATATATTAATTATAAATCACATATACATTTTATATGTGTATATAGTATATGTAAATAGTTATCTGATAGCTAAGATTAACGTAGTTTATAAATTAGGGTTATATTTGATATTTTTTAAATTGTAATAATAAAGTATTATACTATAATAGTAACTATTATACTTAGTATAATTAATAAAATATAAAACTCAAATATATTAAATATATATTTCTAATACATTGAATGTAACATTCAATATAAAATACAATGTAACATTGTATTTTATCTAAGGAATAATAATTATTTACATATGTAATATTATATTAAATTTAATTAAAATAGATAGAAAAGTTACATACATAATTATTATGATAATATATAATTATATTATAATTACATTTAATTTTCTTTCTAAATAGTAATTAGAACGACAATTTAATTAGTTTAAATACTATTTAAAGTACTCGCGGGATTCTATAATTATTATAGATAAATAATATTTAAAAATAATACTCAGCTCCAGCTCTATTATAATAATAGAGCTGGATCTGAGTATTATTTTTAAATATTATTTTATTTAAAATATAATATATTTAAAAAAAATGTCAGCTACCGATATTATTACAATATTATTATATTTGTGAATTGTAAATAGTTTTTTTATTACAAATATGTGTCTTTAGTTTATATACAATAATTATATTATAATATATTATTGTTTATAAAATATAAACAAATTCGCTTGACCTAATTCTGAATTTATGCTAATTCATGAAATATTTATTAAATACTTGTTAAAACAAATATAATGAATATACTTTAGGATTAATATGAAACCTTACTATTATTATTATTATTTTATATAAATATATATAAATTTATATATTATATTAACACAAGAAAAGTGTAACTAAACAATTATTTGAGAATTAATTAAAAATGTATTTGATAAACATACTTAATTACAAAGATCTTTACAAGGATCCTTACAAGTTACAAATATTATACATAGACAATGTAATGCATTGGATCCATATAACTATAATTAGATATCAGTGATTTAATCCGTTGATAACAACTACTTCCTATAAAGGGTTATCCCTGTGAATCCCAGGCATTTTTAATAAAATGTGAAAATAATCTATATTTAAAAAAAAGTGTACGCACCTTTTTACAAAATGATTATTCGTATTCAAATATAAAAAGTTATATTTATTTATAAAGTATAAGATATATTATATAAATCTGGAAAAAAATTAGATTTGTATTAGTATTCGTAATATTATAATTAATGAATTATAATTAATTGTTAATTAAAATAGTTTCATATTTCAATAAATAAATAAATAAATACTCCATAAAATATTATAATATACATACATATTCTAATGGATAAAATGTTTATAACATTCTACTTAATAATAAACTGAAAAAATATTATATATTAATTAATTATTATATTCATTTATGTATTTATTTATTAAAATTAATCAAGTATTTTCATAATAAATATTATATAATGTTCTATTTTGAAATAATACTCTAAATCTAAGATATAAAGACATATTTTAAAGAATCCTATTACTTTTATTGGATATTATTACATATAAAATCATTTTTATTAATATAATTAACTGAGTTTTTTTTAATATTAGTTTATATTCACCAAATGAAAAAGCATTAAATTATATAAATTATGTGCGATTTGAGATACGTGGGATTCATAGAGATAACTCCTGTATATATAAGAAGTTATAGGATGTTTTGAGATAATGATGATAGTTAGTAGTTATCTATCATTGAATTGTATTCACAAATTCGTTTGATCATATAAAACTAAAATTATAATCAATGTCATACCCATAGAGAATGAAGTGACTTCGTTCTCTATGGTCATACCATCAATATAGTATGCGGAAAATAAGACTTTATATTGACTTCATACTACTAAAATCCTCAGAAAAACAATTATAAATTCCCATTTAGTGCACTGCACGTCGATATTATATCATGCTTTTATAACCGATATAAAACTATCTATATTTATAAAAAGTATACTGGCTTTGATTGCACAAATATATAAGTCAGAAATATCTTCAGTCCGAAACCTACTGATTACGTTACATCTATAGCGCAACTTAAAGAATACACTTAAACTTTCTTACCATCTCACAAGTTATTAACTATAAAACCTTAACTATGTTATATACATTATTCACCACTAATAAATCTTACTATGTCCCTAATTCGTATAGGTTATATTCCCTAATTCCTAAGCCCAAAACCAACAAACTGTCGACTCTGCTCTGCCATTCTACATTCGCACAAACCATAGCATTATCATTTTGTAAAAACCATTTCATGACATAAGTTACTAAACTCTGTAACGTGCTGATAAATTATTTGTTTATACTGGACATTGTCGTCCAGTGGACACCAATTAATAAATATGTAGATAACTTATTAAAATCACATACTATCAAATCTAACTACATATATTATTATCACATCTTGTTGATCCCATTATTAATAATAACTTAAGTTATTATTAATAATTATTACCATTATTTTCATTTAAACAACATTACTAATAATATTTCTAATAATAGTAATTGTATATATTACCAGTGTTTTATAAATAAATACAATAAATTTAAAAAATATATAAATACTATAAGTATAAATATATCCAAATTGAATTTTTTTTTACAAAATAATATTTAACGAACAATATCCATTATCTATATTATACAAATACTATTATTAATTAATTTAAATAACTATATAAACCATTAGTAAATAAATTAGTAATGTTTGGAATAATAGAAGTTTTGGAATTTATGAATCATATTCAAACTAATAGAAGTAGCTACTTCTCCTATGAGTATCCTATTGTTATGACTAATATTTACTTGGTCATACTTTACATGAAATTTATCATTATCTAATATAAACATACAACTTGTATACACAACACATGAAAGATTCACCATCTATATTAAACAAGTTATTTACTCTATATTCTGATATTATTAAAACATCATTAGCACCGTCTATAGTTAAACGATGCATATTATACGTTACAAATATTTGCATATAGTGGATACAGAAAATTATTTAAAATTGATCTTTATATGTACATTTTTACATACATGGAATAATATGTATTAAATTAATGTCAATAATATCTACATAATGATATTTAATATTTGGTAAATTATATATTCAAAATACTCAATAAAATATAAATTCATTATTTCCAACAACGATATAGAGAATTTATAATAATCTAAATTATAAATAATTCATTAATATATCAACAAAATAATTCACCCAAAGAATTCTTTGGAGAAATAACTATATATAATTGTATTTCCAATCAATAAATTATAGAATATACAAACTAATATAAAGTGCTTTTCATACATGCTCAATTATTGCGGAAAAAGTATAAACATATACACTATATTAATTGTAAAATATTCTAATTAGTGTATTCAATATTGTATTATATTATGCAAACACTAAATAAAAGACTAATTACATAATCAATGATATTTATTTGTTATTAATATTATATTATAAGATAATAAACTATATTCAATATTTCCAATTCTCGTTCATTTTCACTTATCATCTCCACCAATTACAAATATTATTTATTTATTAACATGAAAATCAATGTTCTAAAACAGTATTAACTGCTCATTAAAGCTGAATAAATTATATTATAAAAGTATTCAATACAAATATTGTATGTAATTTGTGCATGATAATTTCACATGTGAATAAGTAAAATGTAGAGCTAAGATAAAAGCTATTCCTTGTTTAATATACCATATAAATTTGTTAACCTTATTTTTATTGGTTTCTTGGAATAATTTATTTTTTAAATCATAAAATAGTAATATCATTTAAAAGTTTATTATCTACTATAAATATTTATAATTTTATATTTATTTTATATTTACTAAAGTGGTAATATAAATAAAATATTACACACAGTTATAAATGTATACTCATTAAGTAAATAAATAAATAAACTAAGAAATATATAGTGATAATATACCAAATCATTTAATATAATGTGTTATATGTTATTAATTTTAATAAAAATTATTATTTATACACTAATTAATTACATATTTATTTGATTATATATAATACTAATTTTGATAAATATTAAATAAAGCAAATATAATCTTTAATTAAGGGTGATTATTAAGTGAGTTTAGTGGTAATAGGATGTATACACGTATAGCTAATAGTATGAATGTGACCATGTACAATATCATATAAATATTTAGATCATCTAAAGTAAAATAATTTAGAATTTAACAGATTAATATTATATTTCTGTTTGATAATTTATTAACACATTAGAGACATAAAAGTATTTGTTTTTTAAATAAAAAACATAAATATAAGTTTATGAATAAAGAATAATTAATAAAAATACTTATTTTTTAGAAATAATCACAAACATCTATTGCTAATTTGTATAATAATTATAATTATAATTATTAACTTTATTATTCAATTTTATGTAGATTTATATTTCTAAATATCAATAAATAAACAATATAATGAATACTTTATTTTATATTGTATTATATAGCAACATATAACACTAATTTGAAAGAGCTTTAAACTCCAGCGTGATCTTGGTAGAAGATTCTTACATTTTATCACATTTAGCCCCATCTTTCACCTTCATAAATGATCTATTTTGTAATGATAGAAAATTTAGATAATGAAATATAATATGAAATTGGAATAAATAAATAATATGAATTAAGTAAAAAAAAATTAATATAAAAAATCAATATCGAATTAAAATCTCAAATAAAATGTAGGTTAAGTTATATATGCGTATGTTAATATAGGGATATGTGTATGTATGTATATTTACGTGTGTATGTGTGTGTGTATGGTATTAGATCATGTGACCATGTTAGCTATCTCTGTTAGCATACCACATCATCATCACCATCATCATTATTTCACTATATAATCATCAATTATAATATTATCGTCACATGATCGATTCATTAGCATATTATTATTCGATAATGCAACAATAACTTCTATCATATGACAGGTAATCGTGTGACCGCGATCTAATACCTACTACGAGATGCAAACCTGCTATCTACCATGTGACTAGGTTATCACATGATCCACATATTACCTACCATGTGACCCGGTGACCTCCCTAACCTGTTGTTCTCCGCAGCAGCCATGATGATCTGATCGTCTCGTGCGAGGAAATTATCGTGTGAAGGTCATCCTTCTCAAGGTAGTACTGGTGCAGGAGGGATTAGCTCCATCTTATTGCGCTGATTCTCCTTCAAGGGGAGGGCAAGGTTTTATTGTAATCGCTAGTATTGATATTATAGTAGTAGAGTAAGAATTTAATTTATTAATTCATTTAACTCCAATTTTTAAAATTGTCCAAAGTGAGATATATTAATAAATAAATGAGGTAAATAATACAAAAGATTAATACAAATTATTCACTGTTTACCAAATGTATTACCAGTTTTAATGTCATAGTTTTAGTTGAAATTAATATTTAATGTATAAATGTATTATCTCAAAATTTAAGATTATGTATAATTTTAGAATACATATCTGTACCCTTTCTCTGATGGTCGCAATCCTCTTCGTGACTCTGTTGCTCCTGTTTGAGTGGCAGTTGCGAGTATTTCTCAGTAGTTAGCAGTTTCATGGCAACATTCTCTTTCGCTCGTTCGAGTTTCTGTACTTCCATCTCCATCTCTTTCAGAGTTTTAGCTACATCGGCTGTAGTATTATATATTTACATATATTTTATATATTGAACACTTTTTAGAACATTTATAAAAGTATGTAAAACGTAATGAAAATGTACAGTAATTTTTTTTATATTTTTTGATTAATAAATGTAAATTTATATCATTTATACCTGTATATTTATACATTTTATATTATTTCATCATAGCCCCTACAATTATTTATAACATGAATACATCTATAGATTATTGAGGTGTATATTTGAAGGAATTATTTGTATTGTATATAAACATATCATGATTACAATACATGCATAATATTATATTTAATTCAGAACGAGATTTATCATTGTTAGTTTTCTGAATCACGCCGAGATCGCATCATTAACCTTGAAGATTCTCCTTCTTTAGGATCAGTTCTTGGTTCTCTCCTTCGAGTTGTTCCTTCTTGGTGTCAAGTTGAGCTGCGAGTTGTTGCGACGAATACAGCATTGACTCCAAGCCATCGCTCTTCAAACTCGCAATCACCTAACGATGGGTGGCAAGAGTTAGGTGACACACTTACTAGAGATAGACATATGTTTATAATAATAATGCCACATATTTATATAATAAGGAGAACATATTTATTATAGTATAGTTTTAAATTTATGCGATTTTATTTTCTGATAGCAGACTATTATTTCAGATTCAAAAACATTATTTAGACTATAGTCTGAAGTAGGATACCTACTTTAATATACAGGTTAGCAGTTAGGATGGAGTAGAGGTTTAGGTATACCATTTAGTGAGCTAGCATTATCAAATATTTATAATTAACTTTGCTGATATACATTTACTCTGCCGATAGTTAAACAGAGATATTGTTACAAGGATGATACATATGCATGTTTGAAATGCTAACAATAATGAGTTTGATATACTCAGGGTCTGGTCAACCCATATGGGGCATGGGCAACCCTGAGGCTTCCTTCATTTGTTGATTCTCATAATTACTTATGGTGATCACTTGTTCGATGTGATGGCTAATATTATTATTTAAAAAAAAATTGTTTAAATATCTTAAAAAAATGGTTATATAATATATTATGCATATGGCATTATTAAGGTCAAATACCTCTTAAGTCTTCTGACTATTTTATTTGTCCATTTATTGTTTTTCTTTTATAATGATTACAATAATAAAATGTATCTTATCTTATCTTATCTTACATTAAGTTGAGGTGGCCAAATCACCGCTTTTAAGAATATTCACAAATATATATATATATATTAATATATATCAAATATGATTGATCTATAAAAAATCAGGAATTTGCGCAAATTAGCAAGAATATACATAAGTATGGTTTCATCTTTATGATCACTATGTTATATGTGTCTCTCCCCTCCCTATCTCCCACCCCTCTTTATCCCAGTCTCCACTCCCTATATCCAACCCCTCTTTATCTCCTATTCATACATATCATACTAACCTAGCTCTATTGCATATTCACTATATCTCCCTTCCATTTCTCTATCACACCTCTACACCTAACTACACTCTCTCCCACATCTCCACCTAACCTCTATCTGTTCTCTCCCTATCTCTTTACCCCTCGCTATCTATTCCCATCTCTCCCTCTCCCTCCCCCAAACAATACCCCCCCCCCTTTCCCACCTATCCCCCTAACCTCACTCCGTTGCCTGTTCTCCCGCTCACAAGCAGTGACTTGCACCATTAGCTCCGCCTTATCATGCATGAGATCCTCCTTATCTTTGCTAATGCGAAGAACTGCCTCGACATGGCGCTCCAGGTCTCGTCTCGCTCACAGGAGTTCCTCAGTGAGAGACGACTTGATTGTCGATACCTTTCATATGTATAGATGTATGTATTACAGTCTATTTAATATCTATATATAGATTTATAATTGCAATAATTTAGATTAAATAATAGGATGATAGTTTTTACAAATTGTTAACAAAAATACATAAATTAATGATACAGCCACACAAACTGAATACAATATAATATTTAATATTACCATATATATTAGATTTATCCTACTACGGATTATGAATATTAATAGATATTTGTTTAAACAATGAGTATTTCGGTGAATAAATAACAACTGTTAGTAACTCTCAATAGGGGTCTATAGTGATAGATATAATATAATTTACAACATTTTATAATTGTACTATACACGTTATTGTGTACACACTAATGATGTAAATGATGCCGAGCTTTTGATGCCGAGCCGAGACTTTTGGTTTTTAATGCCGAGACTTTCATTTTCGGAAAAGAAACGAGCCCAAGCCAAGACACTTGCCAAACGAGCCCGAGCCGAACCGAGACTCTAACAAAACGAGCCCGAGCCGAGTTTATACTTTAGGTAACTGAGACTGAGACTGCATCATTCTTTAGATTTGAGCATCATTTACATCACTAGTATACATGCAGCATTACTATGGTAAAACACGTTGACCTTCATTTCTTGAACTATTCGTGTCTCTCTTTTAGAATACATTACGCGATACATATTATAATGAATAAGATAACACCTATAGCTCTCACTATGGGTCACTAGTGATCTCTGCTTACCTCGTTGTGTTGTTCGCTGATGTCAGACTTGATGACGACCTCTTCCAGGAGACATTCACCGCGAGTGTTCTGCGTCATGTGCAGACAGTGACCGAGGGCTGAGTGATGTGGGTGTCATAGATTTATGTAATGGTGATGTAGTAGTAGTAGTGTACGGTTGTGTGTGTGTGTGTGATGTCAGCAGATTATGTCATATATATATATATATATATATATATATTACTTCAATATATATGTAATGAAATTATTTAAAATATATCTAACAGCACATAATATTATAAACATATATGTGACATGGTGTAATATTGATATACCCATATTTAACTACATATATTGTGTTATTTATGATTTCTAGAGATGTCACAATACATGTAAATAATGTAGCGTAGGTAAACAACGTTACTGATGTAAACTATTGTATTCTGTGTATATGGGTATTATTATTGTACCTCTACTACGACTCATTCTATGACTCATGCGATAAGTATTATAACTGCTAAGTGTCGTAAAATTATGTCTAGATATTCAATGCGTAATGGAGGTAGTTTATATAGAAAGCTAACCTTAATGTATCTTTTGATGAGTTTAGAATCGGTGCTAGATTCATCGTGGAAGTCTTCAACAATTCTTGCGGTATCGGAGAGATTGAAACATTTGGGAGTGTTCTCTTGATTGTTAATGTAGATATCAACCAGTTAGTGTAGTGGAAACTTCTCCCTTCAGCAAGCTGCAACCTCTTGAGCTTGATGTATGTGTCGCAGTGCAAGTAGAACTGAAGTCAGACGTTGTGAGGTTGGGGCCTCTCTTCGGGAGGAGGAGATGATGGTAAATATTTATGGCTGATATATTTCTGTAGTTGATGTGTGGAGTAACCTTTTTTAGATAGAGTCGTTTGACCTTTTCAGATATATTCTTGATAGACATCTTTGGCTGACAATCATGAGTACACTATTTATTTCAGACTGTTAACGGTTATTTAAAGTAAGATGTGGATATCTATTCATTTTAAATAGGAATAATATTAGTATTATAGCAGTCAGAATAATTTCATAATTACAATACAAATATTTAATTGTGGGAGCATTTTTAAATATAATAAAATATACATCATATTATAATATACAATAATCTATTATTGCTAATGCTCTATATTAAAATGGGTGTCATAAAAATGTGTGGTATTCTAATTTTATAAGTAAATATTGCAATAAAATATATACAGTTGTATAATTAAATATGTGTATATATATATATGATATATATTTATCATGTGTTATTAAAGGTAAACTATACATTGGATTTTATAAGTATAGTAATAAAATGAATATAATACAAATAAAATGCATATAATTTTATAAATATTAACAATTGTGTATTTATTTGTACAATTCAGACATATTACATACTTGTATTGTATACTTAATGTATTATGATGGATATACACTATAACCGGTGATATCAAAATACGGACACAGGGTGAGGGACTATGGGAGTGGCTATAGCAAAATACTTGAAAGACAAATTCAATTATATAATATTGTAGTTAGTTTTTTATAGAGGTATTTTATTTAGTTGCACTCGCGATTTACATGTAAATAAATAGGTGATAATAAGTGGTCTTGTAAACAAGTTACTAGTAATTCAATAATTATTATTTTTTATTATTAAAAAATTTAAAATTAATCTAAACTTTACTAAAAATAAGATACAGTAAGTCATAGTACTAATCTTAATTAATATGCACAATATTATATATTCTTTAATAAAAGTATATATTTCGCTATAAAATATGCGATACATAAGAAAGGCTTACGTTTGCAAGGTCTGCAAACAGATCCACGTTACGTTAATAGTGAGCTATACCGATACATGTGTAATACCCCCCCCCCATTGTACCCACCTCACTGTACGTTCACGTGAGAAAAGCACTTCTGATCCATGACTACTGGTTTCCTATGATACATCAACACTTATTGATACCAGTGATGGGCCAAATATGTATTTGTATTTAAACAATATATATGTATTATTAATTATACCAATATTTTATAAATCATGTTAATAAAGTTAATACATTTATGAATATTTTCAATAGTAAAATTAATAGTTTTTTAATAACTTTTTTATATAGGACATTTTTAGGTTTTAAGAATAATCTTTTTTTTAATTTATAAAAATATATCTAAATATTAACATTATAATTGTAGTATTTTGCAATACAAGTATTATTAGAATAGGAATTTGTATATTGAAATATAATTTTTTATATATATATATATAAAATTCATAATAATACATTACATAAGGAAGTTAAATACATAGATGTTTATATATCGGAATAGGAAATGTAATATACATATTATAAATATATAATGACTAATGTAAATACATAAAGTTAATAATTATCTCTGTATCATTTAATTGACCGAATATGCATTATATGGAAATTCATCATATATTTCATGGGGATACCTAACTCCCAATGAACTCCTGTATCAATATAATAGTATGTATTACTAGCAGTAAACGTAATTATATATATTATGTACAGTGATAATATTTAAACTTAATTATTTAACTTGCACCTAAATATAGGTTGTATAATATACAATGTATATAACTGTCAAAAGAACAAAACTAAATATAACTCTACGTATTACAAAGGACAAGAATTATGCTGACACACATTTTGTGAAATTGTTATTTTACGCTCGAGTGATTTTATCATATTGCCTCATTGATGATGATCTAAATCATGATCTAAACGTACTAATTTGAATTTGATAAAAATATCAATGTAAAAAAAATGATTTAATTCTCTGATTTCAATATAATTATATAAATATCATAATATAATTGAATACTATATATATATATATATCATGTGGAATGTCGAAATAAATATAATAAAAAAATTGTTCAATTTAAAAATAATTCATATTTTTAAATAACTCAAATTTATAATCTATACTAAATTAAAAATTTGATTATATAGTCTACTACTAAATTAATATTAAAAATTGTAAATCAGGTTATGAATTATGTTTATATTACAATTATTTATAAATTATAATAGATTTTATACTTGAAAATTAAATGAATTTTATAAGTAACACATAATAAAATAATATTAAATTAAAGGTCAATAGATTTCTATAATAGGTAATATTATAATTTGTATTAACGAATAGTTATAAAAGTTAAATAGTTATTAAACTGAACAATAAAACAAATTGTGTAGTGTGTATATTTCATTATGTTATTATAATATTTATAAGATTTATTGTAAAACCTAAAAATAGTTTGGATTTAACATTAGCAGTAACCTTAGCAATAATCAATGTTATCAATATTTTATTTTATAAATAATGTTATCAATATTATTATCGTTGATAGTAGAATTATTTGACAGTAAAGTGAAGCTAACAAATGTACCTCTAGATTTGGATGATGTATGTGCTACACATGGGGAATCTGCGGAGTCTTCGAGCGATCTGATTGGACGTAATTGTGCACTGATCATCGGTAACCATGTAATGACTATTCCAATCATAGAAATGAACACACACAGAACACTTTCCACGTCTATCTTCACTCTCTTCGAATGGTACCTGTATTAGTGGTTTGTACTAGTGGTAGTGTGCTAGTAATAATGTTAGTGGGATGCTAATGCTAGTGATCAATCAATTAATTATTACATAACTAAAAGTATTATTGTTATTGTTGTTGATATAGTTATTTTATTTGGTGGAGTCCATACATACCATACAATAATTAATATATATATATATATATATATATATGTATATTAATTCAAAATATTGCATACATTTTTATAAAACATAAATTGTGTTACATATAGCTTGATATAATCTTCAAAACATAATATCTATCTACTACATAATGGACCAGCATACATAATATACCAGTATACATAGATATGTCATAATATATTTAGATAAACTATAATAAGTATGAGTGATATTAATTAGCCAAGAGAATTGGTAGATAGTTAAAGTAATTAGTAAGATTATTTACAACACATAATATTATGATACTTATTTAAAAAAATTAGAAACTTATAAATAACAATAATAAACTAATATAAATTATATTAAATAAACATAATATATATTACTAATAATTACCCGGATATATATTACAGATAATTACTAAAACATATATTATATATATATATAATATATATTATATAAATACTACTAACTATAAATAAATGTAAATAGTACAAATATAAATATATAAAATGAATTATAGAAATATAAAGTGAAAAAATTATATTATAATTATTATAATATCATAATAATTATAAATAAAAATATAAATCTAATATAAATCATTTATATAATTATTATAATAATATATAAACAAGTAAATGATAAGGGAAAAGTAAAATAACAAAAAAAATAACAAATTCATGTAATTTGTAGGTATATATTATATTATATTAGTTTATATATTGGTTTATAACGATATAAATTAAATAATTTGATTTTCTAAAGTATTAAATTATTAAAATAAAATAACCAGAATTATCCCAAGGATAAATTTTAAAAAGTCAAACACTTTAATAAATATTTTTCTGACTTTTTAAAATGTATCCTGGTTATTTTTTTTTTTAATTGTTCAATATTTTCTATATATCTAGTGAATTTTGTATATACAGTAATATTATTTAGATGAGGAATGGGTGTTGTATGATACAACTTGTATCTCAATATAAATGATCCGTGAATCTACATATTTTTAATTTTAATTATTAAAATTAATATACATTTTTAATTGTTGTCTATAATTTGTTGGTAAATAAAATCTATAAAACATATATTTATATATTTAATTGAGTAAGAAATTTTCATTTAGGCAGTTCTTTACCTTTAGAAAATATCCTTATAACGTGTAGTCTTTATAGTAATTATAATATAATAAATGTATTTATATTTTAATCCTATTTACTTATTATGAATTTTAATTAAAAATATTAATATAAATACCGAAACAAAGATCATAAAAATACTAAAATATGAAATTAAAATAAATATTAATTTTTAACAATTACAATTTTTAAACAATTTTTAAATTATAAGATATTAATACAAATAAAACCTTAGATAACTACCTACATGATACTATATTTGAGTTACACATATGTATTACTAACATTGTAGGTCATCGATATAAAGAACGCTTTTTATATTGATTATGTATATATAAATATATAAATATATATATATATATATATATATCCATATCGGTATATATATATATATATATATATATATATATATATATATATATATCAGTATCTATATACACTATTTTAAATGATATTTATGAATATATTATACGTTAGCAACGGTTGTGTCGTACAAAGATAAAACACTCCCTCCCTATGCAACTGCTAGTGAATAGTGAATAGTTAAGCTGATATAAGTAGTATCGAAATCACTAAAGATAAAAGTATACTTAAATATATACAATATGTATTAGCGTTTACACACCTCATTCATTTATATATAATTTAAGACTAAACACTACTACCTACACACACGTATAGCAGGCTATAGGTAACGCTAGGTGGAGATTTAAAGGTGACATATATACCGTTAGAACAACGTAACATTTACTGACAACAGGATACCTGCAGCACATCTACACATCTATAGTCTATATATAGTCTATATACCACACGCTATAGATATATCTATGATGTTGATTACGTAATCCCCATCACGTACAGCCTCCTCCTCAGTCTCCATCACACGCAGCACCCCCTCATCAGCCTCCTATTGTCACGTGTTAAAGTATCACGTATTGAGTGACACACCCCCACCCCGGGAACAATGGAACAGTTATACACTGCAATGTTTATTACGCGTGCGGCTAGCTTTGATTAACTTACCGCTACAACCTCTACTACTACTACTACTGCATGAGAGGGGAGATGTGTTAGATTTTACGACCCATCATATGTTAGCCATATATTAAAATAATTAAAATGTATAATATGTTAAACTACTTTCTATATTAAACAAATAATAGGGTATATCTATAACTCAAGGGTGGAGGCGCGAGTTAACATATGATTAATATGTGTATTTAACAAAAAAAATGTATTACATATTTTCCATGTTTAATATCTTATTTATAAATTTGTAAAATTCCTGTAATTATTTGTGAGTATTTATATCAATATTAAGTGATTTTATAAGCGTATACTCATACAAGTCTATCGTGTATACGATATCAAAGTTATAGCATATGTACATTATTATATATATATATATATATATATATATATATATATATATTTGATAAATATCAATATGAATATAGGAAATGTTATAGTACTGAAACAGCTCTATAGAGTATACTCTACTTTATTGACAACTTCCTACATAACATTTATAATAACAATCCTACACAAGTAATTCTTCTCGACTTATCTTCCGCCTTTGATACAATTGACCACAATATACTTTTAAACCGACTAAAGCTACTAAACATTAACAACGATGCATTACATCTACTGAAATACTACATTACCAACCGAATATATAACATAAAACTCAAATCCATATCTCCCAATAAATCGCTTTTATTTGGAGTGCCACAAGGTACTATAGGTCCACAAGGTACTACTAGGTCCCTTGCTGTATTCATTATATATTTATATTTATTTATTTATTTTTTTTATTTAGTGGAGTCCTTTCATCCCACCCAGAAACCTAGATGAAGTTTTCACTTATAACCATATATGGTTCTAATGTCCATATCACTCCAATATCTAGAATATTTCTAAATTACACTGACATCATATATCATTTATATGCTGATGATATTATTATTATGTCACCAATAAATAATTCCCTTTTAAATAATTGTATCATTGATTTACGAAATTGGATGACAACTAATTACTTATTTCTTAACTCAAATAAAACAACACTGTTAAACATTTCTAATAAATTATCTCACTTTCCCACAATTTATTTAGATGACACTATAATATCTCCACAATACTCAACAAAATATTTAGGAGTTATAACTCTAACAAATGACTTAACTATGACTATAGTCATATGTGTATACACATATTAATTCAGTAGCTAAATCAACGACTACTCAGCTTTTCAACTATGCAAACTACGAAAATCTCTACCATCTAAAACAGTATACCTATTAACGAATTCTTTCATTTTTTCCAGACTTGACTACTGCTCTACTTTACTCACTAACTCAACTAAATTACAACTATTATAATAGTATACAACTAGACCGAATTATAAAATATACTACTCGACTTATTTTTAATAAAAGGAAATTTGATATTTGATGTTCTATTTTATTGTTAATGTCTTTTCTAAATATTTTAACAATCTACTTACAAATTAAGACACGACTTACTAAATTAATACATACTGTTCTCTACACAAATACTCCAAAATACTTAACTGACCTACTACATCTAAAAAAATGTATACGAGCATTAAGAAACTCGAACTCTAAGTTACTTACGCTACCTACCATCAACAGAAAATAACATGGCGGAAGGGCGTTTCGGTATATGGCTGCATCTACGTGGAATAATCTTCCAGATGATATACGGAAATCAAACATATATCGAAGAAGCGATATATTTAAAAATCACATTACGTAATATGTTTATTTAACTTATATATTATAATTTATAAAATATGTTATATTGGTTTTTATTATATTATATGTTATTCTTTTTACCGAGAGAATATGCTGTATATATCCTTTTTATTGTTATGCTATTAACTACGCCCTATTTATTATTATTATTATTATTATTATATATAAGTAACATACTATAGTTTACTTAAAACACATTCGAGAATATCGCTCGCTATTATATATATATATTTGTGTATAATAAACCATCATCATCATACATGTTTATATTTAATATGTATTCCATTATTCCTCTGGTAACAAAACATCATAAATCGTTACATTCTTATATATACTTTTCTACCAAATAATGCTGTACAATTTGTGATATAAATATATGGTATATATGTGTACATGTGTATACATGTGTGAATATAATGTAAGAATATTTAATATATCGATGGAGGATGTTGATTTAAATAGTAAACAACTGTCACTTTGTAATCTATATATATATATATATAAGTAATCGTATATCCGCAATGGTGTGTATACATAGTATGTATTACATACCCATATATGGGTGTATGCATGAGCGTGTGTATTTAATCTTAATATCAGTATATCTACATCTCCCTATGTATATGTTCCTCTATGCCTCCCATACAATGTAATTATTGTACAAACAACAAATTCACTAATGGATCATGTACACTATTCTACTGCCACCACTATTTACAGTGATTAACCGGATACACAGTTCATGGTCATGTCCTCAATAGGACATACCACACTGTTATCGATATCGTTATCTATATTCAGTCATCGTATACTGTGATTATTATATTCCTGTATTGATAGTATCTATCTAGAATAGAGGTCTATAATGTATAAGATAGCAAAGTTATAGCACATGTACATTATTATTATATATAACACGATATACTGATATTAAGATATTTTGTATTTAAGCAAACAAAGATGAAAGTCCCAAGTTTAATATTTGCTAACGGCTACACATGCTATAGAACTAAAACAAAGAATACAGTATGTGTAATAAGGAATGTAAAACATGTTACAGTTACCCACAAAATAAAGCTTAATATAAATACAATAAGAGATTGTTTGATAACGGATAACATGTCTATATTAGGAGATGTATTTCACGACTTTAGTGATTACCTCTTAACGTGTTAACCTGTAACCTAACACAGTAACAATGCAGTAGTAAGTATGTATCTTATTAATATATTTAGAATAGACGTAAACAATTAAATAAATAAATAATAATATAATATCGATTACTTAACATCATTTGTAATAATAAACTATAATAATTACAAAGAAAAGAAAAATTAATGAAGTAATAATAACAACTCAAAGAATAAGTTGTATAGTTTGTATGTTCCGCCTGGGATCATTCTTTAGATTTATTATTATATTTATTAATTAATTTCTTAATTAATTAGTGATTATTTATTATTGAGGGACGAAGAATAGGGACGAGAGAATATGGCGAGGGGTCGTTGTTGATAAGAGATGCACGGCAATATCGCTGTACCAGAGAAATGTACACATATAATGGGACATTATAAGAGTGTATTGAGGGATGAACAATATATAGTATACAATAAGAGGAGCGTTTGTTAAATGGGAAACATAGCGATAAGTGATGGTATGAGGAAGTAGAGAGAGAGAGGTATAGAGAGAGAGAGGGGTTATGACAATGTTGATAAACAGTAAGGAATACTAATCCATACGTGATAGGAAAAGGGAATTAAGTATATGAATTTAACAAATTGTTTAATGAAATATGTTTTTGTGAGTCATTTGAATTGACCATCTTAAATATACGTATATACGTGTAAACTAATTATGAATTCAATAGTATTATAATATCTTAATTAATAATTATAAATATGTCAATAGGCCTATATCAATATATATATAATAGTATAATAGTATATATATTATTATTTTCGCATATTTAAACCTACAGAAAGGATTAATAACAATAATACTAAATATTTTTCTAATATTTTTCTAATTTGTTGTTTAGCAAACCGTTGATAATACTGTAATTATACTTGCACCGTATAGTTATACCTGTTCGTTAACAAATCACCATATATGGGCATGACTGAATAACCAGTAGTGTCAGTAGTTACAGTGGTTATACCAGTATCACTAGTAGTAGTAGTAGCAGTAGTAGCCATATATTCAGTAGTAGCACTAGTAATACGCCTGTGGACATCGCATTATTACGCTGTCCTTCGCTGTAATACCAGTGTGACGTCATACCACCGTTTCCGTACTACGGCCTACATAGTCACGTGTCTCCATTGCAGAGATGTCCTCGGCGATGTCCTACAGGCCACCGCCACCACTAACGCCGCCCTATAGGGAGAAGTTATAGCGAGAAGTATATATTCATGTCCTTGATATAATTACGCGTGTGTCAACTTTAATTCACTATCCTTGTAATAAACTTTATTTATATTAACTATATGTTTATGTCTAGTAATTCTGATTATTATGTAGATATACTCCCCCACCCAATATTATAGTTATTCCCCCTCTTTATATATATATATAATACATATTTGTGTAACGTATGTGTAACTATATGTATCACGTGATACCACTACAGGTACGTAATATCACGTGACAATCGTAAATAACCCACGTGACTAGTATAAGCTGCAGATGTAACACGAAAGCAGCACGTGTCGACTTTAACGACTACCGAGATATACACGCCTTATACCTAGGTAGGTATTGCGGACAGAGGTCACGTGATATGGTCAATACTATTTCCGGTGGTCAGCTGGTACTGCGCATGTCATTCAGCACTAGTCATGCGTATAGCTATATGTCAACTCGACTTCTAGATTATATACATATATAATATATAACATTATATAACTAATACTATAATATCATATTATTACATCATATACTATAATATCCTGTTGGATAACTTTGAATTATAATTATATTATTACGATTATGGTGATAGTATATTAATAATTAAGTTAACTTATTAATATATATATATATATATATATATAGGTATATTATATAGTAGTTATGTATACACCATGTATATACATATTACAATAATAACATGCATACAGTCGAGGCACTAATTCCCTACATAGTGGCATAGTTGTAAACGATTCGCTGTTCATTACATATCATTTATATAAGGCCCACCTATAATAGTTGCCTATATATTTTTTATAATTTTGAATATTTCGAATTGAAATTTACTATATATTATAATAAACCTATACATATATAAACTGCATGTGAATATTACATAACAACTACTACTAGTTACAATTGTAGTGTGGTAAGTTTACCTATCTAATTACGTAATCATTTGTTTATCCTCGACGAGCGTGTTCAAAAGAACAATAGCCGCGTTAACTATGACGTAACGAGCCGTGGTACAGGTGATCGGGTGACCTAGATCAAAGACAATAGATGCTGGTAACCATGGCAACAATGGAGGCACTAAATACTTAATCATGTGATGCTATCAGTGTTACCACGTGGTCAGAAGGCATTGTTATAAAGCTATTGTTGTGAGGTTTACACACACGTCTATAGCGAATAGAGACGCACAGTAAGCCGGAGTGGCTCGGTCATTTTTTTTTGAAAATTGCTGCACTTTTTTTTATATTAACTAGATAACATATTAAATTGAATACAAAAAAAAAAATTAAAAAAATTAATTATTGGAGGTGCGCCACCTCATTAAAGTTTAACATGAAGAGATAGGAAGTTTAACATGGAGGAGATAGGAAATATTTGAAACTTCGATTTAACATCATTACACATTTTTTTTGTAGTTTTATCTGCAATTATAGTTTGAATTATATATTTTTGTATAAGATAATATTTGTACAATATTTTTTTTCGATTTTCCAGGAAATTTCCAGGAAATTTTGGAAAAATACAAAATATTTTAATTTTAATTAAAAAAAAATTATTTATAAAAAAATATAAACATAAATATATATACATAAGTATATGAGTGTACTATTACATGAAATTAATTTTAAAACAATAATGTATAGTATAAAATATGGTTATTTATTCACTATTTTAATGTAAAAATATGATAAATTTTATATTTGAAAAAAAAAAGTTTACACACTATTACACAAATTTTTTTTCAATCGACTGGATTAATAATAGGGTTTTTTTAAAGAATTTAAATCGTTAGAAATTTTTTAAAATATATTTTACTTTTTATCTTATTTTTTTATAAATTTTAAATTATTAGTTTGCTCTATCATTTTTTTTCTTTTGTAAATTTGTAAAAATCAAGATACAACTTATATTATAGAATTTAAAGAGCTTTGTAAAAATATAAATTATATTAATTTTAGATAAAAAAAATATTATTAAAAAAAAAAATCCCAATTTTCCCCATATTGGTCAGAAATGCTGATATTTTTTTTATTTCTATAAATATTTAGATAGCTATATTTATAATATATATATTATGTTAATTTCATTATATAATATTCATTATTGAATGAGTTATGTTATAATATGTATTATAAATAAATTAATACATTCATAATTTCTATCTACAAAATTAAACATTTTTACTAATTTTTTTTTCACAATTGTGGTCATAACTTTTTTTTAAATAAAAATTTAAAAAAACTAAGATATGACTTCTATTATAGAATTTGATAAGCATTCCAACTATACAAATTTTATTATAATAGCATAAATATATAAAATCTCATTTTAGTACCAATATCCCATATTCGAATATCTTTATAGTTATTATTTATACAGTAAGATTAGCCGATTATATCCATATATGTTGTTATTTGTCATTTAGTAAATGGTTTGGGGTTATATAAAATATAAAAAGGTGTATTAGTAAGAAGGTTCGTGGTTAAAGAGTATAATAAAATGAATATAAATTTGAAAATTAGTTTTTTATAAGGGTTTATAATGTAATTGTCATGTGATTTCAATATAGGTAATAGCGGTATTTTTTCTATAGAAAAATATTTATAGGTATTTTTAAAAGCTCTGGCGCACGGCGAATACTACATGTAAAAAAAAAAAAAGTATACCATTGTGACAGAAATACTCCAAACATAAAATGCTAGAAGGTGCAGCAATTTTCAACAAAAAAAGTCCGAGCCGCTCCGGCTTAACGCACAGCGCATACACATATACACTATACTTTAGCTAGTAATCATATACTATGTAGAATATTTCTCCCTAGGAAGATGTACATATGTAGAAGATGTAGTATGCTTTCTTTATATGTGTGTATTTTGTACGTAAATAATCGTACATATTGTACGTATTTTTATATATTCATTTTATTCGTGTTATTTCTAAAATTATTGTTCTATAAAACTGAATTTTTCATTTCAATAGGTTTGTACATATTGTCATTATTATAATGTATGTTAATCAGGTAATGTTAATACTATTAACTTAATCATAATGTTAATAACATGATGAGAATAAGGCTGCAATAATAGAAAATAGATGTTTACAATGAATGAAATAAATTTATTCCTAAATTAGAATGTATACAAATGTAAGTTTGTAATGAGTTACATAATTAGGTGTTACGTCACTACTAAAGTACACGTGTGACGTCATCGGACACATCGGATACGTTAGACCACGTGATCACTAATATACTTTGTACGTTGATCACATGACTACTACTTCTAGCAGTACTACACTCTCCCATACATGACACGCCCCCACGACACGCCCCCGATATCCCTCTCCATCACCCCTCATCTCCAGGTGATGCGAGTCCATAGAGAAATAATTGCATATCACCTAATTAAGCCACGTGACTAGATATACTCGTGTAACAATAGAACAGCGGATATCATTGTTCATATCACTCTGCCCACATCTTCTCATCTCCCCTATATCCGTATCTCACTATATATCGCCCTATATATCTCGCACTTTCTCTCTACCTCTTTACATATATCAATCCGTTTTACTAGTTATTAATTATATATCTAGGTTGTTAATTTATAGTTTAAATAAACAAACTTAAAATTATTATCAATAAGTATTGATATTGATATGTATATATTTAATTATTAAATACATACTAGCATATTGTGTTAATTTATTGTACTATGTAACTTATTCAATATTAAGTATATTTATTTGAAATTTTGTAATTAGGGTAATATTATGGCAATGAATAATTTGGCTATTTTAAATTTTTGATATAAATATATTTACAAGAATAAACAGGGGGTCGGTAATCGGATATATGTGCCTAATACCGACCCCTAAAATAATAGTGGTATAAATAATTGTAGTATTATAATAGCCAAAGAAAATAGTAGATATACTTAAATATAATTAATTATAACATGCACGCAATTTATTTATTATTGAATTTATGTTTTAATAGTAATATTAAATTTGAATTTAAACTTTAAAGTAATTATATTAAAATAGTGTATATTATTATTTAATATGTATACATGTTATATATTGATATATGATATATATCAATGATACACAAAGAACGTAGGACAACGTACGACATAATTTAAAGTAAAATACGCATTGCATATTATAAATCACATGGGGACGGTATTAGGGTAATTTAGGGGTCGGTAATAGGACAATCAATATAATTAAGATATAGTGGTTAATAGTTATTCAAATTAAATTAGTTTTATAATTGTTATAAACATTTTATTGATCTACAATATTGTGTGCAGTATTAAGTTTTCTTTTAATTAATAAAGTATTTACAATGCGTTAAAAAAAGTTATTATTTTAATATTTAAAAAGTAAAAACAGAATATTACATTTTATCAAATAATAATTGTAGGATTGAATATTTTTTTAAATACTTATTTATATTTAACATTAAATTACTAACAGTTTATATATATATATATAAATTTGTTTGATATATCTTATAGTTACTGAGATACGAGAGGGGTCGGTATTAGGAGGGGGTCGGTAATCGGAGACTTTCCCCTAACTATTGTCACTGTTGAGTAGGTATACCTATAAATTATATGTTCTTGGTTACATTTTCCGTAATTATTATAATATTTCTATAGTAGTAAAATCTAGGATATCAATGTTTACACTTCATAATTATCAGAGTAGACAATTTAATATATCTGATTGATAATATGCACTAATATGCATAACTATTTTCAATAAATTTATCAAATAATTGTTGTTTAATATATTGTTTTAATTATAATAATTGAAATAAACTAATTATTTATTATTACAAATTAATTTAATAACTATATTCTAAATCATTATACCTATTGTATTTATTCAATCGGAATAAAAGTTAATAAAGTATATAATTTTTAAATCCATATTAAATTATACTTTCAGGAAAAAACTTCCACCAATAATCAATATAATTTCATATGTGCAAATATTAAAATAAATATTAATATAAAAATGTTGTTACAATTCCCATTATTAACTGTATTAATCAATTGTACACAATTATGTAATTTATTATATATTAAATAAATATTCCACTTGTATATTTACATAACATAGAATAATCAGGTCCCAGAGTCGCCGAGGATATAATTAATAACATTTGTGGTATCATGATAACGGTGGTTTGACTACGAGGGGGCGTGGTCACAAATGTAAACACGCCCCCATGATAGCCTCACGGTTCGGTGTTATCATGGTGGTGGTGGTGGATATCGCGTTAGCATGGGGGAAAGTGGTAAGTAAGTGGTAGGAATGAGTCATTAATCTCTCGATTAGGACACGAGAAAGAGCGAGATGGAATGAGACGTGAGTGTAAATAAATATAAGTTAATTAAATATAGATTACCGACTGGCACACATAAGATATAGTATAGTAAATTGCTTGTCCTCATGGACATATCCTTGGTAATATCGCCGCGATCTATCGTCACTAAATAAACTGGTCAGTGTAGGGTTATCGGGGGGTCGATTAATTATCGGAAGGGTACATACAGACAAGCAGTAGGATACGGTTCAACCCTTGTCCGGACCATTAATTAATTTTATAAAATGGGTCTTAAAATATTATTTAGAAGTGATCTTATTTAATTGTGTATAAATAAATGATCGGCTCTCGTTAAAACCATGGATGCCTTAACATGAGAGCGGCTTCAAAGGGACATTAGAGTTATATGGTTATAAGTGAAAACTTCATCTAAGTTCCTGGATGGGATGAAAGGACTCCCCCAAATAAAAATAACAATAACAATATATAATAGTCATATAACCATTTGGTTGAAAATGCAAAATATAATAATTTGGTGGACATTTTTTTTTAAATATAGCCATGAAGGTGTAAACACAAACGTAAACACGCCCCCATGATAGCCTCACGGTTCGATGCTATCATGATGGTGGTGGTGGATATCGCGTTAGCACGGGGGATAGTGGTAAGTAAGTGATAGGAATGAGTCATTAATCGCTAGATTAGGATACGAGAGAGAGCGAGAGAGAGCGAGACGCGTGTGTAAATAAATATACAGTTAATTAAATATAGATTACCGACTGACACACGTACGAAATAGTATAGCCAATTACAAGTCCGTATGGACATATCCTTGATATTGTCGCCACGACCTATCGTCGCTAAATTAACTGGTCAGTGTAGGGTTACAGAGGGTGTGGATTAGTTATCGGAAGGGTACGGGGTAGGGGGCACATAGGTAGTCCCCCTATGGTAGACCAGGTCACCGATACATTACAAGTGTGTCCCCGCGTATGTGTATACGGCGCACACTGTACGCACACGTATATGTTAAGTGCACGTGTACTCGTGGTATCGTCATTCTATATTAACATTATTGCGTGTAAATATGTAGGCGATTCGTTAACTGCGACCTATATGATTACGTACACTATTGTAAACATGCATATTAGTGATGACTCACCATAGTATCACGTGATAACGGAATTCTATAGTGAGTCATCACGTGATACTGCGGCCTACTTATATTAACTAATACATAGCATGACTCATAGCTAACCAATAATACATATACACTTATACAACGTACACAATAATCACCGGGTAGAACATGTTTCAGATGTACAGCTCCCGATGTGTGGAACATTCTCCCAACACACTTATGTGGTGAACTGAATTCATTCTAAACACTTAAAAATTTTATATTAACTTTTTTTATATTTTACGGGTAATTTACCGTCAAAAAATGCTAACTATAAATAATAATGCTCAGCTATTAGACTTCAATAAATGTAGATTTGTATTTATCACACACGTAATTATATATGTGACTGAATATAGGTCATCGAATCTCTCATTGACTACAGTGTCGCTCTGTATCTATGTATATAACCCAGCTCTACCCCTAGTAGGGTGTAGAGGGTTACCGGTCACGTGTATAGAGAAGTACTAGTTACATATAGCTAAAGGGTATACGGGTACAGTATTGAGGTATACCTCTCTCTCTTTCTCTCTCTCTCCCATCTCTCCTTACTTACTTCATCTTTTGTTTGCAATAAGTAATATGTTCTACGTGGTTTTATTTGTATATATGACTTATAAACTATATACTAGATATTCTAATATATTAGGAAATATGTTTTGATATTGAAGTACATTATATATATATATATATATATATATACGTATATAAATGTCGTTATTGCAATCGCTCATAAATATAATGAATTACGCATGTATCCACCTCAAAACCGACTAAAGTTCTAGTTAAATACATTATAACTTCCCGTTATTTCCCTAGAGCCAGGTTTTAATGTCCTATCGCATGATGTCTTCCCTTATAAGGACATCTTGCAAACAGTATGTATAACAACTATGATGCATCTTAATGAGTGAGGAACCACGGTTAATATTGTATTTAATATGTTATTGATATTGTACCTGTATGAGATAATATTTAAATTCACAAAATTCTATTTGTATTTTATGCTTAGAATTATTTATTAGGATGAATATATATTTATTAGGATGAATATATACATGAATATAGTTCTTTCATAATTTATAAAATATAAACACAATGCAATAATTTTCTCATATCAATTCAAAATGTTAAATATTATATAAACTCTACTAATAATATCATTACATATTATATTCACATAAATTAAAAAAAAAGTAAATAAATATATTGACTTACTATAATATATTTTATAAATATATTATAGTCTTACATTTATAGTTGTTTATAAGTGTGTACGTGTTCCTATGCTTTACATATAAATGACCAAGGACCCCTGTAGCTGACTTAGCCCCATGTCCTGTCCTCACTATTACGCATGCATACATCATTGATTATGACTCACCGCGGTGTCAGATTCATCTAGAGATCGTGGGTGGTCCGTGCACAATAGGCTAGTAGGATAACTAAGCGTATTAACAGTGCTACCATCAGTACGACCTATAGTAAGCCTAGCTAACAGTTGTATCTCGCTAATGGTCTAACAGTCAAACTATATTGATGTACGTGCAGGTGTAGGCTACTTTATGTAACACTATAACACACTAATATACATTTATTATAAATATGCTAACTGTATTTTAATTTATTGTATGCTATATTAGTGGTAATTAATTCAATATTTTTGTTTCTAAAGGTCTTCACATTAAGAGCAGTAAATATAGTGTAATTTTGTTTCTAATGATTCCTATCTTTATAATTCATGATTATTAAGTTATTAACTCTATGTAAACTATGTAAACTAGAAATATCTTATTTAATAACTATAAACATTTAAACCACATACACTATGTATAATCAATGATACATACTTATTTACATATTATAATATATTGTCACTCTATTGACGATGTGCTTCACCTAAAGATATGTTGGGAATTTCGAATGTGGACATTTTAATTGAAATACAATCATCAAATAATCCTAATTCCCAGGAGAATGTCCTGTGATATATTCAATTTCACAAATAAGTGAATCACCAGGGTTATGTAATAGTTACTATTCCGATATCAATACTATATCAAATCGTCAATGTAATTGTATATAGGAGTTTTATAATGGATGATAAGTACAATAAAGATGCATCAATAAAATTCATAAAGAATACAATATTACGAATATTAATAAAAACGAAATAAACTTATTTAACTATTAACAATTTAGATATCAAAGTAGGATAAATATTTACAACAAATTATTATAGGTAAATAAAAAATTATATATCAACTAAATAAAATGTTATTCTAATAAATACCTTCATAATTAAAAAGCAAATTAAATAATAGATGAATTTGAAAATATATGTAGCCTAATAATGATAAACAAAGATCAAATCTATCTAACTCTTATGTTTCAATTCATAATACAATGTACATCTCCCATTAATAAGCTCAATCCAATGATCTCTATATTTAAATAAATATATATCCATCCAACATCAACATATGAGATAATTTCTATAATACAAAATAATAATCAAATACCTCTCTAGATACTGGTTATCTAAATTATTATTTCATAATATTATATTGAATAAGTCATATTTTTTAATATATATTAAGTCATTTTTTATTATCAGCAGGAACTTTTATCAGAAATATAAACTAACTTCTAATAAACCCATTCCTAAAATATAATATATCAATTATAGACTGCCATCAATAAGTCAACTATCTAAAATACTATAAACAATATCATTTAATATATTAATGAAATTTATATAAAATAATAAAACAATAAATTCTGTCCAATATTATTGTCTCATAAAACAACAAAATACAAGAATCATAAAATTGAAGTTAAAAAAGAATAAAAACAATAACTACACTATTTTTAGTCAAATAATTTGACATTATATTTATATAGTAACATATATCTATAGATACAAAGGTATTCCTATTGAACAACTATTTATATAATAGAATACAACTTGTTAAAGTAAACACATCATAATCTGATTTTGTCTCACATAATATAGGATACCTCAAGGTTCCATACTAGATTCATTGATGTACATAATATCTATGATCATATGATGATCTACCATTATATGTACCTATATTTTATCAATAATGTAAAATTTACAGTATATTCCGATTATACCGATATAAATGATATAGTTAATAATAATATATAATTATAAAACTTAATAAAACTAGAAAAATGGCATAACATTAATCAATTAAAACTCTTTAATAGTAAA
The DNA here is from genome assembly GCA_964019155.1 of Osedax fenrisi. Lineage (NCBI taxonomy): Eukaryota > Metazoa > Annelida > Polychaeta > Sabellida > Siboglinidae > Osedax > Osedax fenrisi. Next base: position 7,977,339 of record OZ025246.1, on the reverse strand, counting down.
AACAGACATTTTAATTTCAACTCATGTAAATATACAAATAATATTTCATGAAACGATACACTAATAACTAACTTTATTAATTATTATTATCATATTTTTAATCTTGATATACAACTTGAATTCAAGACTATGATTAATTTAAATAACACACTCTCAAAAATCAATGTTTAATATACACATTAAAAGTATAGATAAGTCATTAAAACAATTCCCTGATAAGCATATATAATAGTATTTTCCTACTATACCTAACGTATGGAATTATATTATGTGGATACATTCTCAAATAATATTATAAATATAACTATTATTTATTTAAAAACCATAAGGTAATACTTTTAACAAATTTCTAGACCTAACATATAGACATTATTCCTATAAAATAAAATAATTAGACTAGATAATCTAAAATATATAAACTAATATATATATATATATATATATATATATATATATATATATATATATATATATGCATATACAACAGTGTAACCAATTACAAGCAAACTTAACAGAAATAAATAACAAAAATATACTTTAAAATAATAGAATGTATTTAAGAATATATATTTAGTTAATTAATTACAATTTAAAAAATAATATACCTGTCCTTTGCAATATATGAATGAATCACTGGCAATATTTTAGATAATCATTGTCTTATTTTGAAGCCATTAGTAATATAAATTATAAGGAAGACAAATGAAATATAATCTTATAAGAAAAAAGATTGGTATTACATTATTTTAATAAACTAAATCCATCTATCTACATATTGTATTATATTATATTAAATCACATTTATATTATTTATACACATTTATTACAAATGTGAAATTAACATACCTAAAATATGGAAATATACAATAATATATATATATATATATATATATATATATATATATATATATATATATATATATACAGCATATACATATATATAATATATAGATAAGTGTATAACTCTATTATATAATATAGGAATAGTTATTAATACTGAAATAATATATGAAGGTCAACATAATTTACTGCTTTATGGTCAGAGCATCTATCAATGATTTCCACAGGGTATTCTCGGATGTATCTTTCGTCATGAACTCATGATTGACAGCTGCAATGTTGTTATCAGCATCAGTTATGTAATCATTTAGATCACATGGTCTAGCTTTGGAAACAATGGAAAAGCCGTCACCTATGTTTTAAGGTGGAGTAAATTAATGTAAACATATATGTATAGTATTATTAATAATATTATAAATAAGTTTTAGATGTTCTAATATATTATATTTTAAAAATATTGTATTGTTATTTTATTTTGGTGGCGTCGCATCCCATTCCAGAACTTAGTTGTATTTTTTACTTTTAATCATATGATTCTAATGTTGCTTTGCAACTTTGCAAGTCGTTTTATAATGCATCAAATATGTTTATGAGAGCTGATCATTTAAAAAAAAAATGTATATAAGACCACATATAAATATAAATATCATTTAATTAGGTCGCACACGGATTAAACCCGCATCCTACTACACGTGTATCTGAAATATTTGCAAACTTAGCTACACAAGTAGTTTAACTGTACTAGTAATGTGAACTAACTATTATATAATAATTATTTAAATAATATTGTAAATATTAATAATGAAACTAATATATTTACCATTTTTTAAGAAGTCCGTTGAAATTATGTCGCAGACTTTGATTGGAGAATTAATAACGACAATGGTTGGATTTTGATCAATACTTCCTTCGCGAGTTAATAGTATAATATCATTGAAAACTAATACGCAAGTTTGAATCCATTGTTTAGAGTTTGACATCCACATGACCTCCCCGGCATAGATCAGTTGTCTTACTCCATCGTAAAGAAGAAACGGCTATTTGAACGAAAATTATTATCATTATAATAATTTAATTTATTATATTATATTACATAAATATATAATACTTAGTAATAAGTAATACTTTTAGTTATTATATTAATATATATATATATATTATTATATTACATAATATAATATACTATTACATAATGATATACAAACCTCGACATCATCTTCGAATTGCAAATATTCTTCAATATTATTAACAATAGAAATTGATTCGGTAAGATTTTTTTTTATTGCATTAGTACCGTATTTGTTAACTCCTAACGCTGTTTTAACAATGCATTATCATCAACATATAAATATAACACATGCTATAGTATATCCTACTAACATGTGACTATTTGTTTGAGTAAAGATGAATGTTCATGTGTCTCCATCATTGAAAGTGTGTCTATGTATGATACCAACAAGTTGATGTGCTGAATATTTGTATGTAGTTAATATACATAAAATACATATTCACATATTTATATACAAACTTGTATTGGTCTACAAAGAAAGCGCTCTATTGTAGAAATATCACTTGTTAAATTCATGTCTTCATTATCATCGAAAAAGCTTCGAATATCTTTATCTTTTTTTAATTCTTTAATAATTCTCAGAGATCTTTTCAAACCAAGTTCATATTTAGTGTACGCAGTGGATGTTACGACCAGTTTTTATACATTTATTATTATATTTATTATTATCTATTTCATTCAATTTAATCCCACAATCTCAAGTATACCATGTCCTCAAATTGTTCACATTGTAACCTTCCCGCATGCGAATATTATCTCAAATGTAAAACATGTCCATCTATTTTACATTATAATTGTTTATACCCCGCAGCTATTATTTCTAAATCCTGGTTTCATTCTAAAAACCCCCCTCCCGCTTATGCTATTGCTATATTTAATTCACCTAACTTCATCTTCTCATGTTCCTCATATGCCTAGCCTTAAATAAGTTTCCTTCGACTAATCATACAACTACTCCACCCATTACTATGCCATATTCACCTTCTACTTTAACTGACAAATCTATACATAATACTTGTTCCAAGGTAACGCCAAATATAACATCTGATATATATTCTTCTACTACGACTATTAATATCCAGCCCAAGCATAATGCTAATACCCAGCCCAATGATAATACTTCTAGAAACATTCCAAAGCTAATGGACTTAAAATTTTCCTCAAATCACACACCAACCCCTATATTATCTAGTTCAACTTCCTCAAAGTCTTCATCCATACGCTCCATAGATAATTCCCTCATACTAGTACTTGAACACCTTCTTCCTTATGAAGTTAACTATAATTTCATAGTATCATTAATTGACTATATAAAACTTCCACATTCTTATATTACTTCTGCCTCATTTCTTACCAGTACTGCTATATTACGTTTCACTAATATTTCTGCTCGTGATATATGTTTCTCCTCCCTTCTAAAAATCTCACCACATAGTAATTTTAAGCATATATTTATTCGTCATTATTTACCTGACTCTACTAGACTTCTTGGTAAGGTACTATATCATGCCCTAAAACAAAAACTCACGCCCATTTTCTATAAAGTATTTTTTAATAATCGTTCCCAAACATTTGAACTTAGGGATAAAAAAAATCCTCTTTCATATCCCCCTTTTCTCATCCCTGAATCTGATCTAACAAAATGGTTTGATTCTTTTGATCACTATAAGAAATCATTTATAAATAATTCTTCCTCTCAAGCCTGACTATCCTCTAATATAGCATTGATCAATATTCGCTCCTTGAGATCAAATATATCCCTTCTGTTCCCATACCTTAAATTACAAAAATTTATTATAATCGCATTGACTGAGACCTGGATTTCTAATAATGACTCTGATATATTTGCCTCCATCTTGGACTTTGGATATACACTCTATCTCGCTCCACGACAAATGGGCCGTGGTGGTGGGGTAGGATTTATGATACGTAATGATTTTTACCTATCTCCATCCATTTCATTCCCCCCCTTTTCATATAGTGATTGTATTTCGCTGACCCTCAAGCTTCCTAACTTAACTCTACATCTTACCGTTATCTATCGTCCCCCAAAACCTGAAACCAGTTTATTCTTTGATGAATTTCATGATTTTATCCATAAACTTCCTTCATCTTCAACCTATCTACCAATAGTTCTTGGTGACTTAAACTATCACTATAATTCTCCCATCTATCCCCATGGTGACTTTAAACTCCTAACTGAGTCTCTTTCCTTGTGCCAACATATATCATTTCCTACCCATTCTAGTGGCAATACACTTGATATGATATTTACACCCCTATCCAGTCCTCTTATTAGATGTATAAACCCTAACTCCTTTCAAAAAATTGAACTACTAACTGATCATTTTATTATTGAATTCTCTATAAATCTAAAATTCACAAATATTAAACGAAAACGTATTACATATAGAGATGTTAAGTCTATCGACCTACCAAGATTTGTAAACAATATCAAAACTGAGATCTCTTCTTCAACTTCCCTCTGTCCGGTACTCCTAAACTCCACTCTCCTAAATATTATCAATATACATGCACCTACAAAAACTACATTAATTACCGACCGCCCTTTTTCTCCCTGGTTCTCCCACGAACTTTTCATCTTCAAGAAGAGTGTTCGAAAATTTGAGAAGAAATTTCTTAAAAATCCTTCTACTGAAACTAAATTAGCACTATCACTAGCTAGAAAAAATTATAAATCTACTATATCTCGTTCAAAATCTATCTATTATAACAAAAAGATAGCATTGATATCCTCCAATCCTCGCAAATTATTTAAAATAGCAAATAAAATTCTCTCTCCTCCAGATGAAAAAATCCTCCCCATTTTACCTAACACGTCAAATTTTCAACTGTGTTCTCTTTTTGAAAAATTCTTTAACCATAAAATTGCAAGCAGTAATAATATTATTTGCGCATCTACTCAACTCATACTCAATCCTACCATATATATTACCCATCATATTGACTCATTAAGTACATTCACTATTCCTTCACTGTATGAAGTAAATGACCTACTCATGAAATCTCACTGTACCTCCCCCACTGATCCCCTACCTTTATCATTATATCACAAACTTTCACCCTTATTTTCTCCTATTTTCTTGGATATTATTGCGAACTCACTAAACTCTGGCCAAGTTTCACCCTGTCTCAAGACTGCCATAATATCCCCTATTCTAAAAAAACAAAACTTAGACCCAAACTCATTTAGCAATTATCGCCCGATCTCCCACCTACCCTTATTAAGTAAAATATTAGAAAGAATTGTTTCCAAACAACTCATAGCCCATGTAAATAAAAATAATCTTTTCGACCCGTTTCAAAGCGCTTTTCGTAAGGGTCATTCAACCGAAACAGCTCTCCTACGTATTACTGACACTATATTATCTACCTTAAATAGCAACACGTGTTGCCAGCTAATCCTACTTGATCTATCATCTGCTTTTGATACCCTGGACCATAACATATTAATCTCGCGACTTACTTTAATGGGTATATCTGGCTTAGCATTAAAATGGTTTACTTCATATCTCACTAACAGGAATATCTCTATTATGATTGACAAATCTTACTCGCCTCTTTCTCCTCTTAACCACGGTATTCCCCAAGGATCTGTTCTAGGTCCATCCCTCTTTTCTATTTATATCCGCCCTATTGCTGATCTAATTAAGAAATTTCCAAATATCCACTACCATATTTTTGCTGATGATATCCAACTGTTTACCTTTTTCCCTATAAATTCTCATAATACCATTAACTCTGAATTAATCGAGTGTGCTAACTCCATAAGATTATGGCTCCTCTCCAATAAACTTCTAATTAATTCCTCTAAGACTACTGTACTTAACATATCTACTTCTGAAACTTCCTTTCCAAACTTTACTCTAAATAACATGATTATTTCTCCTTCTCATTCCTCCAAAAACCTAGGATTAGTATTTGATGACAAATTATCATTTAAGAATCACATATCATCCATTACAAAATCATCCAACTTTCATCTCTTCAGAATTAAAAAAATACGGACATCACTTTCCAGAAACCTTACTAAAACTCTAATTAATGCTCTTGTACTTTCACGTATTGACTACTGTTCTTCCCTACTGAATTTACTTCCTGCTAAAGCTACTGCTCCACTTAATCGGATTATCCGTTCCTCAATACGTACTACTTACTGTTTAACTCGACTGGATCACTCTACTACAACATCTCATCAATCATCTCGTATGTGGCTACCATTCTCCCTCAGGTGTAAATTACGTATACTATCTATAATCCATAAATCAATATATTCTTTTACCCCTAGCTATATCTCTGATCTAATTAAAAAACGTACTATATTATCTTCTCTTCGTTACCAAAATGCTCCTCTACTTATCTCCCAGAACTCTAGTAAAACTTCCCTAAATTCTAGAGCTTTTAAAAATTCCGGTCCAACTCTATGGAATTCCCTCCCTCCTACCATTCGTTCTATTAGATCCCACAAAAGATTTATAAATCTTACTTCTTCTTTTCTCTCTACCCATAATCATTAAATCATCCAACTTATTATTTGTATCCGTGTTATATTAAATTTATATCATTATTAAATCGTTATTGTATTATTATTATCTTATTATTATATAACACTATACTATATCAATGCAGTCTGTAGTATATACAACTACACCATATCAATGCAGACTGTAGTATATAATAGTCCTTTATATTGTTTATTATTGTTTTTCCGTTGTATATTGAATGTATATTATTATCAAATTATTATCGTATTACTATTATTTTATTATTATTTTCTTCCCGCACGAGCGAAGGGGTCTACATGACCCTATTTTAGTGCTAATAAACTCAATATCATCATCATTACGTAATTCTCTATTGTGTATCACTAACTCTTGAGCTGTAAACTTGCGCAACATGTTCCATAGACAATTGTTTATGTTCCAGGTTACAACATTTCGATATTTCAATAATATGATATTCAGATATTGCTATTAACTGTTATTATTATAATTAGTGTTATTATTATTATATATTATTTATAATAATATTATCAATATTATTATCATCATCATCATCATAATCATCATTATCATAATAATCATCATAATAATCATCATCATTATCATTATCATTATCATCACTATCATCATCAGCATCTTCATCATTTCATTAATATTATCAATATCATCATCATCATCATCTTCATTATAATTATTATTATTAATATTATTATATATTAATGTTAATCATTATACGTTAATATGAATCACTCAAATAACTTATTATATAACCTTTTCAATATTTTGAAACACCGCCCGATGTTGTTGATTGGTCAATAAAGGTATGGATTCATAATCGGTTCTACTTTTCAGTGGGCAGGAGTACTGTTCTACTCCTGATCTCATTGAAATTATGAACTCATCTTCTATGTCGAGAATTTTGCCGATTAAATTAAAACTTTCTTCAATTCTTGAATTGTTTTTCAACTATAATTTAATGATATATATTTATTATTACCATGATATTATATACAAATAAATCATTAATAAAATGAGTTATAAACTTACTTTATTAATAAACGTATTGCTACATTCAAGAAATGAAGAATTCAAATCGTCTATTCTATTCAAAAGTCCATCTAAGAATATATAGAATATAATTATAATGTCATTTTATTATTAATAATAATAATGTATTATATATTATGATATTTGTGATATCTAACTAACTATTTAGTTATCTATATATAATACAGTAATGTATATAATCAAGTATATATTACTACCACAATAAACCGTTTGTATCTCCTACAATGCTGATTTCATTATTACAGAGACAAGGAGTTTCATGATTAAGCCTGCTTCTATTACCACGGTTACAGGAATACTCGAGTCCATTACCATGGTTACTGCGATATCCACTAGAAGTATCGCTATCACCGGAAGGGGTACTCACACTGAAGTCACTGTTTTGTTATGCTGACTTTACCATCATATTATATAATAGATTGTATTAAAGAAAATAGTATACATATTAATAATAAAACTATATATATATATATATATATATATATATTATATTTACTAACTTTTCGGATCACTAATTCTATTTTTAGAAATATATGCTGATCTCAATACCCGAATGTTCGGACAATCGATCAGCTTTCTTTGTCTGGAGGAGGAGGTTTTCTTGACCTCATTATCAATCTGAAGTACACCACCTCCTATTGTCTTTTTAAAAGTGGGCGTATTTAAAGTGGGCGTATTTACTATTAGATCATCATGTAGTATATTTGTCATGGGTGTATTTACAACAGAATTGTGTAGTAGTTTTCCGCGGGATTTTTCAATATTATTCTAGGACGAAGTGCAGCTCTTTTGCGTTTGATGTGAGGGGTAGTATAACAAGATGGAGAACTCCTGGGAGACTGACTGATACCCGCGGGAGATTGTTGAATTAGGTGGTGACGTCCGCTCAGACCGGAAACGTTCTCCGCCTGGACATTGGTCATCGTGGAAGTTACGTAATGTTTAGGGGACACACGAGAATATCTCTGTACTTCTACATGCACTTGTTCTTTACTCTTCCTACATAGTGAATTGGGGGTTAAGGGTGATATATCATCATATTGTTACAGTATACTGAATATGTTATATATACCGATATGACTCAACATAAATAGGAAATTTAATCAAGTATAGCTAATAGCTATAATCCATCAAAGTTTAGTATAGTGTATATATAATATTTTATAAGGAAATTCAAAAAATAGTATAAGATTACTTTTGACTAACGTTAATATTTCACTAAATGTTGACACAAAAAATAATATGTAATGTCATCACTTTTTTTACAAACATATATGATAAAGATATCCTATTAAAACATCATAATTCAAAAAAACACACAATAAAATATTTATCAAATTTTGTTACATATTTTATCATAATTTTTGTTTTAATCAAAATCTGAAAAAAAAACTAAATACGACTTATATTATACAATGTATTAATCTGTCCAATGATATCAACTTTATTATACTATCATTATCAAAAATGTCATTATTATACTTGTTTTCTCATACATTTTCACACAAATATAATGATTATAGATATCCGTGTATGTCAGAAATGTATTATAAAACATAGATCGAGGATTAACAATGAAGGCATATTTCTATTTGATATTACATTTATGTTGTGTTAGTTAGCGAGTATAATAGATTATTAATATAACATTACAAAATAAAATAATAACAAACGACCTGTGTATGCATACACGATCTATTATATTCGAAATGTCATGAATAATGAGAAATATTTACTTTTTATTTCAATATTTACTAAAACTGTAGTAGTATAAATAACAGTCCAAATAAAGTTATGATGTGATATATAATTTTTATTTTTCCAATATTCTAAAGATTCAATGTTATCTGGTAACGATTTTAATAATTATCAAACTTAATGTGCATGTGTAGTAATAAGTAAGGCTCTATTGGAGAATGTTATATAAGCAAATATTTAACAATCTATATATAATTATGTTAAATACATAAATATATTATGGTTAAATACTAATGGTTTCATATTTGTTATAAATATATGTTTATTATTTGTATTGATATATTTTTTTAATATATTTAAAAATTATGTTTGTTATATACATATAATTAAACACACATAGTTATAGCGAACCTGACGATGGTAGCGAGAGAAGTGGCGGATAGATCGAGGGCAGTGATTCCATTAATCGCCATCACGTGATCGCCACTTAGTAGCCCGGCCCGTTCCGCCGTACCATACCGACGTAGTCTACCCACTCGGGTCGGGTTACAACCTCGTAATGTGAACCCGTAGCCGTGTTCCACTCGGGGTATACATATCTGACAGGTAAACGCCAGTTTTATATGTAATTGTTTATTTCCTATTATATTGTATCTTAAGAGAAATAGTAGATTTTTTATTTATTTAGAATAAACAAATGATTTGGTCAAATATTAAAAAAAATAAGAAACGATTGTGGTATAAGGATATAGGTAGAGGATCAGTAGAGAGTATACTGTGGGATTTCATGAGTATGTCATTTAAATAAGATAGGTAAGGACTAATGAATATACTTCTATTGGGATATTAGGGGCAATTGAGAAAATAGGAAGAGTTCAGATGGAGTAGGAGATCAAATAATATAATTAATGATTATAATTTTATTTCCTACGAATTTTTCGAAGAGTGAGCAAAGCTAGAAGTGTTATTTCTTCATTAAAATGGGGAATATATTATCATCTAGGGGAGATCATTTTATTTGCCAGTTTAAATGTGTGAGGATCAGGGGGGATGATCTATTGTGTTATAGTAGAGATTGTAAATGAGATATAGTAGTTTTTGTAGTCTAGTAAATAATCCAGTATTAGTTCAGTTTATAGAAAGGAGGTATATACAGGGGTTATACATCCAATAAGGGGGTTGTATAAGGATGTAAATACAATATCAAGTATATTACTACTGGAGTGAATGGTTAATGGTATATGGTGGCAAAATGAAAGATAATTACTTAGAAGTTTTAAGTCACTATGGGGATATATAGGAGAATTGAAGTGGAAGTTTAAGTTATCAAGAAATATTGATAAAGTATGAATATAATAGTCTAGGCTGGATATGAATGAAGATTATGGATGAATTCATGAAATTCTTCGAAGAATAAAAAGGAATAAGGTGTTGGGGAATGATACATCACGATAAGATGTAAAATTAAGCTAGGAAGTAAACTATTACACAGTATAAACTATAGACCAATGTAGTATATTATATTGTAGATAACAGTGTAATATGCTACACCCACCTGATCATCAGCTATTAGTGTTTAGCACTACATTATGTACCTGTAAGTATAGGTAATGCAACATGTTGTGCTTACAACATAAGTTAGGCTATGAGTGTTGTAACATGGCCAGTTGAATAGTTAACTATTGTAGCTATGTACAGTATCAACTGACCATATAGACAGTGTTTAACTGACCCTGACTTTATTGTAGCCATTCTAGCTAGCGCTTAATCAGTAATCATACACATTGATATATGACATTTAACCAATCAACCATATTGTATTTCTCAGTTAGTCATAGTAAATATAAATATATATTATCAACTTAATGTATTAACTAAAAAAAATAGTTTATTAATTTTTAATAAAAATTATAAACATACGATAAACATATATAAATAAGTGGAATGCTAACTTTCTATGTTAAGCATATCATACATTAAGTATTCTACTCTCCTGCTACACATAGCACACCCTTTATAACAATATGTGTTATAAATAATATACTATATATATATATATATATATATATGTATTGTGTGTGTGTGTATGTGTGTGTATTTGAATATTAACATCGAGTGAATAAGGAGTGGAGGCTGTTCTCTTGTCAGGAGATGCTGAAGAGAGATGATCATTCTCTTTACTGAAATAATAAGTCTCCTCTAAATCCTGCAGATATATAAGTATGATATAAGTATGGTATATCTATTTACATGGGTTTAATATAATTATGATATATATAGTATAACATATACTTATATACATAGGTATAATATAATTATAATTTAGTTATCTCATTTTAGAATATTATTAATTGTACTTGAATGATATGCTAAATAAGTCAAATGTTGTATGTGTTATTATAGTTATTTATAAAATAATAAAGATTCCAATAGAAGTTAGTGAAGGAATCATATATATCCACATATTGTATTACAGTCAACTCTCGATAAGTCGGACACATTTAGTTGGTTTGTTTGGATTCATATGTATTTACACGTTAAATTAATTGTATAAGTCGGAATGTAAAGTATGAACTTTCGATAAGTGGGACATATATTATAGTTACTTTTAAGATTTGAATAGTATACTGGATAAGTAGAATTTGTTGTCAGAAATGTTTATTTTGAATAAAGTATGTTACATAGTTATACATAACATTATAATTATAATATAGATATCAACATTAAATTATATTGCAACATTACATTGTAATTAGTATATTTATTTATAAAAAGAATGAATATATTAGGTTGCACAGGTTCTGAAATGCATCTAATTATGATACATATTTAAATGTAGCGAATACAAGATATATGATGCATAGTTCATATCATTGATTTACAAATACTTAATAGCAATCAAGTTTCAAACGAAATTTTAAAACAATCAAAAAAGAATTATGTTATATAACTATAATTGATAATAATTGTATGAACAAAATAATAAAATAAAGTCTACAAAAGTTAAGTTTATAACATTGTATTTATATAACATTGCTTATTTTATTTAGTATATTTGATGTTAGATGTTTCATGACTGCACACATGTATAAATGGTAATACTAAACTATTAATTATTGATTATTTAACACAATGAACAGCAACCATCACGCATATCTAGGATTTTTATGAATTTCAGATAAGTCGGACATTGCGCAAAGTTGGACATATTTCATATATATATATATATATATATATATATATATATATATATATATATATATATATATATATATATATATATATATTACACATATATATAAATAACAACTAACATTTAATATATTTGTGTTGCAAATAAGATTCTTTATTCTAAAAGTAAGGCATCCCAAACTTCTTATTCTATAGAAGTATGTATTAATGAACATATTTTATTTTTATTATTTTTATTATATCATTTGTTAATTTTATATCTTAACCATATGTAACATGGCATTTATAAATCATTATATATATTCGTTTATATTCGTTATTTGTTTTTTTATTATTATTATTGTTTTATGTAATTTTGTTTGTTTTAAATAATAAACTATATCTATCTATCTATCTATCTATATTAAACTTATTCTATAGGTAATAATGATATAATATAGGTAGTAACAATATATTGTTATAATTTATAAGATTTAATTTATTGTTAAACATATCATTTTAAACATCTCTTGAAACATTACAAAATATTCCCTTCTATACAATCATCCAATATATAAATATATGTATAAATAAATATATATTTCTAACTTTTTAGATTTACTTTTCTGGAATATATTCATAGTCAGAACATCAACAGAACAACAGCTATGTCCTTCTAGGTCCCTGTGAAATAATAATAGAAGATAAGCATGATCGAATATATGTGTGTATGTGTGTATGTGTGTGTGTATGTGTGTATGTGTGTGTATGTGGTGTGTGTATGTGTGTGTGTGGATGTCACCTACTTTCATACTAGAGAGAGGATGACTATTACATAACGGATTAACAATATGGAGAGTGAGTGACATGGGCGTGATAGCTTGTGATTAGGGGCGTGTTTTATAATTACATGGGTTTAAATAGCTGCGAGTATAGTGGGCGTAACATAGGGAGTGTTTGATATCCAACAGCTATATTGATTGTATAATAATGTTTTAATGTTTTGTATAAAAATGTATAATATTAATAATTGTAATAATTATTAGACGTTTTTTGTTTATAATGATAAATAAATATAAAATAAAAATAATCATTTATATTTTGTCTTTACAAATCTTCATTAATATGTAAATATTGTCTATTGTTGTATATATATATATATATTTATATATAGTATTTATAAGTCATACCTTTGGTATTAATACATACTTACTAACATAAACTAAATCACTTAAATTAAGATAGTATGTACGATACAATGTTTGATGTGATATAGTAATAATACTTGCTAATAGTTCATCATATATGTACTACAACCACGTATTATGAATGTATGGTTAAAATATGTTCTAGAATATTCTCACAGTGTAACTAGTAGTGAAGGTCATCCGGTCATGATCAAGGTCATCAGAATGATCACTTAGCGATATGTCACAAGAATACAAATAATGCTGTCCACAATACATCCACATTAAACTATTATCGTTATATATCCCATTATATAATAGTATTGAGTAAAATGTATATATGTATTCTATAGTATATGTATACATACATGTGTATATCGATATAACGTAGATGTCTAGTATATGTATTGATATATTTATCTAGAAACTTGTAATTATTATAATAGTATAAGTATACTAATGCTATATAATTAGTATTGTTATTGAATTATGTATTGTTTAGTATTTATATAGTATTATATATATATATATATATATATATATATATATATATATAATAGTACAACTGATTGGTAATAGAACACAACCTATTACCTCTATGTAATACTTAAGAGTACAGTTTAAATTCTATTTATATTTTACATTTTATAGTGATGTATGTACTATGTAGTATCATATGATTAAGTCATATTCAAGCACGACATATGGGTAGTTTACATAACATGTATACATACACACATACACACATACACATACTGTTACACGTAAGCTGGCCGTAAGATAAATGTGATAGTGCCGAGAACACCGTTAGCTTTCACATATTACCAAAACATTACATCTTATTTGACATATGACTCATTGAAACCCTTTACTACCTTCACATACATGTTAAAGATTATATAATATGGATTACAGGGGCCCTGCATGGAGAGGAAGACACGGCTAAGTATATCACACACATACATGTATGGATAGGTGAACAGTGAAAGCGAGAGAGATATAGAGATGGAATGTGATACACGTACACATAGGGATATATCAGTTTTTATTGTTTTTGGTTGTGATAACATAAGTTTGAATACAAATATTCTGATTCTTATCGCTTCTAAATAGTTTCAAACATAATACTTTGATGTTTTCTATAGTTATATATCATGTATATTGTTCGTGTGGTGTTCGCGGTACAGTTGTATGTATGACTAGGTGTACAATAGTATCATACATGTTTACCATGTTACACTGTAGGGGCATGTCGTACAATACGGGTGTCCTACTATCTTAATATAGGCAACATTATACACGTGATGATACATGTGTATGTAGACGTGCTATGGGATAACGATGAACATAATACATGGGTGTTGTGGAGATGATAATGATGATACCAGATATTCACTAATACTAGCAGCTACTGCACTCTACATTCAATACCTAACTATTCTATTATCCTTGATATGATAAAAGCATATGTTAATACACATACACACATATATACACACCCACACCCAAACACACTATGTATGCGGTGCATGTCCACGCTTATGTTGTACGCATGTGCGACGCACATTGTGCGTGTATCTACATATGCGATCGTGTGTGTGCATCTATGTGTATCTGCAGATGTGTACGTATTACACTGTATGAATGTACACGTGATTGGTATTAACCCTTATGAATGTATCACTGCAACAATCCGACTTCACTAGATACCTGAACTGTCTGACTTCTATTACTGCGGGTGTGGTGTGTATACGTATGTGTGTATTCTACCAATAACGGGTAAACCCGGGGGTAAACTTGGTTAACTATACATATATGTATAAGTATTATATCATGTGTATGTGTAACTGTGGTTTAATGCTATTTAATGCATCTGTATTCAATGCATATTATTTATAATAATATATATATATATATATATATATATATATATATATATATATACATATATATATATACACACGTGTGTGATTATGTACGTAGATATGTTTAAAGATAACTGATACTTGCTGACACCGCGTACATCTGCCGTGTGTGGAGAGCCAGGTATATAATTAGTGCTACTAACTTCTCACTTGAAGAACACGCTTATCAGCTGTCAAAGAAAGGCGAAAACTTCCTGCGAGTTGGAATGGAGGCGTGGTTAGTTAAAGTGGGTGTTACGTGTTAGATAAGTAGGCGTGGTTATTGTGTGACACGCTTCTCGAAATGACAATTAATGGTTAACAAACACAGCATTAATTGTATGATTAATATATATATATAACTGTGAAGAGTGTAGAAATAACAAAATCTATGGAATAATATAAATGAATTTGTCTACCTTCTTCATCATCGTATTGAGCCAAACTAAATAAAATATAATAAACACAATCTAATATTAAAAAATGAATAAAATATTAAAATAAAACTAATAAAAACAATAAGATAAATTAACTATAAAATTCAAAGATCGGGCTTCTTGACATTATCATATTGGTATTTCCTCGGTGCATGATTACAGAAATGTTTGATAAATCTAGTTTATGGATTTATCTTTATATATATATATCAAACTTATAGATAAACTATGATAATAGTTATATCAAATTATGTGATTAATTATTTAATTATTTAAATCAAGTTGGTTAATTCATATTTGTATACACTTTTAATTTACGCTTGAATGATTTTATCATATTTAATTATAGTCCCTACATATTTTAATTTGACAAACAATTCTGTGAAAAATTTTGTATTTAAATTTAAATCAATACAATTAAAATAAACATATGATGTAATATACATTATATTATATAGAATGTCAAAATAAATGATATAGAAAAACATCATTCAAATCAAATTTATAAATAAATTCATATTCTAAATAACATATTTATAAGAAATACAAAATTTAAAAAAAATCTCAAATAAAATAGCAATCTCATCAAATGAAATATATATCATATATATATATATATATATGATATTATTTAAATAATCAATATATTAGTGTATTACAAAATACTATAATATTTATTATATATAAATAGATTTATAGTTTACAAAATCTAAAAAAGAAATCTATGTATATATATAACATTTATTATTTTATAACATATTATATTTAGAGAATATATCGATATATATAGTTATGTTATATACTAAAATATATAATTTATATTATAATATAGTATATGTTAGTATGCCATTGTATATATGGGATATATATATATAAGTGGTAAGTTATCATTGAGTTATCATGTAAGTAATCAGTGATAACATGACATGCACAAATAACAGATCCCATCGTTTACAAGCACTCGGATATGTATGGTTTAGTAAAGCTCATATAGAAGTATCATAGCATGAATATAAACATGGCTATCTGTCTATTGTTACAATATATATTTCATAATTATTTAATAAACACACACACACACATACACACCAGACACAAACATGCGTGCGTATCATCATTGTAAATACAGTGTGTTATTGACATCGATGATAAATACACGCACTCGCATATATATATCCTTTAGGATAGATACGTGTTTGTGTTATAAATATAAATATGTATGTCTCTATATAGGTATATATATACCTGGTTATAACTATGACTAGTGTGTTATATGAATGCACTATAGTAAACTATATACAGTAGCATAGCACAGTATAGCACAACACCACCACACAGCTATTATATAATACGTGTGAATTAGTCATAGTTATATAATCGCTGAGATGTGTGCTATTGTCTATTGTATCATGTGCTTCTATTGAATAGTAACTAAACACGTGTGTGTGTGTGTCTATTAGAACCACGTGGTACATTCATCACAGTGGCAATGTGTTATGTGTGTATTGAATAACACGTATTGTACATCACGTAATGGATATGTTATATGTGCACACTGTTATATTATAATAGGTAATACACCTTGATAATGTGGAACTTAATCTGGTAGCTTATTCATATTTCACATATAAATATATCATATATGAATATATATAAATAGTTTCTGTATCAAGACATCGTATAATGTGAACATATCTAAGAGGGTATATATACGATCAACATATACAAATATACGTCAAGAAGATATACACCATGTATACTTATAGCTGTGTTAAGTCTTATAGGGGTCAGCTGATATATCAAACTATTATATATATAACTGACTCATATATAACAATATATATATATATATATATATATATATATATATATATATAACTGACTCATATATAACAATATATATATATATTACAAATACAGTAAAAATTAAAATTCAGTTGTATTTGTATATGAACAAAAATACAAGGAAAATTTGATATATCAGAAAACTAACATATCAGACATATTTATTCGTTCCCTATAGGTAATAATCATATAAGATTATTAGATACCGGGAGTTGGTTATATATATATATGAGATTTTTATTTTAATAATAATACTTATTATTAAAATATATAAGCGTAAACCTTTCGTTGATTTCTATATATAATAATGCTATTTTAATATGGATATGTCTTTACAAAATCGTTGCTTGTGTTGATTATTATCACTGGAGATATCAGAGAGAAGTGTTATGATAATATGAACTGAAATCTAAAGTGTTATTACATCGAGTACGAATGCGTATGTCCGGAGAAAGGGCGTGGTCCTAAACTGACCAATCAGCGCGCTCGTTAATGGAACGACGCACGTGACAACGCCCTCCATGTAATCGCTGCTACTGCGTGTTGAATTGATACGGACAGGTGATTGAGAGAAACCGGTCATTAAATGTGAATTACATACGATAATTTGAAGGACGTGTCCTCGAGCACATATACGAGGACATGAACTCTCGTTAACCAATGTGTGAGTGTGAGTTTAACAATCACGATATCAACAGTGTAGTAGGGAAACACACGCTAGCGATGCGTAATGTTGCGTCGTTTAAAGTTATTACTAATACTTTGTATTACATTGTGTATTAGATACGGTAAGTAATACGGATCTATAGGTATAACTAGTATAGCATATAGTGAGTGAAATACGTTATTAACTTACATATACAGAGTGGCGAGATATAGAAATGTAATTCTTATAGGAACTAATAAATCAAAGAATTAAATCCGGGTACACCACTTGAAGACCCATATTCAGCTGAATGATCATTCTTAGCGTGTAGGGCCATGATTACTGTGAATTCCGTGATATATCACGGATGAAGCATTTCGTTCATATATTTTCGTATATTTTCACTTTAAATTATTGTTCTATTAATTGCGACTGTAATATTTTACTAACGGTCTATATCTTTGTCAATATAAGCCTAATTTGAATAAGTTGTTTCTAAACTTAACTTAGGTATAATCACTTGCCCAGTACAATTTCTATCAAATGATCACTCTTACCACATGCGCAACACGAAGCCATTATTAATAGATCACAGTATCCGTGGCTAAGGATGCCGTGACATAACCCATGGGTGCACCCTCGTGGTTAACAATGATACGCGCGAGTTACGTAACGCCCGCAGCACGATGACGTCATAAAGGGGCGTGGTCTGGCGGTAGTAATGAGAGGCGGAAGTCACACCCTAGTGATCGTTTGGCTAATAATAATAAAATGCTAATAAGACAATGTTAATGACAAGAGTAGCGCTTCTTTTGTTACAGTGAACAATGATTTCTATATTATCGCCCGCCTAATTGTGATGGGTGATCTTATCTATATATTGTCAATTATATATATATCAACGCATGTATACATTCGGGGTGGGGGGTAGTAGTAGTAGTAGTAGTAGTAGTAGTAGTAGTAGTAGTAGTAGTAGTAGTAGTAGTAGTAGTAGTAGTTGTAGTAGTAGTAGTGGTAGTAGTAGTAGTAGTAGTAGTAGTAGTAGTAGTAGTAGTAGTAGTAGTAGTAGTAGTAGTAGTAGTAGTAGTAGTAGTAGTAGTAGTAGTAGTAGTAGTAGTAGTAGTAGTAGTAGTAGTAGTAGTAGTAGTAGTAGTAGTAGTAGTAGTAGTAGTAGTAGTAGTAGTAGTAGTAGTAGTAGTAGTAGTAGTAGTAGTAGTAGTAGTAGTAGTAGTAGTAGTAGTAGTAGTAGTAGTAGTAGTAGTAGTAGTAGTAGTAGTATTAGTAGTAGTAGTAGTAGTAGTATTAGTAGTAGTAGTAGTAGTAGTAGTAGTAGTAGTAGTAGTAGTATTAGTAGTAGTAGTAGTAGTAGTAGTAGTAGTAGTAGTAGTAGTAGTAGTAGTAGTAGTAGTAGTAGTAGTAGTAGTAGTAGTAGTAGTAGTAGTAGTAGTAGTAGTAGTAGTAGTAGTAGTAGTAGTAGTAGTAGTAGTAGTAGTAGTAGTAGTAGTAGTAGTAGTAGTAGTAGTAGTAGTAGTAGTAGTAGTAGTAGTAGTAGTAGTAGTAGTAGTAGTAGTAGTAGTAGTAGTAGTAGTAGTAGTAGTAGTAGTAGTAGTAGTAGTAGTAGTAGTAGTAGTAGTAGTAGTAGTAGTAGTAGTAGTAGTAGTAGTAGTAGTAGTAGTAGTAGTAGTAGTAGTAGTAGTAGTCCTCGGAGTAATCACTATATATATATATATATATATATATATATAGTGATTACTATCGGTGTAAAACAAGGACATGTAAAACACAAGGACATTAGTCACCTTAATTCATTAATATTTATATAAAACAATTATTTTTTATAAAATAAATGTAAATAAATAGTTATATTTAAATGTATACACACACACATCAATAATATAGTTTAACTTAACATAGGTTGTAGAATAGTATTAATTCTACTATTTATTAAAGAGTATTTAATTACATAAATAAAATATAATATAATACAAAATATTTAAAAAAGGTTGTGTATTTGTCGTGTAAATAACAAACAAAATGTCCGTGTATTACACAGACATATGGCTACGATAGAACCAATGTATTAAATATCATGTTGTCACTAGTTATATATATATATATATACTATGTAATACAATAACTATATAGGTCATCCAACAACACTCGGTATTAGCACATTTACATGTATTAGTTTACAGGTATATGCATATGCATATGATTAATTATACATAGAAACATATAAATCATAAACAATAGTATACATCTATTGTATTCATTGTTTATCTATAAAATAAATAAATACATTTTAAACAAGATATAGATAATTATGATGCATAATGTTAATATAATAATTATAATTCGAATTATAATTATATATATATATATATATATATATATATATAATATATAAATAATTGCCTGTGTGGCTAAGTGGCTAAGACGTCAGACACACAATCAGTAGGACACGGTTCGACCCTCGTCCGGACCATTAATTAATTTTATAAAATGGGTCTTAACGTATTATTTAGAAGTGATCTTATTTAATTGTGTATGAATAAATGACCGGTTATCATTAAAACCATGGATGCCTTAACATGAGAGCGGCTTCGAAGGGACATTAGAGCCATACATGGTTATAAGTGAAAACTTCATCTAAGTTCCTGGATGGGATGAAAGGACTCCCCCAAATAAAAATAAAAATAACAATAACAATATATATATATATGTGTGTGGAAGATAGTAACTTAATGTTACCCGATGGTATGACATTGTATTATATTTAAATGTGTGTCAGTTTAAAATCTACAATATATTATTATATGTCATATATATATAACAATAATAACTATAACGTACAAACGAACAACATATAAATACGATATTTCATGCATGTTCAGTGTTATGTGATCAACCAAGTGTGACGCAATCACAATATCGATTATATTATGTAGTGACATTCGTATACAAATGTATAATACATTAATCGAAATAGCTGCAGACTTCACTTTATAACTTAAATAAGTATGAATGTTGTGTATTTATCAATACTAGTTTATATTGTTATATTGATACCTTGCATTATTAGTTATACACTATGTCCAGCTGATGGTATTGGGGGATGTGGGTGTGCTGGTAATTATATATACTGCTTTGGAGAATATACAGGTGAAGATGTTCCTGTGTTTAGTAAATCTAATACTACATATAGTGAGGTTAGTTATGAATCATAACTCACGTAGGTTGCATTATGTTGTATAGATTATTGACTATTAGTGTATTACATATAATACAGGTAGGATTATAGTATAACTGTATTACTATTGTATTAAGGGTAGGCGATACCGTGCAAATGTACTGATGAAATATAGTCGACTTTATTTATTGTAAATTATATATATATAAAATATTATTATATTTGTAATAGATTATCTTATATATACAGTAAAACCTCTCTATAAGAAACCTCTTTATAAGAAAAACCTCTTTATAAGAATATTTTTTACACATTTGGTTGGAATTCAACCTTTTCCACATTAAAAAACCTCTTTATAAGAAAATCTTATAAGAAAAATATAAGAAAAACCTCTTTATAAGAAACTTATTGTATACAAAATAATTATATATAAATAGAATTATTGTATATTGATAACAATTATAGAAATTAATTATTATATAAGATATTTTTTTTTCTTACAAATATTATATTACATAAATAGCTCGAAATGAATTAATTAATATTTGTTATTGTATATCCATAAATTTATTAAAATTAATTAATAAATGTTATTTTTATACTTGAATTTATTAAAATTAATTAATAAATGATATTGTATATCCATAAATTTATTAAAATTTATTAATAAATGTTATTATATCCTTAAAATGTATTGATGATACAATTTATTATATTATACAATTAATTGTTAAATAATAGATTATTATAATATTCATTATATTATATTCATCAATGATTCATAATTTATAATTTCTAATGTAAATCTAATAAAATTTCATTATGTATTAACATGTCTAAGCCCAAACAATACAGTATACATTTAAAACAGTATACAAAATAAATAGACTATATATATATAACCTATAGGTTATATAATGCATTTTCAATTATACATTAATTCTTAAAATCATTGGAAAAGTAAAAACCTCTTTATAAGAAAACCTCTCTATAAGAAAAAAAGTACTGAAAAAAATAGTTTCTTATAGAGAGGTTTTACTGTATATATATATATATATATATATATATATATATATATATATGTATCATATTTGTACGTCAAAATTAACTCGTAAAATAAGCATTTATAAATGTAAAAATATTTAAATAATAATAATAATTTATATATATTGTAGATTATTTAAAATAATTAAATTATTTTATTATAATTTAATAAATATCAAATTAATATATAATAATTTTTAGAATGTCATAATATCATAATATTAATGTATGCATTAAGTTGATATTTTATTTTTTTAATACTGATTATGTATGAATATGTATTATTAATACTTATATTGATTAATATTTAAACATTATAATATCCCTTCATATTGTTAAATATATTATAATTAATTGATAAATACTAAATAGGTTAATATATATATATATATATTTAGTAGATCAACAATGACTGTATTAAACACATGTATAGATTTATGCATAGAGAACGAAGTAGTTAAAGTCACTTCGTTCTCTATGGATCTATGTATAGCTCTACTTTAACGACTACCATTAATGATGTATTTTATAAATATTTATTTACATATAATAATATAAAATATATATGAAATCATAGAAATGATATTATATAGGGGAAATATGGGTAATGTGGTCATGCGGGTAATGTGGCCACTTGGCGTATCTCATAAACTCTAAGTACAATCAAAACAAAATATATACATGAAATATGCGCATTGGTAAGTATTGTTCAAATAAGTAACAATAATTTGTATATCAATTAATAAAAAAAAATTATGTGAAAAATACAAAAAAAATCGATTTACTTTTTAAAAAATTGAAATAAAAGTTTAGTAAAACTTATATTAAAAAAATAAATTAAATTACTAATATATAATATAAATTGAAAATGTAAGTTGAATGTTAAAGAACTATTTAATTACAACAAAGTGTGTATTCAATTTATTTTAGTGAATAATATTCATTATTATATAGTGTATATAGCGTGATACCTAGAAACGGGTAATGTGGCCACTTTTTAGCGGGTAATGTGGCCACTTTACGATGATTTAAGCCAATCATATGATCTGAAATAAATATTTTTATATATTCATAAATTGCGTGCGTCATTATATTAAAAAGTTGATTGAATCAACATCTACTATATCCTGACCATACACATATATGTACATGCATATTATAATCGTAATATGAACTTTTAAATGTAATATAATATATTTAATTATCTATTAACACAATTATAAAGAACAATATATATATATATATATATATATATATATATATATATATATATATATATATATATATAAGTAGTGTACCTATGTGTGTATGTATGTATGTATGTATGTATGTATGTATGTATGTATGTATGTATGTATGTATGTATGTATGTATGTATGTATGTATGTATGTATGTATGTATGTATGTATGTATGTATGTATGTATGTATGTATGTATGTATGTATGTATGTATGTATGTATGTATGTATGTATGTATGTATGTATGTATGTATGTATGTATGTATGTATGTATGTATGTATGTATGTATGTATGTATGTATGTATGTATGTATGTATGTATGTTGTTGTTGTTGTTGTTTAAGTATTTATTTTAATCACATCATTAATAATTATAATTCTATAATGTGTATCTAACAATATATATCACATATAGATAAAAATAGCGAATGTATACATTATATATATATATATAATATTATATATATATATAATTCGCACGATAATATTATGAATAAACGAATATCAATGTTTGTCGATAAGAAATTTTTTTAATTTCTTTTTAAAGATATTAATTGATATATTTTGATTTCTAAGTTGCGGGGGTAGTTTATTCCATCTAATTATTGATGAAGAGCTGAATTTTCTTCTTTCGTATTTGATGCAATGGGTAATAGGTTGGTGTAGTATAGTGGAATTGTTATTACGTAAAAGTCTAGTGTTTGGTTTATGTTTTATTTTGTTTCGTAAATTATAGGGTAAGTTATAAGTAATAGTCTTTTTAAGTATTGTAAGTATTTTGTAGTTGATAGAGTCTTCAGTGTTTAGCCAGTTAAGTTTTTTACGTAAGTCAGTAATGCTAGTTGTATAGTCAGTCTTCTGTAGTCGGTATATATTT
Organism: Osedax fenrisi; assembly: GCA_964019155.1. Lineage (NCBI taxonomy): Eukaryota > Metazoa > Annelida > Polychaeta > Sabellida > Siboglinidae > Osedax > Osedax fenrisi. The sequence goes on along the minus strand of OZ025246.1, from coordinate 7,952,600 downwards.
CTAATTGAGCGGTTAATTATTTTGTCTAGTTTGTCTATTTTCAGTTTTTCAGTTCCTGTGAATAGTGAGTTGCAGTATTGTAGTCTTGAAAGTATGAGAGTCTGAGTCAGTAGTTTTGTAGTATTTCTATTTAAGTATGGTCGTATTTTTTTAATATTGAATAGCTGTGCAGTCGTAGATTGAGTAAGTAAGCTGTAATGTTTATCTAGATTAAGTTTATTATTGAAGTTGACGCCTAAGTATTTAACAGAATTGGTGGGAATGATTTTGTGTTGATTAATAATAATTTCAGGGAAGTAAGTATTTGGGTCATTAGTTATATTTAATAGTTCAGTTTTATTGTGGTTTAGTAGTAGGTTATTATTTGTTAGCCAGTTTTGTAGTTCATTTAAACAGTCTTGTAGTTGGGTAGAGTTTGTTATCGTTGCGTGTAGTTCTATGTCGTCTGCGTATAAGTTGTAAGTAATAGATGGATAACGTTTCATAATTGTTTGTAATGGAATAAGATATATAGAGAAGAGAATTGGGGAAAGTATTGAACCTTGAGGAACACCGTGATCGATGGTATATGATTTAGAGTAATTATTTCTTATTTTAATGGAATAATTTCTATCTTTAATAAAATTAGAAAACCATTCCATAGTTACATCTTGAATTCCTATGTTTCTAAGTCTTTCTAGCAGTATGTCATGTCTAAGGGTGTCGAATGCAGAGGATAAGTCAAGTAGTATTAGCTGTATTGGTTGTCCAGTGTCTAGTGAGTTATATAAGTCGTCAAAAAGAGAGAGTACGGTAGTTTCAGTACTATGTAGTTTACGGAATGCATTTTGTCGTATGTCCAGCAACATATTTTCAGTTAAGTAGTGTGAAAGTTGAGTATAAACAGTTTTTTCAAGAATTTTAGTTAGTAGAGGTAGTTGAGATATAGGTCTGTAATTTGAGAATTCAGAAGAGTCAAGATTAGTTTTTTTTATTATTGGCGTAATTATTGCGTTTTTTAGTAAATTTGGAATAGTTCCTGTTAGAAGTGAGTCATCAATTATATTTTTGTAAGTCAAAGTCAGAGTTGATGCTAGTTTTTTTATTAAGTATAGAGGAATTGGGTCGTGTGGTGAAGAGCATCTAGCTGTGACAATATAATTGTAGATTGCAGTATTAGTAGGTACAGTAAAATGTGTTAGTGTCGAAGTGCATGGTAATATTTGGGGTGCATTATAAAGAGGGTCAAATGTACAAGAGAGTCTATTACAAATGGTGTTAATTTTGTCTTTAAAATATTCTGCAAATTTCTTACATAGTTGATCATCGGGAAAATGTGGGAGCGTAGAATTTTTATTATTTCCTAAGAGGGTCTTAGTTATTGAGTAGAGTCGTTTATAGTCGTGTGAACAATCGTTAATTTTGTTAGTAAAGTAGTCTGTTTTTGTAGATTTCAGTTCATTCCTGTATATATATCTATTTTTTCGTAGGTCAATTAGATTTGAGTGTGATGGTGATTTCGTAAAAAGTCTACATGATTTTCTAAATAAAACTTTTAAATTATTTAATTTGGAGTTAAACCATGGAGTTTCGTTATGTATAGTTAAGTAGTTTGTTTTCAGTGGTGCATGTTGATTTAATAGTTGTTTAAGTATAGTGTTTAAGTTGAGTACTGTAATTTGGGTTTTATTTATCATAGAGATAAAATCAGATGAAAATTCATCAATATTTATTTTCCTGATACACCTGTAAGTAAGTAGGGTCTGTCTAGGTGAGGAGTTCAGTATATTAAGTTGAGAGTTTATTGCGTAATGGTCAGTGAGTAATGTAGAGCGTGTTGGTTTATGTATTAGTATATTAGAATGGTTGTATGTAAGTATCAGGTCTAGTATATGTCCGTGGGTATGAGTTGCAAAATTAACGTGTTGAGTTAAATTCAGTTCGTTACAAAGTCGTTTAAAGTCTTGGTGGTGTAGTTTGTCAGAGTCATAGTGGAAGTTGAAATCTCCTAGAATGACCAGGTTGTCATAGTTATGTTCATGTATAAAGTTTGTAAATTCTAAAGCAAAAGTTGTATGGCAGTTATTTGGTGGTCTGTATACTAGTAGGATCGGAATTATATTATTTTTTATTTTCAGTTTAGTAAAAAGAAAGTCGCAGTTTGATGTACAAATCTCGGGCTGAGGAATAATTGTGATGTGATTTTTTACTAACAAAGCTATTCCTCCTCCATTTCTACCATCTGATCTACACTTTTGTATAAACGAGTATCCAAGGCTTTTAAGACCAGCAGGAATGACGGTGTCTACATTTTTTAGCCAAGACTCTGTAATTGCTATAATCGAAAAGCGATATTCCATAATAAAGTTAGTAATAATATCAATGTTAGCAGTTAAAGATCTGGCATTTAGTAAAGTAAGAGATAAGTAGTTTATGCTGTTGTTTAGTCATGTATGCTTATTCGTGGAAGTTAATTCATCCGTAGTGGAGGTTAGTTCATCCTTATTATTAATATAGTTTGTAAAAGAAGTTGTCCAATCAGTAAATAATTCATTTGGAACATTTAGTGGTTTTGTTTTCCAGTTAACCTTATTATTATCTATTTTTTGTCTGAGTTCGTATGTGTTTGTCTTTAAGTTCAATGAGCATTTATATCCCTTAATTAGATTAGCTTTTATAGCGTGAAAATATATATGTTTTCGTCGTATTATTTCGGGTGATAGATAGTTATGTAGGAAAAGTCGGTTATAGTCAGTAGTTTTCAGTAATGGGTTGAGTGAGATAAAAGAATCTTTAGCATAGAGAGTAGTAAATGATATAAAACAATAACTATTTTTAAATATAACTTTAGATATCGAAGAGGGGTTTATATTAAAATTAGAAATAAATTTCTTTATATAGTTTAGATTACGATTATCTTTAGCTATATTTTCAATAGTAGCAGTATAGTTGATATCAGTATCGGTAATTAATCTTATGTCGGTATTAGTATGGTTAGTAGTAGGTGTATTGGTAGCTTGTGCATATGAGGTAGTGAGTGTCTTATTCGTTAGTTTTGTTGGTGTTGTAGTATTCCGTTTTTTGATATTGTTAATCTGAGTAGTATGTATGTCTAGTATTTTCAGTATATCATTTAGTTTATTTTCAATGGTTATGTTATTAGACGCAGTAGATGTAGTCGTTATATTATGGTTAGTAGTAGGTATGAGTGTAGTATTATTAGTTGTCATGGGTGTAGTATTAGTAGTTGGTATGGGTGTAGTATTAATAGTTAGTGTGGGTATAGTATTAGTAGTTGGTATGGGTGTATTATTAGTAGTACGGCAGGTAGGGCATGTATATTTAAAGGCTATTGATTGCATAAATGCTATTAATAGTTTTGAAGGTGAGTTTTTATTACCCCATTGCATCGATATTCTTTCGCCGGATAAAGACATCTATAGTGGATTGTAGCTGTACATCTGCATACGACGTGTCCCTCGGCATGTGATGCTTCAGCTGTAGTCGATGTGTTGCAGTGAATGCATTTTGAATCCATGTTCTTATCAGGTTACTCGTTTCTCAGGTCGTTATCGATGCTTTTATGATCTGTAGTAATATAGGCAAAACAGCAGACTATGTTACATAGTATGATACTATGTAAGTGATAAATGGTAGCTAACCTCAAATGAAGTTTGGCAGATCCAACTACCAAAAGTAAATTCCCACGGGAGATCCACGGGTTATATCAAATTTAGATATTATGATAACAATAATTTATCAATTTGATACGAATAAATAATAGATCTAATTATAAATATACATAAACAGTATATGATATATATCTGAATTATATCAAATTAAAAAATATATAATTTTATGATCTTTGTAATTATTTTTTATTTTTTATTAAATTTTGTTTTGTTGTTAAAAATGAAAACAAATCCTAAATATAATTATATCTGAATAAGAAATGATTATAATTTAAAGACAACTATTATATATTTCAAACAAGTTGTATATTAATATGTAAATAATATTAATATAATAGATAATATAAAAAATAAATGAATACGTACTTATCTTTATAATAATAATACAATTAAAAGATATTTAAAAGCTAAGCTGTTAAAAACACGTCTATATATTGGTTGCTATGTAAACAAAAGTGTATGTATGTATGTATGTATGTATGTATGTATGTATGTATGTATGTATGTGTGTATGTGTGTATGTGTGTATGTGTGTATGTGTGTATGTGTGTATGTGTGTATGTGTGTATGTGTGTATGTGTGTATGTGTGTATGTGTGTATGTGTGTATGTGTGTATGTGTGTATGTGTGTATGTGTGTATGTGTGTATGTGTGTATGTGTGTATGTGTGTATGTGTGTATGTGTGTATGTGTGTATGTGTGTATGTGTTGTTGTTGTTGTTGTTTAAGTATTTATTTTAATCACATCATTAATAATTATAATTCTATAATGTGTATCTAACAATATATATCACATATAGATAAAAATAGCGAATGTATACATTATATATATATATAATATTATATATATATATATAATTCGCACGATAATATTATGAATAAACGAATATCAATGTTTGTCGATAAGAAATTTTTTTAATTTCTTTTTAAAGATATTAATTGATATATTTTGATTTCTAAGTTGCGGGGGTAGTTTATTCCATCTAATTGTTGATGAAGAGCTGAATTTTCTTCTTTCGTATTTGATGCAATGGGTAATAGGTTGGTGTAGTATAGTGGAATTGTTATTACGTAAAAGTCTAGTGTTTGGTTTATGTTTTATTTTGTTTCGTAAATTATAGGGTAAGTTATAAGTAATAGTCTTTTTAAGTATTGTAAGTATTTTGTAGTTGATAGAGTCTTCAGTGTTTAGCCAGTTAAGTTTTTTACGTAAGTCAGTAATGCTAGTTGTATAGTCAGTCTTCTGTAGTCGGTATATATTTCTAATTGAGCGGTTAATTATTTTGTCTAGTTTGTCTATTTTCAGTTTTTCAGTTCCTGTGAATAGTGAGTTGCAGTATTGTAGTCTTGAAAGTATGAGAGTCTGAGTCAGTAGTTTTGTAGTATTTCTATTTAAGTATGGTCGTATTTTTTTAATATTGAATAGCTGTGCAGTCGTAGATTGAGTAAGTAAGCTGTAATGTTTATCTAGATTAAGTTTATTATTGAAGTTGACGCCTAAGTATTTAACAGAATTGGTGGGAATGATTTTGTGTTGATTAATAATAATTTCAGGAAAGTAAGTATTTGGGTCATTAGTTATATTTAATAGTTCAGTTTTATTGTGGTTTAGTAGTAGGTTATTATTTGTTAGCCAGTTTTGTAGTTCATTTAAACAGTCTTGTAGTTGGGTAGAGTTTGTTATCGTTGCGTGTAGTTCTATGTCGTCTGCGTATAAGTTGTAAGTAATAGATGGATAACGTTTCATAATTGTTTGTAATGGAATAAGATATATAGAGAAGAGAATTGGGGAAAGTATTGAACCTTGAGGAACACCGTGATCGATGGTATATGATTTAGAGTAATTATTTCTTATTTTAATGGAATAATTTCTATCTTTAATAAAATTAGAAAACCATTCCATAGTTACATCTTGAATTCCTATGTTTCTAAGTCTTTCTAGCAGTATGTCATGTCTAAGGGTGTCGAATGCAGAGGATAAGTCAAGTAGTATTAGCTGTATTGGTTGTCCAGTGTCTAGTGAGTTATATAAGTCGTCAAAAAGAGAGAGTACGGTAGTTTCAGTACTATGTAGTTTACGGAATGCATTTTGTCGTATGTCCAGCAACATATTTTCAGTTAAGTAGTGTGAAAGTTGAGTATAAACAGTTTTTTCAAGAATTTTAGTTAGTAGAGGTAGTTGAGATATAGGTCTGTAATTTGAGAATTCAGAAGAGTCGAGATTAGTTTTTTTTATTATTGGCGTAATTATTGCGTTTTTTAGTAAATTTGGAATAGTTCCTGTTAGAAGTGAGTCATCAATTATATTTTTGTAAGTCAAAGTCAGAGTTGATGCTAGTTTTTTTATTAAGTATAGAGGAATTGGGTCGTGTGGTGAAGAGCATCTAGCAGTGACAATATAATTGTAGATTGCAGTATTAGTAGGTACAGTAAAATGTGTTAGTGTCGAAGTGCATGGTAATATTTGGGGTGCATTATAAAGAGGGTCAAATGTACAAGAGAGTCTATTACAAATGGTGTTAATTTTGTCTTTAAAATATTCTGCAAATTTCTTACATAGTTGATCATCGGGAAAATGTGGGAGCGTAGAATTTTTATTATTTCCTAAGAGGGTCTTAGTTATTGAGTAGAGTCGTTTATAGTCGTGTGAACAATCGTTAATTTTGTTAGTAAAATAGTCTGTTTTTGTAGATTTCAGTTCATTCCTGTATATATATCTATTTTTTCGTAGGTCAATTAGATTTGAGTGTGATGGTGATTTCGTAAAAAGTCTACATGATTTTCTAAATAAAACTTTTAAATTATTTAATTTGGAGTTAAACCATGGAGTTTCGTTATGTATAGTTAAGTAGTTTGTTTTCAGTGGTGCATGTTGATTTAATAGTTGTTTAAGTATAGTGTTTAAGTTGAGTACTGTAATTTGGGTTTTATTTATCATAGAGATAAAATCAGATGAAAATTCATCAATATTTATTTTCCTGATACACCTGTAAGTAAGTAGGGTCTGTCTAGGTGAGGAGTTCAGTATATTAAGTTGAGAGTTTATTGCGTAATGGTCAGTGAGTAATGTAGAGCGTGTTGGTTTATGTATTAGTATATTAGAATGGTTGTATGTAAGTATCAGGTCTAGTATATGTCCGTGGGTATGAGTTGCAAAATTAACGTGTTGAGTTAAATTCAGTTCGTTACAAAGTCGTTTAAAGTCTTGGTGGTGTAGTTTGTCAGAGTCATAGTGGAAGTTGAAATCTCCTAGAATGACCAGGTTGTCATAGTTATGTTCATGTATAAAGTTTGTAAATTCTAAAGCAAAAGTTGTATGGCAGTTATTTGGTGGTCTGTATACTAGTAGGATCGGAATTATATTATTTTTTATTTTCAGTTTAGTAAAAAGAAAGTCGCAGTTTGATGTACAAATCTCGGGCTGAGGAATAATTGTGATGTGATTTTTTACTAACAAAGCTATTCCTCCTCCATTTCTACCATCTGATCTACACTTTTGTATAAACGAGTATCCAAGGCTTTTAAGACAAGCAGGGATGACGGTGTCTATATTTTTTAGCCAAGACTCTGTAATTGCTATAATCGAAAAGCGATATTCCATAATAAAGTTAGTAATAATATCAATGTTAGCAGTTAAAGATCTGGCATTTATTAAAGTAAGAGATAAGTAGTTTATGCTGTTGTTTAGTCATGTATGCTTATTCGTGGAAGTTAATTCATCCGTAGTGGAGGTTAGTTCATCCTTATTATTAATATAGTTTGTAAAAGAAGTTGTCCAATCAGTAAATAATTCATTTGGAACATTTAGTGGTTTTGTTTTCCAGTTAACCTTATTATTATCTATTTTTTGTCTGAGTTCGTATGTGTTTGTCTTTAAGTTCAATGAGCATTTATATCCCTTAATTAGATTAGCTTTTATAGCGTGAAAATATATATGTTTTCGTCGTATTATTTCGGGTGATAGATAGTTATGTAGGAAAAGTCGGTTATAGTCAGTAGTTTTCAGTAATGGGTTGAGTGAGATAAAAGTATCTTTAGCATAGAGAGTAGTAAATGATATAAAACAATAACTATTTTTAAATATAACTTTAGATATCGAAGAGGGGTTTATATTAAAATTAGAAATAAATTTCTTTATATAGTTTAGATTACGATTATCTTTAGCTATATTTTCAATAGTAGCAGTATAGTTGATATCAGTATCGGTAATTAATCTTATGTCGGTATTAGTATGGTTAGTAGTAGGTGTATTGGCAGCTTGTGCATATGAGGTAGTGAGTGTCTTATTCGTTAGTTTTGTTGGTGTTGTAGTATTCCGTTTTTTGATATTGTTAATCTGAGTAGTATGTATGTCTAGTATTTTCAGTATATCATTTAGTTTATTTTCAATGGTTATGTTATTAGACGCAGTAGATGTAGTCGTTATATTATGGTTAGTAGTAGGTATGAGTGTAGTATTATTAGTTGTCATGGGTGTAGTATTAGTAGTTGGTATGGGTGTAGTATTAATAGTTAGTGTGGGTATAGTATTAGTAGTTGGTATGGGTGTATTATTAGTAGTACGGCAGGTAGGGCATGTATATTTAAAGGCTATTGATTGCATAAATGCTATTAATAGTTTTGAAGGTGAGTTTTTATTACCCCGTGTGTATGTGTGTGTATGTGTGTGTGTGTATGTGTGTGTATGTGTGTGTGTATGTGTGTGTGTATGTGTGTGTGTGTATGTGTGTGTGTATGTGTGTGTGTATGTGTGTGTGTGTATGTGTGTGTGTGTATGTGTGTGTGTGTATGTGTGTGTGTGTATGTGTGTGTGTATGTGTGTGTATGTGTGTGTATGTGTGTGTATGTGTGTGTATGTGTGTGTATGTGTGTGTATGTGTGTGTATGTGTGTGTATGTGTGTATATGTGTGTGTGTGTGTGTGCGTGTGTGTATACTATATTATAATACATCTATGGAGATTCGTTATGTATATGTTATAACTGCATGTGTGGCTCAGTGGCTAAGGCGTCAGACACACAAGCAGTAGGACACGGGTTCGACCCTCGTCCGGACCATTAATGAATTTTATAAAATGGGTCTTAAAATATTATTTAGAAGTGATCTTATATAATTGTGTATACATAAATGATCGGCTCTCATTAAAATACGTTCTCACATAAGAGCGGCTTCGAAGGGACATTAGAGCCATATATGGTTATAAGTGAAAACTTCATCTAAGTTCCTGGATGGGATGAAAGGACTCCACCAAATAAAAATAACAATAACAATAACAATATACATAGAGCTAGATATAAATTCTATCTAGCTCTATGTATATATAAATCGTATGTAGGTCAATACCACAATGCAATGCGTTATTTACCATTCCGATAACGAGTACTGCAAAAGTCAACCTGTTGAATTTACTGGCACTCAGTGCTAGCACTGGATACCAGCAGTTTGCTAGCATTTTAGGTGTACACATGGGGAGCTAATGTACGAGCGCGCGGGTGGGCGCTCGCAAATAGAACATTTCAATATATTTACCGAGCCACTTTGTGATAACACGCTGGCGCTCATCTGCGCTCCCCATGTGTACACCCCTTAATGGTATACTAGGACATAGCCTATTAATGCATATAGTAATTTATAAAGTTAAATTAAAAATCATTAATTTATCACACTTGCGTGTGTTATTTAAAATTTTACTTGCTTTGATATCATTGGACTAAACTTGATATAAAGTATCGCCATCTAGCGGATTAATTCCACATTTCAGGTGGCCACATTACCCGCATTAGGTGGCAACATTACCCTCCATGGATGGTAATGTGGCCACTTTAATCATTTCAATTAGATATGATAAAATGAAAAACTGATTCGGCAGTCCTCTTGCTTATCATAAGATGTATCCATATTGAACACATTATCGTATTAGATATAATATTTATAAAGTTATAAAACATTATTTAAAAGTGGCCACATTACCCATATTTTCCCTATAAAGAGTTAGAAAAAGTTAAATAATTATTAAAATATTTAAAATTAAAAAAATATTAATACAATAATAGTTTAGTTGATAATATAAACTTGATAATGATCTTAAAAGTAATACAAATATAGTAAATAATTAGTAAAAGTTAAATAATTAATATAATATTTAAAGTTTTAAAATACTTTATTATTAAAATGATGGTAAGTATATGTGGAGTAATATATAATAAAATAAACGTATAACCTGTATTAATTACAGAAATAATTTACATGGTGTATAATATACACTGCATATATATGTTATCCTTGAATTAAACCTATAACCCCTCCCCTATAGGGGAATAGTATATATATATATATATATATATATATATACTATTAAACATATATGTATCTATAGCTAAACATATAATACAATAATAAATATATTAATTTACAGGTTTATATTAATTATGCAAGAATTACTAAAGTTAAAGAATTTGTTCTATTGAATATTAAAATGTTTAATTTATATATAGTTAATAATCATATAGAAACAATTCATCCAAAAGCATTTTGGACGAGTGAATTAAATAATACAACAACACATACTGAACTTAAATATCTAAATTTAGATGATAATAAAATTAAATACATTAAAAGTGGGACATTTGATCCATTGATACATTTAGAATATCTTGAATTGGATAATAATAAGTTAAGTAATATAGATAATACATTAATTGTAAATCTTAATAAACTTCAATATTTCTCTATTGCACATAATGAATTAACACTCTTACCAACTAAATGGCTACCTTATAATTTACAACGCTTATATATTAATGGTAATGCAATAGAATATATGTCTATTAATACATTTGAAGGTGCATATGATTTATATTGGATAGATTTATCTCTAAATAATATCACTATAGAATACAATACATTCAGTAAGCTTACTAAACTAGCATATATTAATACATATATACAACATGTATATACATGTACATGTAAATATATATGGTATCTAAATACTAAAAGTAACAGTAAAGTATGTGACAATAGTAATAATAAGTATGCAAGTATTCGAGAATATCTTAAAGAAGAATGTAAAGAACACATAGCAGGTTAATTTATATATTAATTATAATTAGTATATAATTACTATTATTAACATTAAAAATAAATCATAATATTATTATATATGATTTAACATTAAATAATTGAAAATTATATATGATGTAAATAATTAATAATTATTTATTAAAGAATAATTTGTAATTATTAATTATTTATTTATTTAATATACTTATTTTGTAATATACATTATATAATTACTAGAGAGGCGTACCGGTTATAAGTTATTTATTTATTTATGTATATATTTATATATATATATTTTTATATATATATATATCAAATTATTATAAGGAGTTAATGTGGCACTGTATTGATTGTGCCTCTCTTAATTGATCTGTATGTATATTAGGCAGCATTATTATTATTATTATTATCAGATTTAGGCAATGCCAGGGTAATTATAGAAGTAGTGTTGCCTATCGAGACAATTACCCCTTTATTAACATGATATATGTCGACATTCTACGACGTGTATTGCACGTCTTACTATATGTTCACTGATGTATTATTGCTGATGTCCCATCAACTGAGCGCTAAAAGTAATGGTATAATAGGTGTTCATTATGGATATTGTTGCCACATCATAAGCGGCTACCTATTGGTATGTATATCATAATAGTTTTTATTTTTTTTAATTTGGATATATATTTAAAGAACATTTTGTATATATATATATATATATATATATATATATATATATATATATATATATATATATATATAAATCAGATAATATAAATTAGTTATATTTCTAAATTACTATGTTATCTAGGTATTATATGGTCATATTGTTATGACATACAGTCATTTACTGCTGAAATTACTTTTCCCATATTACCATAATAATTAAGTTTAATGGTATACTAGGATTATAGCCTATTAAATAATATAGTAATTTATAAAGTTACAATAAAAAGCATTACTTTATCAGAATTGCGTGTGTTTTGTAAATTTTACTTGATGTGATAACATTGGACTAAACTTGATATAAAGTATCGCCATCTAGTGGATTAATTCCACATTTTCAGGTGGCCACATTACTCATTTCAATTAGATACGCTACAATGAAAAACTGATTCGGCAGTCCTCTTGCATATCATAAGATGTATCTATGTTGAACAAATTATCGTATTAGATCTAATATTTATAAAGTTATACAAAATTATCTAATAGTGGCCACATTAACCATCTTTCCCCTATTATTATAATAAACAAATATTTATTTTATATTTTCATTAGTATGTATTATATTATAATAAACTTAATATTAATATTATAAATTAAATTACCCTATAGATATGAGTATCAATGTAATGTATTATTTTATAAATTAGGGTACACCATATGTATATAACTTAGGATACACTATTGGATGATGTTATGGTATACTATTTGAGAATATTAGGGTACATATTATTATAAATTAGGGTACATATAGGGTATATGTGATACAATTGTAGTCGGGTATAACTTCTCGTTTGTTGAGGAACACATTTATATTACATAGTGTACCCTAATTGAGGTATAAATTATACCGTATAATGTAGGGTAATTAATGTACATGGTATGCTGTATGGGATATGTTCGGTGCCCTAAATGTAGTTATTGTTATACTCTAATTGGTAAGAGTGTAGAATAAACATAGCTGAGTTCAATTTTGTAAATAGTATTTGAAACAATTAATAATACAAATATGGATATCAAAATTCAATTAAACAAATGACATTAGTCATCGTATGATAACGAAATAAATACCACTAGTATACAGCTGTATTCGGCAGATTTGGCAGACGATATTATTCGTGTTTACTTTATATATTTACATTACATTACATATAGAATTTATCACGTGACAATATTTTACATTTTGATTTAATATTAAAATTAGATTATAATTACGAACAAGTAATTAATTATTAAATATAACAAAATGAGTGTTTACAATTTGATATATTTCTATAAATAGATGATGTAGCTCCATGGTAATTCATGCATGATTAGAAATAGGTTATATTTTCAATTTCATATATAAGTACATAATTGTGTGAACATTCTATGAATAACTGGCCAGCACCAGTCACCTCTGTATATGTATTTATGCTTGTGCATGTATGTATATTTGAAATCATAAGACAATTGGGAAATACTGGAACCATTTCTATCTCTATGTTTACATACATGTTCTACCTACATGCTTACATACAATACCAACAACTACAAATAGCGGACATTACCGTGCTATCACAGTACTAGCCTCCATTATATTGTCTTACTTTTATTTTTGTGGGTTGTTTACATATCATTCAGGAACTAAGATGAAGTTTGTACTTATAACCAAATTAGTATCATTATATATACCCATCAGTATAATAATATATCTATGTTTTAACAAAATCCGATTATTTTGTTATATTCTTAGATCTGATAATATAACTATAGTTGTTAGTAACAACTTTTTACTATAGTATTAATATATTAGTCAGATTATAATTTATATATAACATATTATTTGTATAACTATTAATTATAATGAATGATTTACCACCAGATGTACAAAGAGGAATTGAGCAATCTCCACTCCCTGGTGCATCAAGTATAGAATGGGAATCGGCAGTCCCTGATTATACAACTAACGATGATGGAACTAATACTACAACATTAACAATACCAGTAGACGAAGCGAATGTAGCGGGGAAATCTTCACTTCCTGATTATACAACTATCATTTGTTTTGTATTATTATGTATATATGTGTAACATACATTATATTAATATTCATTATATACAATTAATTATTATTAACATTATGTTTATTATTTCTATGATTTAATTTGTTTCGAATCAATTCAATATTTAAATTTGCATTGTTACATTAATAAATGAATATATTATTATCATTATTACATATATTAACATTATTTCATAAGAGAAAGGCTACTAAAATTACATAATATGAAGGATAAATACAATTTTCACATCATTACATCATAGTGTCGTCAATTACTTTCTATTTTGCAAAATAATAATTGTTACCTAATAACTTAGCTTATAAATATATGGTTATATATTTTGTTAATATATAGAAATACGTATATTTTGTCACCTATTAGTATAATAATATATAGTATAATAATATATAATATAATAATATAGTGCATGTTTATAATTATAAGTTTCTGTAATTGTTAAAAACTTTATATATGTAATCAATGTTAATTCAGTAATGTCACTAATATATTAAATTTGTTATATCTATGATATAATACTTGTAATTTAAAAAATTCTGTATTTAATTAATAACTATTATAATTATAATTCTATATTAAATTAGAGTCACATTAAAGCAAGTTATATAATACATTACAATGCCGTAAATCGCCACTCCTATATTAAGACAGAAAACACCCGTTCTCCGTTATCTCCCTATAGACTGGTATTTCCCAAGTGTAGGTACTATGCCCAACCCTATTCTCCATTTATATTCACCCTATTTCTGATATCTTACATAAATGCATAACTTTCACTATCATGCGGATCATATTCAGCTGTTGTCTTTCTTTCTTATCAATTCTTCTTCACACTGTAACTCAGACATAATTGTAATTATAGTATACTATAATGGTTAATTATATATGAGTAAAGCTCTCCTCCAATTATCACCTTCTTAATACATCGAAGAGAACTGTCACTTAATATTTCTACCTTTATTTATTCCTTTCTCGTTTAACATTATATAATATATATATAACTCTTCTATCTATTCTAAAAACATTCTAAAGACTTTATACTGGACAACAATATGTATATTAAAATCGGCTAATTTCTATCTTTATGGAATACAAATAATTGGAAAAGAACTAAGAAATAACTATAATGATATACATCTTAATGGACAGGCTCTACTACAATGGTTCAGTATATCTCCCAGTACGTGGTTTTAAGATCTGCTTTGTGTCGACATAACTGTTCATGTAGAGATAAGATATATTACTTATTATATATGGGTATTAGATTTTAAATGTATTAAGAGTATTAAGAGTATTAATTTAGCTATTATTTTAAATACATATTTAAATATATATAAATGTATTACATATAAAAAATAATACCCTTATACAACTCGTACAAAACTAATTAAGGGTTCACTAATGAATAATATGTATCATTAATGATCTAGTTTTATGAGATGAGTTCTAATAAATAGCTTAAGGGATCTACCACTACACATTATTGAACACATTATTAAAACAATTTGGTTTATTAATAATAAATATAATTCTGCTATATGTTATCTATTACTTTTAAAATTGTTAAATGATTTATTGATTATAAATTACAGAAAAACGATAGTTTATATATAGTGTCTAATATAGTGTATAATATAGGGGACAGTCTCCGATTACCAACCCCCTCCTAATACCTACCCCCTCTCGTATCTCAGTAACTATAAGAGATATAAAAAATTATATATACATGAACTGTTAGTAATTTAATGATAAATATGAATAAGTATTTTGTTTACAAAAATATGTATTCGTACAATTGTTAAATACTTTAATAATTAAAAGAAAACTTAATACTGCACATAATATTGTAGAATTATAAAATGTTTATAATAATTATAAAAATAATTTAATTTGAATAAATATTAACCAATATATCTTAATTATAGCAACCCATATGATTTTCCTAATACCGACCCCCTCAATTACCCTAATAATGACCCCATGTGATTTATAATATACAATAAAAATAGATCCGTATTTTACTTTAAAATATGTCATAAGTTCTTTATGTATCATTGATATAGATTTATGATTCATAATTCAAGTTGATTATATACATATTGATTAATAAATAAATAGTAAATAATAATATACACTATTTTAATATAATTACTATAAAGTTTAAATTTATATTTAATATTACTATTAAAACATAAATTCAATAATAAATAAATTGCGTGCATGTTATAATTAATAATATTTATGTATATCTACTATTTTTATTGGATATTGTAATACTATGGAAATGAATAATGTAGCTATTTTAAATTGTTTATATTATCATATTTACAAGAATAAACAGGGGTCGGTAATAGGAGAAGGAGGTATTAGGCGCATGTATCCGATTACCGACCACCTTTTTATTCTTGTAAATATGATAATATAAACAATTTAAACTATCTACATTATTCATTTCCATAATATTACACTAATTACAAAATTTCAAATAAATATATTTAATATTGAATAAGTTATTACAAATAATCATTTAGGTGTCGGTAACCGTGACTTCTCCTAATTAATAGTTTTTAAATTCATTTTACTAATAATTATTTATCTCTACTTACGTGTATTAATAAAAATAATATATTATCGTATAGTATATTTTAATCTATTTATTTAGTAAATATATAAAATATAAAAAAAAATAGTTATTATAAGTATTGTAATCATAGTTTTCCTAAAAAAAGTGTTTTTAAATAAAATGTAATCAATAAAACAGGTCTGCATCATTTTTGTTATCAAGGGTTTCTTAACTGATTCCAAACTACTTTTTGACACTGAATTCAAATCTTAAAACCGTTTTGTTCAATCATCTATTTTTTTGTATTACTATAGGTACAATAGTGTACCTATATTGGGGCAGTTATCATGAATAGAATAAATTGTATGAATCAAAAGTCAAATATAACGCCATTTATAAAAAAAACCTATAAGGCTTATTTCGGAATACATTTAGGAGACCATGTCTTGCAAGACAAACCATTTGCACCGCATATTTGTTGTAAAACCTTTACTGTTAACTTACATAGTTAGAACAATACAAAATTAAAATATGTTAATTTCGGAAAACCAATAATATGGAGAGGAGGTCAGAATCATAACTTTTAAATCGGAACTTTTAAACTAACTAGAGTACAATATATATATATAATATATAGGGTGGAGTGAAATTTTGAATTCAATTATTATCATATTATTTTAAATTTAAAATAGCATTTAAGGTGTTAATATTAATAAGTAATACATTTTTATTATTACTTATAAATTTTGTATTCTGAAAATAACTATCAACTTGGCCATAACCATTTGAATGTTGCCATGTTATAAGATTGGGAAATCGCCATTTTGAATACATAAATCACAATAATGATCATATTTTAACATATATTATATATTATAACTTTATTTTTTTCAGAATCACATTTAAATGTGATATTTCATCTAGATTTAAAAATTATATATATTTGTATGTCTTAATTAACGATTTGTTAAATTAAAATCGGTGTTTTTCTATAAGGTTAAATATAGGGGTTGAAATTAGATATCATATGATATTTACCAAAGATTATACAATAGTGATAGTAAAATTAAATTTGATCCAATCAAAATTCCAAATTTATTTAAAATTTTTTTAAATATATTAAACTCTATAAAACGCTTATTATATGATTATGAGTTTTAAATATAAACAAATGGATTTATTTATGTTACCTACTAAATGTGATGTTATTAATGATATATATTTCGAAAAAAAAGGAAGATCGAATTGCAAATCAAATGATTTTATTTTTATTAAAAAAAACTGCTTTAAAAATAATTAATATTTGGGATTATGCTAGTGTCCCACATTACCATTTAAATCAAACTATAACTAACATTACAGTTATATATAATAAATATAAATTATATAATACAAATAAATTAAGATTGAAAAGACTATATATTGAATATGATACGCTATTTGATTTATATAAACAAGATTGTGTGAATTCTAGAGGATCATGATTTTATTTTAGATCAAAGAGATAAAAGAAGATTAATGAATGGGAATTTAACTTGTAGTAAAGGAGGTAATAACATGCATAATATAGTGTAATTTATAATAAAAATATGTCTCATATATTTCAGGGGGACTTCCTTCACTATTATAAAACTTAGTGTAATATCTTGATTATACTATACTGAATGTTTATTTTTAATAGTAGGTATTATAAAATATCATTTATACTTATTTATATAGAAATTGTAGATACAATTCTTACACCCAATGATATATTAATGATTATATAAAACAAAATATTTTATTTCTAAATGGAAATGATGGTGGTTGTCCCCTATTAAGAAGCAATTTTATAATTAATTATTATAATTTATAAGATATTTTTAATTTAGGAGGGAAATATATTAAAAAAATAGATAACTGTAATACTGATCCAGAAAATGAAGGTTATTATTTGAATTAATATTATAATATATTAATATTAAAAATAACGTCCTATATTTTTAATTTGTATTTGTGATTAAATATAATATTGGTATATATTACATGATTATTTAATCAATTAAATGATGTTCCAAAATATATTATTATATTTATTTCTATTTACATATACAAAAAGTACTATTATTTTAAATAATATGAAAATATATAAATTTCTATAATTACCCTACATTGCTATATCTGATATTGATAATTATATATTAATTAATATTATAAATAATGACAATGTGTATAATATTAATTAATAATTTATTAAAACACAATTCTTATTGATTCTGATGAAGATGGACAAATTGAATCTGTAAATGGTAAATATAAAGTTAAATGATATTTATTGAAATTATATTAATCCTAAATTAATTATATTGAAGATAATAATGATTATGAAGTAAGTGAACAAATTTCAGAAGAACATAATCCTGAATTGCAAACTAATACTCACACTGGTATGTCATATACATATTGTTAAATAGTAGATTAATTTAAAAATAAAGAATATAAATTAATCTATTATGTATATATTTATATTAGAAAATTAAAATTTATATTGATTATGCAAAAAATTAATTGAATTAAAAATTATAAAACCACATATTTAATTATTTTACAGAAGAGCAACAACCATCATCATCATGTCAACAAAATAGACTAAATCTGAAGCCGCTTGAGGAATTATGTGACCGATACAATATACCTGATAGGAAGGGTGCTGCGATTGCATCTATGGCAACAATGTCGACAACAATGGACACGACAAGTATATAATTGATAGATGTAAATTAAGAAGAGAAAGAATAAAAGCAAGAAAAATCAATGCAGATATACACTGATAGAAATTAGGGGTAAACTAGAAGTCTCACATGGGTAAACTAACTAGGAGCAGTAGTTTACCCCTAAGGGTAACTTATAATATGTTTTAATTTACCCCTGAGAGCATCATAGTTTACCCCTGAGAGCATCGCAGTTTACCCTTGAGAGCATCGTAGTTACCCCTGTGAGCATCATAGTTTACCCTTGATATAATCGTAGTTTACCCCTGAGACCATCGTAGTTTACCCCTGAGAGCATCGTAATTTACCCCTGAGAACATTGTAGTTTACCTCTGAGAGCATCGTAGTTTACCCCTGAGAACATCGTAGTTTACCCTTGAGAGCATTGTAGTTTACCTCTGAGAGCATCGTAGTTTACCCCTGAGAGCATCGTAGTTTACCCCTGAGAGCATCGTAGTTTACCCCTGAGAACATCGTAGTTTACCCCTGACAGCATCGTAGTTTACCCCTGACAGCATCGTAGTTTACCCCTGATAGCATCGTAGTTTACCCCTGAGAGCATCGTAGTTTACCCCTGACAGCATCGTAGTTTACCCCTGAGAACATCGTAGTTTACCCCTGAGAGCATCGTAGTTTACCCCTGAGAGCATCGTAGTTTACCCCTGAGAGCATCGTAGTTTACCCCTGACAGCATCGTAGTTTACCCTTATAAAAAAATAATTAATTAATCTAATTTATTACGTAATAATTTGTTTTCAAATTTTAACAAAAACATGAATATTTATATATACTTATTTATGTATGTAAGGTGTGTGTATATAATTAAATCATTGAATCAAATTAAGGTGCGTATGCATCATAAATATAATTATTTAATATTAAATAATTAAAAAAATATAAATCGAATACATTACGAGACACCTATTACATATTCTTATACTAGCGGCCACTATTTATAGATATTTGATTATATTATAAACATATTTGTCAACTACATATGAATGAATTACCCCTTAGAAAACTATTTATTTATATAGATGGCAAACATATTGGACCTACCCCATTTTCAGGAGAAATAGGGAAACAATTAAAGTCTCTGCAAAAATTAGATATAATTAATTTTGAAAAAATCACATTCAAAATTAATTTTACAACAAAAAATAACTGCGATGCAGATTATTTATATAAAATATGTAAATGCATAGATGCAGGAATGGTAGATGATACTTTAAAAAATGGGGAACCAGGAAAAATGCACCATGCCAGATGGTTAACTCTGGCAAATAATATATTAAGGATATACATATCGACAACTAATCCAACTAAAAATTTAAATATAATAGCAAACTACATTGTAAGAGTATATGCGCCGTCATATTTTACAATAAAAAAAACCCTACTATATCTGATGCCACAACAAATTTATTTTATATTATACAAAATTCAAGATACATCGATATACAATATAGAGATATCATTGATGAGAGCATATCAAATAACTGTTTCTATGCTCATTCAGAGAGTGTTTTACTAAGCATGTTAAAATACAAGGAAATAGATATTAGAAGAAAAGCAATTAAAATTATAATAGATATCAGAAAAAATAATAATACAAATATTAGAACTTTTGAATTACCAAATATAAATTTTAATGCGGATTACTATTATGAAATAAATTTTAATATAAATATATATGAATCAAGGTTAACTTATAATATTGAAGATAGTACACTCAATAATTACCTGAATATGAATTTTGAAGAAATTACTTTTGAATATCCATGTCATAATCAAGCCGTCGAGAGATTTATTCAAGATGTCAGCCAGGTTTCTCAAATGACAACAGGTGAACAATCTAGAGATGGGATAATATTGAATATGATCAAATCACGAACATCGATGCCAACATTTAATACAAAAAAAGATTTTGTTTACAATAATTAATTAAAAAATATAACTTCATTAAATATTTATGTCCGTGTATTTATTTTTTGATCATATTTTACTTTCCATTATATAATATTTTATTTATAACTATATAGTATTGTATATAATAACGTATATTTTTATTATCTGTTATTTATTTTTGTTATTATAATAATTTTGTTAACAAGTATTATATTAATGATTGAAATTATTATGATAATTTTCAATATAGATCTCCTATAATATAATAATAAATATAAATAATAACCTTTAATTCTATTTCTTTGTAGTAAAACTTATTATTCGCAAATAATTGTCCAACACGACTTCTATCGAATCTAAGGAATTCAATACCTAAATAATTATATAGTGCAATATTAAAATAATAATATTTAAATTTTATATAATTTATTTTAATATACACATCTAACATGTATATAATTTAAATATAATTTTCTTTACAACTTTTAAATTAATATACATATCTAAAACAATACCATTAATCATTTAAATATAAATATTTATATATTCTAAATTAATATTATATATTATAATAATGTAGGTTCCTATTGTAAGCAGAACGCAATGTATTTAAATATAAGAAATTGAATATAGAATTGTTTATAATAAATTTACTTTTAAAGACACAGTACTGTCTCACAAAATTGAAAATATTCAAATGAAATTATTTAAATCTATACTTAATTATTTGAAAAGTGTTAGGGTACGCTTTTGCTTGCATCTTAGAGCTCCTGTAAACTTTATACATTTTTAGTTAAATTCATTTAAATCGCTCGACAAAACATACTACTAAATTATCTGATATGTACATATCTAAAAATATAGTTACACCTATATAATGGGTGTGTCGAAATATTGTTATATATTTTGTGAGTGTTCCATTATTCAACTTTATTCAACCGAGAAAAATATGAGTGCATTGGTGGATCCGTTAATTAATTTGACTTGGCTGTACCTCGACCAAATAAAAGTTGGTCTAGCTAGTTAAATAATTTATATTGTGTATATACATATCATTAAAAAATTTTAATCTTAAGATATAATTTAATAAATGGAAGAGTAATAACGTGTATACAAATATAATAATTGTATAGATATTTCACGATATTCTTCGGATATTAGCGAGAATGTGTATATGCTAATTTTTTTTATTTAGAACAGATAATGGATTTGACAATATTACGTACTTTTATTGTAAATATGCTAGTGATAGAAAATAATATTATTAAGTGTATATATCTACAATATTATATTATATATTATTATGATATATTGTATTTATAGTATATCATTATATTGTTATTATAATATTATATAGTTATATTCACTATAAATTAAATTAATTAAATAGATGATATATATAAAATAAATTCATTATTGTGGATATCCGTGGCGACATATCTGCTAGATAATATTGCTATATAGTTGGTATGATGGCATCTCTACATGTATATACTATATAATATACTCTATGATATATTGTAAAAAATAATATTATTAAGTGTATATATCTAAAATATTATATTATATATTATGATATATTGTATTTTGTAGTATATCATTATATTTGTATTATAATATTATATAGTTATATTAACTATAAATTAATTAAATAGATGATATTATTAAATAAAATATTTTTTGTGGATATCCGTGGCGAAATATCTGCTAGATAATATTGCTATATAGTTGGTGTGGAGGCAGCTCTACATGTATATACCATATAATATACTCTATTATATATTGTATATTAAATAAGCATAATGTAATTATAATTAACAGATAGTTAAATAAATATAATTATAATATATCATATTGTTTAATAAATATCATATTTTAATTATTTAAATATTATTTAATATGGACAATTATTTTATGGTGTAAGTATATAATATAATATTATTAATATTGTATATTTTAATTTATTTAACTATGTAATTTAATATAAACAATTTTAAATTCAAGTTATAATAATAGGTGACTACATGTGAATATTATATTGGTGAATTAATAATTAATTATGTCATAATACTTATGACATAATGAATTACAGTAATTATTACTAATCAATGATTAGATAATAATTATAATAGATAAAATTATCATAATTTTAATAAATAATCGTTATTTATTGAATTTTAATGACATTTGTTAATTTACTAATATATTTAATTACGTGTAATATGTCAAATGTGTAATATATAATATTTAGACTTCAAATATATAAAATATAAGCTATACAAACCGTATTATTATCAAAACAAACACCGTAATATTGAAATCCTTGGATAGAAATTAAATATTTAAGTAATATTGTTTACTTTATGTTGCAAAGATTTCTACAATTCCCAATCATATTATTTTATGATAATTTAGACTTAAAATGGCCATTTGAATACAATATTATAAATTACAATCTAAAATCATTTAATTTTAATAAAAATTAATTTAATTTATAGTAACCTTAAATACATACATTACTCTTTATGTATGATATTTGAATACAATATTATATACTAGACTTTGATTGACATATTTCAAAATTCAAATTTTATATTTCAATCCAACCTAATATATATATATATATATATATATATATATATATATATATTTTTTGAAGGTACGTATATGATTAATATTAGTGTGCATGACTTTTAAATGCACTAAGGTACACTTTATATATTTATTAGGGTATAGCTATGTTACATATTAACACACGGCTCCTACCACGTGAGACCACGCCCACTACCACGTGAGACCACGCTCACTACCACGTGATACCACGCCTCCTACAACGTGAGACCACGCCCACTACCACGTGAGACCACGCTTCCTACAACGTGAGACCACGCCTCCTACCACGTGAGACCACGCCCACTAGAACGCAAGAGTGACGAATACACATCACGTGCGCAGGTCACACGTGACAATAAGCCATTACGTAACATCGCGCCATTGTTGCCGCGGCTAATGGCGACATGTAAATAGCGATATGTGTAAGCGTAGCGATAATCTGAAGTAAGATACACTCACATGTGTATGTGTCGAAGTTGGCTAATACATGAGAAACACTGAAGTATGTCACGTGATCAATACGGAGTAATAGGGGGCGTGTCTTAACATAACATTTAAAGTATGCTTATGTAATTGTGATGGGCTCTCGTTAAAACCATGGATGCCTTAACATGTGAGCGGCTTCGAAGGGACATTAGAGCCATAAGTTATATGGTTACAAGTGAAAACTTCATCTAAGTTCTGTATAGGATGAAAGAACTCCACCAAATAAAAATAAAAATAACAATATATATATATATATATATACTTGTATTAGTTTATTTCGCATATATAAATACACTATCTCACGTGTAAGATTAATAACAATAGTAATGTAATTAGACTGGTACCGTATCTCTCCACCGCTCCGCTAATAAATCACCTTATATGGGCATGACGAAGTAACACTAGTTATAGTTGTAGTGTCAGTAGTAGTGGTAGTGACAACAGCAGCAGCAGCAGTAGTAGCATCACTAGTAATACGCCTGTGGACATCGCATTATTACGCGGCACTTCGCTTTAATACCAGTGTGACATCATACCACCGTTTCCGTACTATGGCCTACATTCTGATATATTATTATTGTATACACAATTATATAATAGTACTTCTTAATACTATTGAAATACCTATATGTATAATTCATTAGGTATTACACGTAGGTACATTTAAGGTATTACACTGTAGGTATTACGTACAAATGCGAGTGATTGCGTAACTATCCAGCTGATTACGTCACACTTCACGCACCACCGCGGTTTATTACGTAATACTACTAATGTGTTGAGATATCAACACCCCCTAGCGGCTGTGTAATGAATCAGTACGCGCATTAGGTAAACGATGAATGCCACTGTTCTATACGGCTATTATTATATATCACTCAACGACTAACGAGTGTTTTAATTAGAAGTGATTGGGAATGTCAATCAAATACAGCAACGTCAACATATACAATGATATATATATATATATATATATATATATATATATATATATATATATATATATGTATATATATATATATATATCAGATTCAGATTATCAGATTATCAGATTTGGTTTTAACAACCGGGTAATTGTAGAAGCAGAGCTTATCGAGACAATTACCCTTTATTATTTTGACAAGTCCTAAAAAAGTACAATTATAATTGGAATAATAAATTCCTGAAAAAAAGAATAAACAATATATAACATAATGTTATATCTAAGTTGACTTCCTGTTTACACTAAATCTAATTATGAATAAGATCAAATAATTTTACTTATGAAGGACTTGAAAAAATTATCAAAAATCATCATATAATATATAAAAATAAACAAAATAAACATTAAGAAAACTAAAACGACTAAATAACTAAAAACAGACAAGAAAGGTTAAGAAGAGTAAATATATGAAAATTTAATATAAAGAATAATAAATATATGTTTGGCAAATATTCAAAAATAAATTTATAAATTATCTACACAAAGTAAAAAATATTTAGATAGTTTTCATAAGTCGAAGAGTAGTTATAGTATAAAATATGGAAAAAAAGAAGAAATTAATGTAAAAATGTAAAATGTAAAAGTCTGAGTAAAGATAAAATGTATTAAAAATAGTATATAATATTATATAAAAGCGTAATTATAGTATAAAATATGGATAAAAAGGAGAAATCAATGTAAAAGTCTGAGTAAAGATAAAATTTATTAAAAATAGTAAACTTATTAAAAATTAAAAAAATGTTAAAATATAATTTGAAGTAGGAAAATAATAGTAGATTAAAAAATCACAAGGTTAAAAAATAATTAAAAATATTATTACTGAAAAGGGAAATAGATACTAATTTTCTTTTATCAATATTTAATTCATTCCAAAGTCTTGGTCCATATGTCGTCAAAGAATTATTCATATAGTTATATTTATTATAAGGTTGAATGAAATCAAAAGTACTTCTTGTATTAATTTTTTTGTTAGTTATTCTTTTATAATGTTTATAAATACTTGGACTACAAGTTTTATAATATATTCTATGCATAAATATTAGTGTTTTATATTTACACAAATCAAAGATATTTAATAACTTATGATCAATAAATAATTTTGTTGAACTAAAATCTATAGGTTTAGAAAAAACTAATTTTAATACTTTTTTTTGTATAACATAAATACAGTCTATATTAGATTTATATGTATGCCCCCAAATTTCTAAACAATAAATTAAATGGGGATAAAAAAGTGCATAATAAAGTTTAATCATAGCTGATTCATTAAGGCAGAAAGATACATTTTTTTATGATCCAATATATTTTTAATAATTTATTCTTTAGAAATTGAAAATGAGATTTCCAGTTCAATGAATTATCAATGATTAGTCCAAGGAACTTTGTTTCAGATACTTGAACTAGAAGCTCATTTTCAATTTCTATTTCAAATTCTATATCATTTCTAAATGACATGCAGTGAGTTTTATCAATGTTAATTGTCAACTTATTTAATTTTACCCATAAAATTATTTCATTAATTGTCAGCTGTAATTTAACTTTTAGTTTGTTGGCTGAACAATCACTAATTATAATATTGGTGTCATCAGCAAATAGTATAAAAGTATTATTAATAGAGCAGGTCGGCATGTCATTAATAAATATAAGAAAAAGAAGCGGCCCAAGAATAGAATCTTGGGGGACACCGATATCTATATTAGTAGTAGTAGACATACAGTTATTATAATTTGTAAATTGACTTCTGTCTTTAAGATATGATGATAACCATGATAGAGGTAATCCTCTTATACCGTAAAAGTCAAGCTTTTTTAAGAGTATTTCATGGTTGACTGTGTCAAATGCTTTTTTTAAGTCAATGAATAGGCCAACACAGTATTTATTGGAGATCAGAGAATCAATAATAGCTTTTTGAAGGGTTTCTATAGCATGGAGGGTACTGAGGCCTTTCCTGAACCCAAATTGTGAACTACTAATTATGTTATGAAAATCACAGAAAGAAAGTAATCTTGAAAAAAACAATTTTTCTAAGATTTTCGAGAATTGAATATTCAAACATATGGGTCTATAATTATTAAAGTCATTTTTATTACCTGATTTATAGATGGGAATAACTTTGGATTTTTTAAACAAATTTGGAAAAGTGCCTGTTGAAAAAGAAAGATTAAAAATATATGTTAAAGGTTCAGCTATAGTGGATGAGATTAATTTTACGAGTTTCATAGATATATCAAGTTCATCCTTAGATATTTTTGGAGAAAAATTATCAATAGTTTTAATGACCTCACTACATGTAATTGGAGATAAAAATAATGAATAATAATTACTATTTTTAAGGTAGTCGTTTAAACTTTTGACAATTTAATAAACGAATTATAAAAATAATTATAAAAATATATAAAATAAATATATATATCAATATATTTTATGTATACATATATTTATATTATATTATATATATTATATATCAAATTAAAATGTAAAGTCTAAATAATGAAATTTATATCACCTGAATTTGATTATGTGCATATAAATATACTGATATACAATGTATTCATATACAAATTGACTATATTGAAATGAAAGAGATTAAATAATACAATCAAAAAAAATAAAAAATCAGAAATCACTGAAGCATGATGAATGATTTTAGAATTAATGAATTATACATGATAATAACATTGATTTCAAATGAAAATATAATTATTTATTTACAGATTTAAAGTTATATAATAATATGATTTAATAAAAAAAAATTACAGACTAATATAAATATACTTATATACTCTTATATATATAATTTTAGTTAAGATATTACTTAGCTGTATGGAGATATTATAGGATTATAAGATAGTAAAAATAAATACGTCTTAAAGCAAAATTAGTGTAAACAGGAAGTGATATATTCATACATACAATATATTTATGTAATACATACTATGTATACATTGTACATTATTCACAGTTATATATATATATATATATATATATATATATATATATATTGTTCATCAAATCCCTAAGGTTTTTGACTTGATTAACTCACTTTAGGAAATGTGATATAGGGGAAAGTAACCGAATACGGACAGTGCCCGAATACGGACACTCTCAGTATCATAGAAACCATAAATCCTACAAAAAAATGTTTAATGAATAAAACATTCATAATTATAAAAATAGCCTAAAAAAGTATTTTTTATTTTTTAATTATTCAAAATATTGCTGATATATCCAATAAACTGATTTTTTTATTATTTTTTTAAATTTATGAAAAAAAATTTCAACTTAAAACCTTCTCATGAATATACTAATTTATCGATATATAATATAATACTATATTATTAAAAAATAAAGCATTCTAAAAATTGTATTTTTAATTTCTATATTTGTTATCAAATATTCATTAAGTTATAAGCATATATCTAGAGGTCATATAAGTTCCTAATACGGACACTCTAAATGTCTTAATACGGACACCCTGTAACCAATCAATGTGCAGCATATGAACTATTCTGATTTTCATAAAAATCGCGTGCGTTATAATATTAATACTACCAATAAAGCTAATTCTAAAAAAATTATTATTTAAATACTTAAATTGTATTATTAATTAAAAAATAATAAAAATAAATAAAATATTAACTAATTAAATTAAAATATATTTTTCATAAAATTAATTATAAATAACGTAATTGTAATTTGTCTGATAGATTCATCAATACTATTTAGTTTATCTAGTGTTATATAGGGTGTCCGTATTATAACACAGGGTGTCCGTATTCGGACATGGGTACCGAATACGGACACCCCCGTTATCTATGGAATTAAAAGATTAAATAAAATTTTAAAATTACAATAATATCTATAATCATATAATATTAATATATTGTAATTTTTGAATAAAAATAATGAGTCATAAAAAGTTAAGACCATTTATTGTTAAAATGTGCGTATTAGGTTATACTTTATGAGTTGATGATTTATTTTAATAATGTAATATTGTACTCTATTTATTGTTCTATAGTATACTATTTATTGTTTTAATTATATTCCTATATGATTTTTCTCCCCGTAATCTTAAATAGGTGAAATATTCGATTTTTTGTCTTCTTCCTTCATCCCTATATATATATAATTCATAAAAATAGTATACATCTAATATATTAATTAATTGTTTATCTATACACATATTTTAACTAGGTTATAGATAATAATGATGCATATTGTTAATATAATAATAATATAATTTTCAAAATATAATTATATATATACATAAATTATGTATATATATATATATATATATATATATATATATATATATATATATATATATATATATATATATATATGGAAATTAATGAATTCATGTTACCCGATGGTATGTCACTTGATTATATTTAAATGTGTGTCAGTTTAAAATCTACAATATATTATTATAGTGTCATATATATATATAACAATAATAACTATAACGTACAAACGAACAACATACAAATACGAAATCACATGTCCATTGTTATGTAATCAACCAATTATGACGCAATCATAATGGTGTTTGCATGTATATAAATTATATTGTGTAGTGACAGGTGCTTTCTTTCATTTAATAAGTAACCTCCAAGTATGAATGTTGTGTATTTATCATTACTAGTTTATATTGTTATATTGATACCTTGTATTATTAGTTATACACTATGTCCAGCTGATGGTATTGGGGGATGTGGGTGTGCTGGTTATTATATGTACTGCGTTGGAGGTTATACCGGTGAAGATGTTCCTGTGTTTAGTAAATCTAATACTACATATAGTGAGGTTAGTTATGAATAATAACTCACGTAGGTTGCACTATGTTGTATAGATTATTGACTATTAGTGTATTACATATAATACAGGTAGGATTATAGTATAACTGTATTACTATTGTATTAAGGGTAGGCGACACCGTGCAAATGTACTGATGAAATATAGTCGACTTTATTTATTGTAAATTATAAATATATAAAATATTATTATAACTGTAATAGATTATCTTATATACATCCTACATGGCAAAACCGTCACGATTGTGAAGTATTGTATGATTCAGTTAATGAAAGGAACTATTATTATGCGTGTGTTCAAAGCTACACCATAAGTGCGCTTTCAACCACTTGTTTAAAAAGTGAGGAGTCTGGTATTAATAAATAGTACTACTAGTTATGTTTACTACCAGTTGGATTATTACATGTAGTTAATACAGGTTTCTCGATTCAACCACATTTTGGTTAAGTGGTTCACCAAAAACACACCCTTAGGGTAGTAAATTTAAAAAAAATTAAAAATTAAATTAATAAAAATATTTAAATTATAAAAAATAATTACTATAAAAATCTTTTTACTGCAAATACACAAGAAGAAAATTTCAAAATCATAAATAAAATAATAAAACCTGCAGACTCGAATTATCATACTTAGGTGAAGGATGGGTAGTTTGGCCATTGATGTAGGGGAGGGAAGGGTATTATGACCGATGTTTTTATTACCTTACAAGAAACAAAATATATCATACTAATATTGGATATTATGATCCAATAAGTTGTATATACAATTACAATATGTTGTTCTAAATAATGGCTATCAACATTTACTCATTTAATTATTTGTATTCAAATCATTTGATTTTTATTAAAAAGCAAATTTTCCGTATAAATAGAGATAAAATACACTAGTGTGGGTATTATGGTCGATAGTTCCGAAATAGCCACTAGGATCGCGTCATGTATTCAAATACGTACTATCTTTATAATTAGAAAATAAAATAAATTGTATCAGATATCAAGATACACACGCACTTTTATATTAAATATAACAATAATTAATCGTTATCCCATTTAGATTTACTTATATTCAGCTACAAACGTTTTTTTTCGATAACAATTACGATTATTTGATTTTTTTCTCTAAATAAAATATATAATTAATATTGATATAAATAAAAAAGGATGTACATTATCATTCTTAGAATTCAATTATCTACATTTTTCGTATATATCATTTTTTGATAACTATAGTTATATTATACTATATAATGGTTCTTGAAATATCGTTATCAGCCACAATACCCTTATCTCCCCTATCTCATAAACTATAAATAAAATCAACAAAAATGTATACATGAAATATGCGCATCGGTAAGCATTATTCAAATAAATAAAAATAATTTGTAAATCTATTTAAAAAAATAAAACAAAAATAGATTTACTTTTTTTTAAATTAAAATTAAAGTTTTGTAAAACATATATTAAATTACTAATATATAATATAAATTGAATATTAAAGTTGGATGTAAAGAAAAATGTAATTATAACAAAGTGTGTAAGCTATTTATTTTAGTGAATAATAATCATTATAATTATTATAGTATATCATAATGTATAACACGTGAATAGAGCGTGATAGCCAGATGCGGGTAATGCGCTCACTTCACGATGATTTAAGTCAATCATAAATAATCAATATTGTTATATATTGATAACATTTCTAAGTCGTTATATAAAAACGTTGATTGAATCAACATCTACTATATCCTAACCATACACATATATTTCCAAACATCGTGGTATCAACTTTTAATTTGATTTAGTATATTTAGCTATCTATTCCCCTTAACACAATTACAAAAAAAAACAATATATAATATATATATATATATTTATATATATATATATATATATATATATATATATATATATATATATATGTATAATCATGTAGGTATACATATACATAGTGTTATTTTTATTTATTTATATGTATATGTATACATATACATATAAATAAATAAATAATATATTATATATATATATATATATATATATATATATACTAATATATTTACCATGAAATATATTAAACTAAATTAAAATACAATTAAATCAATTTCCTGCTAATACATTATATAATAAATTGTACTTTCGATATCGATTTTCTAAAGAATTTAATAAACTTAATTTTAATTTAAGGTATTTAATTTAACTGTGTTTATAATCGTCTTTATATATTCCATTTATTACTATACTTATATTCAGTGGCTCATTTGTATAATACATTTAACTTTTTTTTTTTACCTCATGTAATTATATAAATAATTTGTATTTATTTTGATATGATATGATTTTAATATATTTTTTTATTTATTTATTTAAATCAGACATGAAATACAGAGGTCCATAGTATATAAACGAAAATTATAAAAGAATAAACTAAAAAAAAACAATTAATCTAAGAAACGAAATTTAAAATACTATACAAATAATGAGTTATACCACATGGTAAACAGTGGCGATGGGAACACAATATTGTATTCATATAATTGAACAATTAGTGAATTACACGATAATTGTATTCGTTTATATAGCGAATAATATGACTTGCGTAATGTAACAGTTAAATTATTAACATAATCGTTAAAAAACATTAAAGAGGCACTATTTCTACGTCTGTAGTTCATAACAATACGATAAGCATTATTATAAGCTATATTAAGTTTAGCCATGCAATATCTATTTGTATCCATATGCTACTAAGGTATATATTAGAAACAAATGTTTTAAATAGAATAATTTTTGTATCCTTAGAGCAATGATTAAAGTTATATTATATGCATATCTTTGTTTATATAACTGTTTAATATTACCAAAGATTTTCCGAAGGAAAGATATAACACTTACGCGAAATCGTGTAATTCGAATTTGTATACAAAATACCCTGGTGCCACCTATAACGGGTTACTTTTAGGAACTATGTGTTGTTTATAATGTAAATTCGTATTTAACTATACACTTTTAAAATGTTAAATAATATGCTTTAATTTAATATTTATATGATGACAACTAAGTGTTCATTACTAATATATAACAAACAAATATGATATTTATGTTTTAAATGCTATAAGTATATATTTAATAGGTAAAAGTTAATTTATATTGCATGTAATTTAATAGAGCAATGAAAACATTGTTGTATGCAAACAGAGCCGAACCTAAATCTATTTCAGTGATTTCGATACTACTGCTAGCAGCGGTTGGGTATATTACTAAATTACGTTGCATGCATAGGGAGTGTTATATCTTTGCTTCGCAAAATCTTTGATATTACTATATATATCAATATCATCAGATAAGTCCTCTGAAATCCAATGTCCAAGATATCTATATGATTTGACAACTTTTAGAAGTTTATTAGTTTTATCTATATATAATTTCACAGGATTATGATGATTTATCAAAATAAATTGGTAAAATAACCGATTTATCAATATTAAACGTTATGTGGTTATGGTTAGCAAACTCTTCATAACAACTTATCAACAACTGCAAACCCCTTAGTGATGGTGAAAATAATGATGTATCATATGCATAACAGAGATTATTTATGATATTTCCATTTAAGCAATAGCCTGAATGTATTTCATTTAATTTCTTAATCATAGGATTAGTATATAAATTAAATAACAATGGTGAGAGAATGCCACCTTGACGAACACCCCTTGTAACAGGAAAGCTATCCGATGAATTATTACACCATTTAATATATATTCGTTGGTTTCTATACCAGTAATTTAAAAAATT
Organism: Osedax fenrisi; assembly: GCA_964019155.1. Lineage (NCBI taxonomy): Eukaryota > Metazoa > Annelida > Polychaeta > Sabellida > Siboglinidae > Osedax > Osedax fenrisi. The sequence continues at coordinate 7,919,177 of OZ025246.1, read as the reverse complement.
AATTATGTATAAAGGAATATTATTATCTTTTAATCTTTGAAATAAAATGTTATGATTAATTTTATCAAAAGCTTTGGAAGCATCTAAAAATGCTACGAACATATTAGTGTTAATATTATTATAATCTGTTAAATATTGCTTAAGGGCAAACACACACATTTCAGTATCAAGATTTTTTTTTAAAGCCAAATTGATTATCCATAGTAATTAATAATGAAGATATTCTATTATGTATCACCTTTTCAATTATCTTACAGATAATATTAGATATACATATAGGCCGATAATTAGTGGAATCATTCGACCTTTTATTTTTATTTTTAACTATAGGTTAAATATAAGATAAAATTAGCTTCTTCGGGAAATACGAATGCCGCAAAATATTATTAATTAGTAGCATTATTAATTCAATTACAAAACTATTCGCGTGAGAAATATGTTCTATAGATATTCCACCAGGGCATATAGCTTTACCACCTTTAATTGATTTAATTATAGATGAAATGTCAGTATAGTTAGTATATTCAATGTCATTAACATTAATAGTATTGTAAGGATAAGGTATATCAGTAGTACTGTTAAATACATTATTAAAATAATTATACCAGAATTTAGTAATATTAACTATACCATATTCATTTTCAATGTTATTTGGTGCGAAATAGTTTTTTTTCTTCAGATTGTTTGAAATCACCTTGCAAAAATTATTACGATTTTTAATTAATTTTAAGGCAATCTTATTAGATTCTGATTGATTAGATATCAATTTACTACGTCGCAATTCGTATTTGAAATTTTTTTTCTCGAATTAACCATATTATCATAGCATATTCCAGCCAAGGGTTTGTTATTAAATTTCCAAGTTAAATAGTAATATCTGGCAATACCATGTTTCTCATGTACATTATTATTCCACTCCATACGTGCATATTTACATTTATTATCTACTGAATATATATCGTTAGAACAATATACAAGAATACTCAATAAAGAATTATATAAGTAATCCGAATAATTAATATTACTATCAAAAGAATATATATCATTAATTAATTTTCCTAAGTTAAACTTAGTATCAATATTATATTTCAAAATTTGTTTCTTATCAAGTCTATTCCATTGTATTTTTTTATTAATAATACTATTATTATAGTTAATTGAGATAGGAATAGTATTCTGATTTATGATAAAAACTAATGGATGGTGATCTGATAATAAAAGGAATAATCAATTTTAATATTTAAAATGGATGAATTTATAACAAAAGTGGATAATAAGTGATCTAACCATGAACATGTTTTCCACGCCGAACTAACACAAGTATAGCTATCAGAATCTAGTAATCATTTTTCTGACATAATATTATTGTTATCCGCACAATATTTAATTAAAGTATTACTAAAGTATGAATCAGGATTAGAAATATTAGCATTAAAATCTCCTACTATACAATAATTAGATGAATTTAAGAATTCACAATATAATAACAGTTGAACGAGATGACTTTCAAATAAACTAATATTATTAGGACTCTCATACGGTAGATATATATTAATAATGTAGAAATCGAATACTTTAATACATATAAGCCAATCATATTCAGATTGCATAATACTTATATATCTATCTATTCCCTTTTTCCACATAAAACCAACACCACCAAAAGGTCTGCCGGTTCTCAATGTTGTGTTATCAAAAGAAGCATTACCATAACCACTATAACTATTATTATTGGTATTGAACATAGAAAATTCCTCAGAGGAAAACCAGTGTTCCTGAAAACAAAATAAATCAATATTAGGATGAGTATCTAAAATAATATTAGCCTTGTTCTTGAAACCATTGCAGTTTAAGGACAATAAATTTAATTTATTATGTAAATCCATTATTATAGATTACTGTTAACATTAACATTATTGTCATGATTAGCTTTATTAAAAAAACGTTTAATTAAAATACCACTAGGCCATCTTCACAGTTATATACATCTTGGACATTGTTAATCATCAGACTTACATTAAATGAAGAGACAAAGTGGTGAGAAGTAATGATTTTCTCCACTGAACATTCTTTAGATGTAACATCAAATTATTTACATATATACGATGTAATATCGTCAGCGGTAACATCATTATTTAACCTAGATAGGAATAAATGATATCGTAAGTGTTATAGAACATTATATAAATATATATATATATATATTGGTATAAAATGTATAAAATTATGTGTACTTGATGTAATATCATTAGATTAAACTTGATATAAAGTAACGCCATCTAGTGGATTACTGCCATATTTTAAGGTGTCTACTTTATCCTCCATGGATGGTAAAGTGGAAATATTGTAAATGTTTAACTTAAATTTACTCAGAAAAATTATATTTGTAAAATTCATTGATTACATGTTTATTTGTTATTCATTAGGCTCTAAACTAATTCAAAATATCGATAAAAATAAATAATAATTATATAACGTTGATGATTTTATTCTATTCAATATAATGCATTAAGTTGATCTTTTATTTGTTAGAAAATTATAATATATTAATGATTATATTGAAATACTATTTAAATATATGAAAATAAGTCTACATTATAGAACATTATAATACCATTTATATTGTTAAATATTTCATAAATAATAAATATGTAGATATATATTTAGTAGATCAATAATTTATGTATTAAACACATGTCAATATCTATGTATATCTCTACTTTCATGTCTACAATTAATATTGTATGTAATACATATAATAATGTAATATAACATATATATATATATATATATATATATATATATATATATATAACATAATAGAAATAGTATTGTATATAATATGTTATTTATATAGAGTCTATATTATAGACATATAATGTGTCAATCTCTGTGTTAATAGATAACGTAATTAGTTAGTTATATAGAAATATATGGGGTAGTGGGGAATCTTGAATCACTTGTTTTTATAATAATTATAACTCATTTATTAATTATAATATGTGTATTAACTAAAAGCATATAGGATATATAAAACCTACCTATTCTTAAAATATTTAAAATCTGATACTTCGCGTTCTGTTTGTATTATTAAAATTTATAAATATTCTTAATTTCAAAATTATGTAATAATAGTATAATATAATAGTATAATAATCAATAAAATATAATAATAATAATAATAATTATATAATATCAATTTCTGTTCATATAAATAAAATATAATTAGTATTATCAGTTAAATACAATAATATCAAATATATAAGTAGTTATAACTATCCTATAGGAGATATTAGAAAATAGATTCAATATACCCAAATAAATCCTTTTATTTAAATTAACATATTAATTTAATTTTAAATTGATTATTTATTAAGTATTTTAATTTTAAATAGCTAGTTTAATACACTTTTCTAATATACAACAATCACTTAAAAATATTAATACAATAATAGTTTAGTTGATAATATAAACTTGATAATGATCTTAAAAGTAATACAAATATAGTAAATAATTAGTAAAAGTTAAATAATTAATATAATATTTAAAGTTTTAAAATACTTTATTATTAAAATGATGGTAATCATATGTGGAGTAATATATATTAAAATAAACATATAATCTTTATTAATTACATAAATAATGTAGATGGTGTAGCCTATATTCTATATATATATATTATATATGATATCCTTTAATTACACATAATTGAATATCCCTTATATATTATTAAACATATATGTATATATATAGCTAAACATATAAATCAATAATACATATATTAATTTACAGGTTTTGATTAGTCAAACCAGAATAACAAGAATTCAAGCATTTATTCTATTGAATATTAAAATTGTACATTTATATTTAACTAATAGTCATGTAGTATCAATTCATCCAAAAGCATTTTGGACGAGTGAATCAAATATATCAACAACAAATACTGAACTTAAGGGGATATATTTATTTGGTAATAGAATTAAATACATTAAAAGTGGGAAATTTGATTCATTGATAAATTTAGAAATTCTTAAATTGAATAATAACAATTTAAGTAATATTGATAATACATTTATTGTAAATCTTAATAAACTTCAATATTTCTCTATTGCACATAATGAATTAACACTCTTACCAACTAAATGGTTACCTTATAATTTACAACGCTTAGATATTAGATGGAATGCAATAGAATATATGTCTATTAATACATTTGAAGGTGCATATAATTTATATTGGATAGAGTTATCTCTAAATTATATCACTATAGCATACAATACATTCAGTGATCTTACTAAACTAACAAATATTAATGTATATAAACATCGTTTAGATAAATGTACATGTACATGTAAATATATATGGTATCTAAATACTAAAAGTAACAATACAGTATGTGACAATAGTAATAATAAGTATGCAAGTATTCGAGAATATCTTAAAGAAGAATGTAAAGAACACATAGCAGGTTAATTTATATATTAATTATAATTAGTATATAATTACTATTATTAACATTAAAAATAAATCATAATATTATTATATATGATTTAACATTAAATAATTGAAAATTATATATGATGTAAATAATTAATAATTATTTATTAAAGAATAATTTGTAATTATTAATTATTTATTTATTTAATATACTTATTTTGTAATATACATTATATAATTACTAGAGAGGCGTACCGGTTATAAGTTATTTATTTATTTATGTATATATTTATATATATATATTTTTATATATATATATATCAAATTATTATAAGGAGTTAATGTGGCACTGTATTGATTGTGCCTCTCTTAATTGATCTGTATGTATATTAGGCAGCATTATTATTATTATTATTATCAGATTTAGGCAATGCCAGGGTAATTATAGAAGTAGTGTTGCCTATCGAGACAATTACCCCTTTATTAACATGATATATGGCGACATTCTACGACGTGTATTGCACGTCTTACTATATGTTCACTGATGTATTATTGCTGATGTCCCATCAACTGAGCGCTAAAAGTAATGATATAATAGGTGTTCATTATGGATATTGTTGCCACATCATAAGCGGGTACCTATTGGTATGTATATCATAATAGTTTTTATTTTTTTTAATTTGGATATATATAAAAAACATTTTGTATATATATATATATATATATATATATATATATATAAATCAGATAATATAAATTAGTTATATTTCTAAATTACTATTTTATCTAGGTATTATATGGTCATATTGTTATGACATACAGTCATTTACTGCTGAAATTACTTTTCCCATATTACCATAATAATTAAGTTTAATGGTATACTAGGATTATAGCCTATTAAATAATATAGTAATTTATAAAGTTACAATAAAAAGCATTACTTTATCAGAATTGCGTGTGTTTTGTAAATTTTACTTGATGTGATAACATTGGACTAAACTTGATATAAATATCGCCATCTAGTGGATTAATTCCACATTTTCAGGTGGCCACATTACTCATTTCAATTAGATACGCTAAAATGAAAAACTGATTCGGCAGTCCTCTTGCATATCATAAGATGTATCTATGTTGAACAAATTATCGTATTAGATCTAATATTTATAAAGTTATACAAAATTATCTAATAGTGGCCACATTAACCATCTTTCCCCTATTATTATAATAAACAAATATTTATTTTATATTTTCATTAGTATGTATTATATTATAATAAACTTAATATTAATATTATAAATTAAATTACCCTATAGATATGAGTATCAATGTAATGTATTATTTTATAAATTAGGGTACACCATATGTATATAACTTAGGATACACTATTGGATGATGTTATGGTATACTATTTGAGGGTACATCATATTATTATAAATTAGGGTACATATAGGGTGCGATTCACTTATAATCGGGTATAACTTCTCGTTTGTTGAGGTACACATATATATTACTTAGTGTACCCTAATTGAGGTATGATGTAGGGTAATTAAGCTACATGGTATGCAGTAAGGGGCATGACCGGTACCCTAAATATATTTATTGTTATATTCTAATTGGTTACAGTGTAGGACAAACATTACTTTGTTCAATTTTGTAAATATATTTAATAATACTATAGTATTTGAAAAAATTAATAATAAAAATATGGGTACCAAAATACAATTAAACAAATGCTATTATTCATCGTATGATAACGAAATAAATACCACTAGTATATAGCTGTATTCGGCAGAATTGGCAGACGATATTATTCGTGTTTACTTTATATATTTACATGAAATTACATATCGAATTTATCACGTGACAATATTTTACATTTTTATTTAATATTAAAATTAGATTATAATTTCAAACAATGAATTAATATATTAAATATAATAAAATGCGTGTTTACAATTTGATATATTTCTATAAAATATATGTTGTATCTCCATGATAATTCATGAATGGTTATAAATAGGTTATATTTACAATTTTATATTTATATAAGTACATATTTAAAATGTGTGTAAATTCTATCAATAACTGGGCAGCACCAGTCACTTATATATATATATATATATATATATATATATATATATATATATATATATATGTGTGTGTGTGTGTGTGTATATTTGAAATCGTAAGAAAACTAAACAATAGGGAAATACTGGAACCCTTACTATCTCTGTGTTTACATACATGTTCTACCTACCTACCTACATACCCTACATACAATACCAACAACTATAAATGGCGGACATTGCCGTGCAATAACATGACTGGCTTAATTTATATTGTCATACTTTTATGTTGGTGGGTTGTTTACATATCATTCAGGAACTCAGATGAAGTTTTTACTTATAACCTAATTATCTAATGCACATCTGAACTCATCCGTATAATAAGGCATCTGTGTTTTAACGAGATCCGATGATTTTGTAATACAAACTTTATAGCAATAATATATTATTGTATATATACAATTACTTATAAATATTATTTTAATATCTATTGTATTATTGTTGTCAATGTTTAATCATTTGTATGCGTGTCTGATACATTGACCATCTGATATATATATATTCATAATATGTAAACATTACACTATTGTGCACTAGGTGATATCCTTAGATCTGAGAATATAACTTTAGTATTAATATATTATTTAGATTTTATATATAACATATTATTTGTATACCTTTTACTTATAATGACTGATTCACCACCAGATGCACAAAGAGGAATTGATCAATTACACTGCCTGATGCATTAAGTCTAGCTAAGCAAACTTCAATCCCTGATTTTACAACTATTATTTGTTTTATATTATTATGTATATATGTGTAACATACATTATATTAATATTCATTATATACAATTATTATTATTAACATTATGTTTATTATTTCTTATGAGTTAATTTGTTTCGAATCAATTAAATATTTAAATTTTTATTGTTATAGTAATAAATGAATATATTAGTTATTATTATTACATATATTAACATTATTTCATAAGAGAAAGGCTAATAAAGTTACATAATTTTAAGGATAAATAAAATGTTCAAATCATTACGTCATAGTTTAATTACTTACTATTTCGTAACATAACAATTATTACCTAATACATTAGCTTATAATATAGTTATATATTTTATTAATATATAGAAATACACATCTATGTATTTATTAGATTAATAATATATAGTATCATATTTATTAGTATAAGTTGCTGTAATGTTTAATAACTTTATATATGTAATCATAATTAATGCAATAATGTCACTACGATATTACATTATATTAAATCCTATATAGATCTATTATATAATACTTGTAGTTTTAACAAATTATTTATTTAATTAGTAACTATTATAATTATACTTCGATATTAAATTAGAGTCACATTAACGCTAGTTATATACTACATTCCAATGCCGTAAATCACCACTCCTATATTAAGACAGAAAAAACCCGTTCTCCGTTATCTCCCTATAGGATGGTATTTCATCGTATAGGTACTAGGCCCAACCCTATTCTCTAGTTATATTCTCCCTATTTCTTATATCTTACATACTTGCATAACTTGCACTCTCATGCGGATCATACTCAGCTATTGTCTTTCTTTCTTATCTATTGTACTTCACACTCTTATTAGAATGGTTAATTATATACGAGTAAATCTCGCCTCCAATTATCTCCTTTTTAATACTTCGAAGATAACCATCACTTAACATGTCTACCTTTATTTTTTCCTTTCTCGTTTAATATTCTATAATATATATAACTCTTCTATCTCTTCTAAAAACCTTCTAAAGACTATACTGGACAATAATATGTATATTAAAATCGGCTAATTTCTATCTTTATGAAATACAAATAATTGGGAAGGCACTAATAAATAATATAACTATAATGATATACCTCTTAATGGCTCACTCTGCTACAATGGTACAGCATACCTCCCAGTACGTGGTTTTAAGATCTGCTTTGTATCGGCTAGCCTGTTCATGTAGAGATACGATACATTACTTATTATATATGGATATTAGATTTTAAATGTATTACGAGTATTAATCTTGCTATTATTTTAAATAAATATTTAAATATATATAATACACATTTATTAAATATCTAAAATAATACCCTTATAAAACTCCTACACAAATAATTAAGTATTCACTAATGAATAAATTGTAACATTAATGATTTAGTTTTAGATGAGATGAATTCTAATAAATAACTTTAAGGGAATCTGATACTACACTCTATTGAACACATTATTAAAATAATGTGGTTATTAATATTAAATATCATTCCGATATTTGTTATCTATTACTTTTAAAATTGTTAAATGCATTATTGTCTAATAGTATTTAGCTATACTTAGTCATTTTCAAATTCATCTTAATAATACTCATTATTTAATTTTACGTACATTTATTATTAAAAATAATATATTATCATATAGTATATTTTAATCTATTTCTTTAGTAAATATATAAAATATAAAAATAAACAGTTAATATCTAAATATAAGTATTTTTATCATAGTTTTCAACTTAAATTTATGTAATCAATAATGAATGCCTCGTAAAGAGTGCATAGTGGTACTGGCATTTAAGATAATTAAGAAAATATCAAGTATTGATTGTATGATCAAGTGTAGCTAATTATACTATTATTTAATAAATAGATAGTATATATATGTTGTAAGGTATATTATTAGTATTATACAAGTGTGTGCACTGTAGCGTATCATATGCATTCCTATTTCCATTGTTGATATGCAGGAATGATTTGATAAAAGTCATATCCTAAATTCAACAAGTCACTTCTAGAAATACAGTCAGTACTTAAACATCTATATTAGATATATAAAACAAGCGTAGCGCATATAACATTGGTGACAGCGGTATCCAGTGCTGACTAGGACCAGTGGCTAGAGGAAGAAATTGAAATACAACATAGGATAACAGGTTTGTGTATTGATATTGTTACTTTGCATACACTTGTATAATAAAATATTATTTTAGATAATAAAATATTATTTTTAAAATAATATTTTTAGTTTATTTACGTAATTAAACATAGTTATAAGAGGGATATAGAATATATGGGAGAAGATAGTAAGCCAGTAGGTAGACCTGCTAAGAAAGATTTAGCATATGTTAAACTAGATTATTTTAATGAGGGTACAGATGCTGGTGAGTGGATTGCAAGAGCTGAGGAATGTGTAGATTTATTGGGGCATAAGGGTGAGGATGCGGCAGGGTATATTTTATATCATATAAGAGATGGTGCAAAATTAGAATTATCAATGTTAGGCAATAAACTTTTAAATAAAGAGCATATATTTAATAGTTTAAGGGAGAGATGTAGTAGTAGGAGGTCACGGGGTGAGAGGTTACATGATTTAGTTGATAGGAAACAACGAGAAGGGGAGAATATTACTATGTTTATAGATGCTATATTAAAATTAGGGTTAAGTTTGAAAGAGGATGTAGATGGGTGGGAGGGGCTAATGACAGATTCATTCAAAACAAATGTATTTGACTGCGAATTACGGCGATATTTATTAATATCAGGAAAAAAAAAAAGTTTTTCTGAAATACGCTCAATGGCGAGGGAGTTTGAATCTATGAGTAATGTGAAGGAGGGTGGTATATGCTATAAGATAGAAACTAATAAAGTAATAGGTGAAGTAACTAATAGAGGGAATGATGGTAGTAGGTTGGAGGAACGTATACAAATATTAGAGAGGAGGAATACTGAGTTGGAAGGTAGATTAAGAGGTAACTGGACAGACAGAGTTAGATGTTTTACATGTGGAGGGGAAGGGCATACTAGTAGATGGTGTAGGAATAGGAATTTAAACCGCCAACCTTTCCAGTAGATCAGGCAACTAGGAAAGGGGCGAATGCCTGGAAAATAAAGGGGGGTACAAGGGAAATAGGTAATAATAATAGGTTAATAGGAAGATGTCCTAGGGAAAAGGTAGTAATAAATCGGATGGTAGTTGAATGTTTAATAGATACAGGTAGTCAGGTTTCAGTGATATCAGAGGGGATGGTAAGGTCATTAGACTTGAAAGTAATACCTGTAAACCCAAAAGTTGATTTAAAAACAGCAAATGGCACTAAATTAGAATATAGGGGACAAGTAATAACGGATATTATATTATGGGGTAAGAAGAGTGAGAAGGTAGGTTTCATAGTAACTAATATTAAGGGATTGTTTATAATAGGTATGAATATTTTACAGACTTATGGGGTTATATCGATTACTGGAGTGAGTAGGGGAATTCATATAAGAAGTAGGGTATCAAATGGAATAAGTAGTGTTAGTATTAATAATGAGGAGATAGTAAAAGTTTATATAGGGTGTAAAAATAGAATTTTTAAGGAGAGCATAGAAAACAATAACAAAAATTAACTTATAAATATAGAAAAATATTTTTTTTAAATAATGATAGATTAGCTTCTGCTAAAGTAGGATTACACAGTATTAGAACAATAGACAAAATACCGGTCGCTCAACCTTATAGACGAATAATACCTTCCCAGGTAGAGGCAGTGAAGAATCAGATTGTTAAGTGGGAGATGGGAGGGGTAATAGTTAAGTCCAATAGTGAATATGCAAGTCCACTAGTGGTAGTAAAAAAGGGTACAGGAGAAATTAGATTATGTGTAGACTATAGGCAGCTGAATAATAAGACTATTAAGGATGCATATCCAATTCCTAGGATAGATGATTCATTAGAGGCACTAGGGGGAGCTAAAGTATTTTCGTCTTTCGATTTAAAGTCAGCATATCACCAGATAAAAATAGTAAAAGAGGATCAATTTAAAACAGAATTCAGTTCCCCGTGGGGACTCTACGAGTTTACTAGAATGCCATTTGGGTTAACCAATGCTCCAGCTACATTTCAGAGAGTAATATCAAACTTATTTAGATCAGAGATGTATAAATTTGTAGTATGTTATTTAGATGATATATTAGTTTATTCTAAGACATGGAAGGAACATTTAGGACATATTGAAGTTGTAATGATGAGGTTGGAAGAAGCTGGATTTCAGTTAAATACAGGGAAATGTAGATTATTTATAAATGAAATACATTTTCTAGGCTTTAAGATATCAGATAAAGGGATAGGAACGATACCGGATAAGATTAAGACGATAATAGAGTGGAAAAGGCCAAAGAACTTGAAGGAGTTAAGGTCATTCTTGGGTGTAGGATCATATTATCGTAGGTTTATAGAAGGATATACTAAGATTGTACATCCATTATTAAAATTAACGAAATCTGAGGCAGGGGTAGGTAGTATAAGTAAGAGAATGAGTAGACGGGTAAATATTAAGTGGGATGATGACTGTGAAAGAGCGATGCAGAAGATAAAAGATAAGTTAAGTAGTGCACCAATATTAGCATTACCTAGATTCGAGGAAGCATTCATATTAGAGACAGATGCATCACATATTGGTTTAGGTGCTGTTCTTAGCCAGGTGATAGATGGGGAGAGGAAGGTAATTGCATATGCTAGTAGATCATTAAAGGCAGGAGAAGAAAATCAAGCTAATTACTCGGCTAAGAAACTAGAGTTTCTTGCCGTAGTATGGGCGGTAACTGATAAATTTAAACATTACTTAATGGGGGCTAAACAGTGTACAATATTTACAGATAATAGCGCTGTAGCGTGTATAGAAAATAAGAAACAGTTAACAGCTTTAGAGCAGAGGTGGGTATCAAGACTAGCGCCATTTCCAATACGTTTTAAATATAGAACAGGTAGTACAAATATAGTAGCAGATGCGTTATCTAGGAGATGTGAGGAGAATAATGAGGTAGAAGGGGATGATTTCAAAAGATTATATGAGGATGATCTAGAGATCAATGATATTAGTATAATAGCAGGCATAGAGGAAGGGAAGATAAGGGAGATGCAAATGGAGGAGCATAGGTTAAAAGAGATAATAAAACATTTAGAAAGTGGGTCAATAAATAATGATAACTACATAATAGAAGAAGGAGTTCTATATAAGAATAGGAAAAATGGTGATAAGGTATTGGTAGTTCCACGTGAGTTAATTAGGGAGATCTTACAAGGGGTACACGATGCCAATGGTCACCAGGGTATAGATAGAACGGTAGCGAGAATCAGTCTAAAGTATACCTGGGTAGGTAGATATAGAGATATTAAGGAGTATATAGATAAGTGCGAAATATGTCAAGTATCTAAGGGAGGGGGTAGAAATCCTAAAATAGATATGGGATATTTAGGTGCAACTAGACCATTGGAGTTAGTGTTTCTAGACTTTGTTAATATTGATAAATCCTCAGATGGAAGAGAGAGTATATTAGTAATGACCGATTCATATACTAAGTTTACTAGAGCTATTCCTACTAGAAATCAGTTAGCAATTACGGTAGCTAAGATATTAATGAATGAGTGGATCTATTGTTATGGGACTCCGGAGAGAATACATACCGACCAAGGACGTAATTTTCAAGCGGAAGTAGTTAGGGAAATATGTAAGTTATTTAATATTAACCAAAGTAGGACTAGTCCTTATCATCCAGAAGGTAATGGACAATGCGAACGCATGAATAGATCTATTATTAATTTATTAAGAGTTTTGTGTACGGAAGAAAAGTCCAAATGGCCGATTCATTTACCCAAAATGATTCATGCGTATAATATTATGCCTCATGCGACAACAGGGTTTTCTCCATTTTTTTTAATGTTTGGACGTGAAGAAAAATTACCAGTTGATTTAAGATTAGAGAGGTATGGGAGAGGCACGGACAGTGATTGGTTATGGGAGACGAAGCAGAAAATGGGAGAAATCGGCAGTAAAGTAAAACATAGAATAGAATTAACTAGAAAAAAAATAAATGACAAAAAGAAAGAAGACGAATTAGAGGCTGGGACTATAGTTAGAATAAAAAAACGTAAATTAGGTAGACGGAAATTAGAAAATATTTGGGGTGAGGAAAAATGGGAAGTTGAAGGTAGAGTTAAAGGTACTTCTGCCTATAAAATTAAATTTGGCCAGACATGTAGGGTGGAAAATAGGATCAATTTAAGAGTAACCAAGGATTAAGGTTTAGTTTTAGTTATAGTTTAGGGTTGTGTAGGTTATACTTTTAGGTAATGGCATATATATTATGGGTAGTAATTTTGTTAAAAAAAAAAAAAAAAATATATATATAATGTTTTTTATAAACAAATAGTGTGGTCACTATTTTTCTTAGGTAGTGGGTGGATGTTGTAAGGTATATTATTAGTATTATACAAGTGTGTGCACTGTAGCGTATCATATGCATTCCTATTTCCATTGTTGATATGCATGAATGATTTGATAAAAGTCATATCCTAAATTCAACAAGTCACTTCTAGAAATACAGTCAGTACTTAAACATCTATATTAGATATATAAAACAAGCGTAGCGCATATAACATATATATATATATATATATATATATACACACAGTTTAAATATAGGTGGTATGGGGATGAGGCATAGAATCCTTTTACCAATTACGTAACATTCTAGATGTCTATTATTTAATATTATGCCAGGGGTGAGAGGGCGGGTCTTAAGCAAGAAAGCTCATAATATGCATTAGTATATATATTATTTATAATATGCATACGTATATATAGATATGATATAGATCGGATACACATGATGAAGTGATACATGTATGGGGGTGGATGTGATGTATTCATTAGTTACACCACCACCACCACCAGCAGTAGCAGCCTAATGGTGGTGGTCAATTGACCGGTTATGAAAGGTTATGGCCGGGTGACTACCTGTAAGCTTCCGGTGGGCCACAGTGAAACCACTATTTAGCATCACGTAATCCTGCTTGTTATGACTGCTGGGGTGAGGGGTGGTGGGGGTTATATTAGCGGGGTAGGAGGGGAAGGGGTTATTGAAAATATATGATGTGATAATACACATATTAGATTTAAGTTGCATACTAATGTGATAGTGTTGTCACATTCACATTAATGTAGAATATAAATATGTATAATGATATAATATAATATGTATTTATTTAATCATGTATTATATATATATATATATAAATAAGATTAATGTTGTTTATATACAAGATTAGATTAGGCAAGTATTAAGTATTTATTGATTTTATTTAATTATTTATATATATTATTTTTTTAATACATATGCCACTCATATATCTTTCGATATATGGCTCATATTTATGTTTTATATTTATTGTATAAATATAATAGAAAGTCAACTAAAATGTAGTACGAATTTAGATCTATTCATAGAAGCCAATCAACCTCGTCAAGGTATCGCACACTGAATGGGTTTTAACTCACTTTTTTTAGTGAGATTTACTGGTATTTCAACCTTACATTTTGATATAAAAATTGTTTTACAATTTTTTTTTTAATATTTTTTTTAGTTTTAGTAAATTAATATTTGATCTATGACATTTTTATATTTGTTTGAATTTATATACTGGAAACTAGTGAACTATGATATTATGTGATTTCTCTATTATAAATAAAGGTGTATAAAAATGGATTTTAATCTTAACGTTTTTACAGGGAAATTACCATCGGTTAATAGTGGAAAGCCTCCGTAATCATAGAACAAACTAATAGACATTAGTAGAATATGAGAGACATGCCTCGAACAAAATTAAAGTGGAAATAATAGAAAAAGATAAATATGGTCTAATTAATTACTGTCTCCTGTATTAATTAAAATACCTCATGGAGATACAATATACACACTCAAAACTTATTGCAAGAGTGGTTGGTAGATCATTTTAAATTGAATACCCAAAATAATTACCAAAAAAAGTAATCTTTATTAAATTAATCTTAATTAATATATACATCACATATAAATTCATAATATAAAATTGATTGGAATATATATATATATATATATATATATATATATTATAGAAATGTGATATTGTATAAAGTACAATATTTGCTAAATGAAAATAATAATGAAAATGATAATTCAAGTGATGAAGCTGCAATAGAATTACAGGCTAATATTTTCTGGAATGAGACTGTTTCTAGATACAGTAATAAGGAATTAAAATCTAGTTTTAGGTTATATGTCTAATGAATAATTTCTATATTGATATAAGATTTATTTAATATTATATAACTTATAACTTATTTTATAATATGTTACTCTACTTTCAGGGTAAATAGGTAGTAACATTCAATTATATTTGTAATAAACTATAGTTTATTTTATTATAAATATTGTTTGCTACGAGTTAATCATAAATCAGAACCTATAGGTTCTGATTTATTATTAACTCGTAGCAAACAATATTTATTATAATAATTATAATTGAAGTAAAGTAGTATACAATTGTAATTATTTGAATATAATATAAATGTTATTAATAGGTAATACGATTAATTTACACAAAGATGATGAAAGTATTCATTAAATTACGCAGCACAATCGACAACATTAATTTATAAGTAGAAGGATATGACCGGAAATGATTCATAGTGTATCAGTGCTATAGATGGCACTCATATACAAATAAAAGCTCCGAAACTAGACAAAACAGATTGTTATAACCGGAAAGGATTTTATAGTATTAATGTACAAGATGTCAGTAACTACAAAAAAAATATAATTTTAAAATTAATTTTACAAAGTTAATAATACATTAAAAAACCACATGCCATTTACATAGATATCGCTGATAATATCACTAGATATGATATAATATGATGATATTTATAGTACTACTATTAGCGAACATATTAAATGTTTGCACAATTATATATATATATATAATTTGTTAATATATCAATGTGAAAAAGTGTAAAGTACGCAAGTTTTTAATTTAAAAATTTATAGTAGCAATGATTCAAATAATAGGCAAATGTGAATTCAAATTCTATATATGTTCCTTTAAAGAAAAAATAAAATGTTTATGGTTTATATTAATAGGCAAGAAAAAATAAATAACAGCAAACATGGTAATTAAATTATAATGTAATTTGTTATTACTTATTAAGTATTATACATGTATTTGGATATAATACTCTACTTGGATAATGGTACATATAGAAAAGGACTACACAAACAAGGCCAAAGGAATATTAAAAATCAGTCAAAATTATATAACTTAAAGAATGGAGGTAAATGTGAATCATAATATTATCTATATAATACTTTATTAAATTCTTTTTAATATAATATAGCCTTATTTTATAAGAATAAACGTTGCGCTAATAAAAGCGTATCTGGTATATTAAACACCGAAGTAATTCACAATATAGACAATATTATGTATTTGATAAAATATTATCATGAACAATCTGGAGGACATAGTGGAATAAACAGTACACTAGCTAAATTATCCACTATCTATTATTGGAGTGGAATGAAACTGCATGTCCAAAATTATGTTAGTATGCATAACTATGTAACTAATATATTTAACAATACAGCATATCAGAATACATATAAATATAACATTGGTTATTAAATATAAAACATTATATATAATGTATACATTCGCTATTTTTATCTATATGTGATATATATTGTTAAATCCACATTATAGAATTATAATTATTAATGATGTGCTTAAAATAAATACTTAAACAACAACAACAACATTCACACACATATACACATACACATACACACATATACACACACAAACACACGTGTTTGAAATTTTCTTCTCGTTTTTAGCGAACATTATTTCTATTCGAATATCAGTACCTGAATTAGTGAAACAATGGAAGAAAGCAGAATAACATGTATCCAAGGGCTTATGTGTTCCGAGTTTTCACTGTTCACAGTTATGAAGGATGTTTGGGAGATGTTTTCAATCGATAATCGAGTTCATTGGGAGTTAGCCATCCCGCTGAAATATATGATGGACTTTCAACAAACGCACGATCAAATCGCTAACTTGTGCTAAAACTGATCTAAAAGTGCGTCTGATAAGCGATACGGAGGTGAAGCCCGTAGTGCAAGTGCTAATGCCGGTGGTCACGTACTTCACCTGCACGACTGGTGCCGTACGGGTGTACCCACGGAACTGCGTGCCCAACATATGGTAGTGTGTGGCCGCTTGATGGATAACTTGATGAAAGAGTTGCGCTCGAGAGTCGTATCTATGACAATGCGTATCATCCCGGCTCATCAGTCACCTCTATAAAAAAGATTACGAGCTATTAAAATCAGCGGTTAATATACTAACTAGAAGACACCGTTATCACTATAACGAATATAAGGACATGCTCAAATTAAAGTCAGAAAATGATAAAATAAGAAAAGAACTGGAAATGTTAAGGAATATTGTAACACAAGAGGAAGCTCGGGTATTCTACATGCAGCACAATTTGCCGTCAATATTTTACTGACCTATCAAAAAAGAAATATTCGTGTTGTATTCCTCGACGACATCTCCCAAGTTAATTATTGCTATGATCGTTATTTATGCTTCGAAACACCTTACCATAATATATCCTATTATGAGAAATGCTAAATATTTTGGTTTAAGATTATATCATGACGAAATAATTATGTCATGAGGATAATTTAGAAAATTGTAATCAAATAAATAATATTGGATGATGACACATGTTTTATATTAGAATACATAATTATATATCTATATATTATTGTATTCATTTTTGTTTGTATTATTAATAGAGCTAAATCAATTAAAATCATATTTGTGGAGGCAATGGATGAATGTAGTATTCACCCTTAAATCTATATCAGTATATGGACTAAGTGTGCACACCAATAATGATATTAAAGGCTATAACTCCCGCTCACGGTCGATATCAAAATGCCCGTCCATCGTACAATTCATTTTATTCAATACAATACGATATAGCATTTATTATGGGTACCTATATTAATTTTAAAATAATTTATATTATAACAAAGCCCATGATTCACTGGAAATCAATAACTGTATAAAATTCTATTCACGGTACAGTGGTTTATTAAGGCCCTTGCTGGGTATTTGATTTCAATATAATTATATAATTATTTAAAAAATTCTATTTCTCTTGAAATACTTAATTTTTTAACATAATTAAAATTGAGCCATATTAATATATATTATGTTAATACACCTTCAAAATTTAATTATCATAGGAATATTAAATTTAAAAATATTTCATTTCAAATGTAAAAAAAAGATCATAAAATTCATAAAAAATATCAATTTAAAAAAAATAGTAGTAATCACAAATCTTTTTGGTAGCTATAATAAACACATTATATTAAACATATTGTTAACAAAATAATAGTTAATTATTAACGATAAATATGATTTTGTATGTGAAAAACTAATATTCTGAGATAATCAATGTTAAAGATTGGCTATATTGACCTACTATTTATGTGTTTTAGTACATTTAATATTTACTATTTATAATTAATATTAGGTGAAATAATTAAATTTATAAACCTATAATATTAAATACTTATGTATTATACTATACATATTTTATTTATATGTGACGTATGTAATATTATAATTATAATAACTTAATAATAGGATATAATAAATATAATTAATATCTAATTATATATATATAATATATAATCTAAATTCTATTACACTACTTAGGATGGAAGAAATCAATAATCCATCAGAATGTAGTACTTCACAATTAGTACAATGGATAGATGAATTATCTTTACCAACTGAAATATTTAATGGTTACTATATATGTCAATATTGTAATATATTAAATAATAATCTAACACGATATTTAAGACATTTAAATTTATACCATGAAAAATGCCTGATTTTTCTATTATATGTTCTATAATTAATTGTATTAAAAAGTATAAATCAACAGTATCATTAATAAGTTATCTTTATAGTAAGCATAAATGTTTAAGTATTGAAAATAACCAATATAATATTAATGAGAATACATATAATTTGAATGAAGAAATATTGTAAACAAATGATAATAGTGAGATCCCAAATGTTATACAGAATAATGAAATTATACATACTGAAGAATTATGTGAAAATTTAAAAATTCAACTAAAAAAAAAGCACACTATGCATACTAAAAATTCAAGAAAAATATATGCTTACAAAATATATATATCAATTGAAATACTATCTGATTTAGAAAAAATATTATTAGATACCATAATATCTTATAAAACTACTGTTAGTCTGCATGCAATCAATGAATGCAATATCGATATTCATAATGATAATATTCTTTCTAGAGTATTGGATGCAAAATATCTTGAGAATGAATCATATATGTAAAATGTGTTATTATGAAACTGAATATATTATTTATACAATTAAAATATTTTATGAGTGTATGCAATATTTTAAAAATTCAGTTTTGAAAATTCTGATTCTGCTATATTTATATGTAAAACAATAGGTTGTTTATAAAATAATGTAAAAGAACACACATGTTTCAATGAGATGGCACACATGAATTGGATATACCGCTATGAAACTGATCAAAGCATTAGTAAATTTATTTATTATTTATATTAATATCTAATCAAAATATAATTACAGAAATGGAATTAATTTGGCGGTAAAAAGTACCCCATCATGTGCTTATATCTTTGATAAAAAAAATATATTTCCATGTGATTCATAGAAAATGTATAAACAATATGGTTTATTTATACAATATATTCATTTGCTTATATTTTAATATAATGAATATTTAATTATTTTTGTGACAATTAAAAAGTGTAATTTTTTTCAGTTGTAATTTTATTTATAATAATATAAATATGTATTTTCTAATTGCAATAAACTTTATATATATATATATATATATATATTATCGACATATTCATATTATATACATATTCATCGACATTGTCACTTTTTATTAATATACCTTTATGGATTGGAAATGTTGAAAAATCATTAATATACTTCATTTCAAAGTCATGTTTACTGCTTGTCAAATTATCTAATGACATATGGTAAAAACCTTCTGATTTAACTTTTATGCACGATTCTATTGTAGATCTAAAAAAAATATTAACGGATGAATTAGATATTAACGATATACATATTGAGTTTCAATTGACGAATATAATATGCGATGTACCCGCTAAATCATTTATTAAAGTAACACAAATGTTTAATACCAAACATGGTTATGATATATGTACTTCTATTAGTATTAATGTCAGTAGAACTGCGACTTACCAGAGTATTTCATTCAATAATAAATTAATTTTCGAACAGATTATAAATTATTGCAGAAGCAGTGTTGATGTTGCGTATACTATTATGCATCAAAACAATGTTCCCATAAACCCAACATGTTTAGCACGTACAATAAATAATGTGCGTGCTGGACTTATACCGAAACATCCCACTTCACTCCACTTTAATTTGCAATATGATAGTATACAACCTAATTATTGGTTGCAGATATTAAGGTTAAGAAATATATTATTATAGTAATATTTAATCTATATACATAACAAAATTGTAAACCAAAATATTAAATGATATTTGTTAGTTATCCAGACAACGACATTTAGTTTTTTCAACAGAAAAACAATTAGTGCTATTAGCGAAATGTAAATGCATATATATCTACGGAACGTTCAAAACGGTTAAACTTCCGTTTAAACAATTGTGGACTATTAGAGGAATGGTGCGAAAGGGTTCGAATATTAAACAAGTGCTGCTTTCAACAATACTGATGAGTCGAAGAATTTAGTATAATTATATAAACTTTATATAATATAGGTTATTTAAATAATACTTTAACATTTATAGAATCCATAGATTATGTCAGAGTTTGGGAAGTGTTAAAAAATGCTGTTCCAAAAGCCATGAAAGTTAAAAGGGCAATAACAGGCTTTGAAAAGGCTGAGTGGAAAGTGACACGCATTCCCTCATATACAGATAATAGGATGGCTCTTCCATTTCTCGCAAGCACTATGGATGAAGGTATTTAATATATATATATATATACCCGGATATATACGTTGTAATTATTGTAGGGAAAGTGGACACCTAATACGGACATTATAACTCGCAACACTATATATAACTCGCAATGTATAACTCGCAGCACTATATACCCAACACAGCCTATACAGGTATTATTCACGTGCATCCATTACAACATGATGTGCCCCACGTTTGAGGAACTCCTGCTGAATTTAATAGCGTCTTTTTACTGCATCTCATATATACTCATCAGTATTGAAATCACTGAATCGTCGTGACTTTATAGGTTGCGGATACGGGAATGGCCATTAGATATAATTGTTAGCTGCGAATAACCAATAAGATGTACCGGACAACAAAATATGGAAAATATAGAATTAATAGACTCAGAAGTAAGAACATGTCAAGATGTAGTATGTACGAATACAAACAACCCAGCCCGCTTATCACCGTATAACTATAACGAGCAGATCTATCGAACCTACTACTGTGAATAACACTCCGGAAGCTACTAATTAACTACATACATGCTTAACAGCATTGTCTTGCGAAAAACTTCTCGTTCTTCTAACTTACATTAGTTATTCATTTATTATATCTGATGAATTATTATTAACAGGTATATATATATATATATATATATATATATATATATATATATATATATATATATATATATATATACATTAATATATAACATTGTTACCTATAAGTAAATAACAATGATATTTATATCTTGTAGTGTGCCATACCAGAAACAATCTCCGTTACTCAAATCTATATTTTCGTAAACAGCGTACCACTTCTGAAATTATACGTGGTAGAATACTCTATCATGCTTACAAAGAAAATCGAACTCTGTCAAATGTAAAATGTACATATAACAACCAAACTAATATTTTTTAATTAAGACCCAAACTCAATAACTCAAAAAAGATCGACTGGAAATCAAAAGCAATGCATATATCTGAACTTAACTTCAACAAATGGAAACTTTCTTATGAATCTACTATGAATAACACTCATGAATAACACTTACATGTTGAAAGCATGGGACAGGAAAGTATTGGATGTGAAGCTGCCACGGACACCTAAACTAGGTGACGTCAGTACGAACAAGACGAGGATGACTACAGGGCGAAAGAAAAAAATATGTTTAAACTAACTATAATATATATGTAAACTCTTTATATATTTTTACACATAATATATGGTTTTTTAATAGCTTTGAATTATTAAATAACACTTTTTAAACCTCGTTGTATTCTAAATTATAAATAAATACTTAGTAAATATAGATAATGTAATAAATAATATATATATATATATATATATATATAATATGATATAGATGACACTATAGTAAAGAATACTTTTTATATATTATACGATTATACATGTGTCCATGTTATATATTGTAATATTATTTACTAGAAGAGGATATATGAGATAATAGCATATTGTGTAATCATGAAATTATTCTAAAATAATTAAATTACTAGGGTATGTATTAAATGCAAAACCGTACTAACTATCATATAATTTCAATAAATAGTGTATAGTTCATTTATTATAATAACTTATTAGTTGCATTAATTTATCTACATATTAATTATATATGAAAGTTATTGATAAATATTGAAAATGCATATTTAATTTTATATAGTTCTAATGTTTAGTATATTATTAGTAAATTATTTTTTTTCATTTTAGAGAATGATGTATATGAATCAGAGTGGAGTTTTGGAATTTGGTGCACCAAACGCACCATTTTTCGAAGAAATTAACGAATTGTTGGGGACCAAGGCCCTATTTAACCCTGGGTTTGGATTGGGTAATAGGATTAAGAAAGGTTAGAAGTTATAAAAATATAATAATATCATGCTCTCTATAATAATAAAATGAATGTATATTAATTATAATGTTAAAGATATTCGATACTAGTATAATATTTTCACAGATATGCAATCAATACCACAAAAAAAACATAGGAAGAAAAGGAGGAAAATTAGACCAATTGTGGCAGGGTATATATACAATTATTGATATTGACTCGTGAAGAAGAATTACAATTAAAGATATTAAAAAATATATTATTCAAAAAAAGAAGTACCCATATAATCAATTAAAGCCATACAAATATTAAGTTCCACCTTTAGAGATAAGTCAGGTAACTATTAATTATATAGACTATGATTAACATTATTTGATATAATTTATATAAATTATTCATGAATTATTGAAATACAGTTCACTTAATTGATCATAATTATTCTAACAAAAACATCGATACTGGAATAGTACTCTCAAACAGTAACAATGGTAAATATATATTTATTTTTATCATATTTTTGTAATGATACTATCACATATATGTTAGATTGCAATGATACTTTGAATATTTCGATAATACCTGATAACACGGAAAAAGATATTTCAGTATATGAATTTAATATAATCATAGGTAAATCATTGATTTAAAAGCAAATTTTTTTTATTGAATATCAAAATTGTGCTCCTAGATCATGACCATGAACATCACTGGTGTAAAGCAAAAAATAATAATTTTAAATTAAATGTTCACAATTATATTATTAAACTTCGAAAATAAACCCGTCCTTGATATATACATATATAAATAGATAGTATTGTTAATGACCCATATGAACCCGCCTCTTTCATTTGAACAGGACTTATTTTTTTTGAATATGTCCGGGTAATGTCCGCCTTAAAACGAATTCAAAAAAGTCATGTCTTCATGCTCTAAAAATATGAATTTAAGGTTCTACGTAATGAGATATAACAACAACAACAACAACAACAACAACATTCATCACATGGACATATGGGTATCTCTAAATACATGCTTAACAGCATTGTCTTGCGAAAAAATAATAATCTTTGAACCCATCTCTTTCAGTTGGAATAGGACGTCTTTTTTTTGTTGAATTTTTCAGGGTAATGTCAGCCCTAAAACGTATGCAGAAAAGTCATGGCTTCTGGCTTTAAAAATACGAATTTATTTATAAATTAGATTTGAAATTTTATCAAAGACCAGGAGTAGTGTCGAATATGAAAACAACAGAATTTTTGAATCCAATTAACAAAAATAATGTAAAGGCTGTGTACGTTAAAAAGCACAAAACTGGTACCACGTACCCAGCCGTAGTCCTTTTTACGATAGAAGAGTATAATATGGTTTTAAACTATTACAATAAAAAAAGGCCAACTAGTACGAGTAATAAATTATTTGTAAGGTATAATGGATCAAATATAGAGAATATTGGGAAATAAGTCAATAGATTACAAAGGGAGTATAAATGTACAAACTATAACGCGACGGATGCCAGAAAGGCAATTGAAACTCTGGCATCAAATAATATTTCTAATAACAATCCTATAAGAACAATAATAACAGATTTGCTTACTCATTCATTAAAAACTGCACAAAATAACTATGTTCAATATAATATAGATAAATATATAGAAGCTCAAGAAAAAATAGTCGAACTCACAATAAAAGAACAAGATGAAGGTGAAATAGAGAATAGAGATGAACTTATAAATGTAGAACCCGACGATACTAACAATAATAATAAAAATATAAATGAAATCACATATAATTATTTTAAAAATGAATGCACAATATCTATGGATAAACTTACACAAAAAGATATTGAATGCTGGATAATGAAGAATTTTGATATAGATATTTGATACTGAAGAAATAAATACAGTAGCCAAACGAATACTGACAAAAAATAGGACGGAAATAATAAAAATAAATATTAAAAATACCATATCTCTATATAAGAAAACACCTACAAATAAAGACTTAGAAATATTATTGAAAACATATAAACACAAAATGGGGACCATTAATTATATGACGAGGAATTTGGATACTTAAGATTGTAATATAATCTACCGCCGTTTAACCGCGCTTGATTGAATTACTTAACTTTAACATATGTGTGATTACCATGAGGAATTGAATTCAGATTTGAATTAAACGATGTTTTTTATATTATTTACGTCGAAATTCCTTATAATATAATGTATATTAAATTATATTATGAATTAAATATAATCATATTGAAATCATTGATTTAAAAACGAGTTGGTGCATTGATTTTCGTATTAAATTCAAATTTGTAATGCTGATAAATGATACAATATGATAACACCACTCGGATCTATTGGCAATACAGTGATAATTGATTTTTTAGTGATAGATATTAATATAATATATAAAATTTAAAATGTAAAAGATTATAATAATATTACTGATAATAAACTAAAATTATCATCATGAATTAAATATTTTGTCGTTTAACTATAATTTGATTAATAAATTGTTATTATATTCTATGTAAAATACATACGCAAAACTTCTCAGTTAATTTATTAAAGATCAATCCAAGCATTTTAATATGTAATCGTTATTATTGTATACATTATTGATTTTATTAATATCATTACATTGTATTAATACTATTTAACTAGTTAACAGTGGAGTAAGTATACTAGAATCTTCTAAGATATATAAAGTATCTTACTCCACTCTAATAAGAAGATGCAAGGAATCTATACATATACTATTATAATGTTATGAAATAATAAGGGCTAAATCGACATTACCTAATTATATTGAAATAGAATTAAAACAATACATATTATATATGTTAAAATAGCTACGCGGACTTACGTGTGATGATGTAAGAAAGGCAGAATATGTTATTGCAGAATATGTTCTTGCAGAAAAAAATAACATAAAACATAATTTCAATTCATCTCTTAAAATGGCTAGAAAATATTGGCTGTCTTCCTTTAGAAAGCGGCACCCAACATTATCTCTAAGGACACCAGAACAGACATCAGGTTTTTAATAAATTTATATACTACTATCTAGTACTATTATAGATTATATAAACATATATACGATAATACAAATGTTATAAATGAAAATGGTAAATAAAACGAGAATTATTTTAATCAGATTTTATTTATTTAGAACAGTTGACGGATGTTTTAATATCACTTGATGTTATCATAAATACACTAGCGATAGAAAATATACTATTAATTTACGTAAATAAAGATATTATTTTAGATTTTTATATTTTATATTGTTATATATCTTATATTATAATTATTATAATAATATTCTAAATATAAATATATATATATTAATTCAATAATATTAAAAATAATGCCTTAGAAGACATTTTGTAAGAAGGCTCTGCCTATTTATTAAACAAACGTAGATTAACGAAGCGAAATAATATTAAAAAAATACAGAGAAATATTAAATGGATATATGAAAGGAATAATAATACTCAAAAAAGGGATCTTCCATTTTAATAAATGATCTACAAATGACCGACCCGTTACAATTGAATTTTGTAAGAATATATTATAACATATTTGTATATATATAGCAAGTAAAATCGGACCGATTATTTCCAAGAAGGATACAAATTACAGGTTATCTAGTGTTATTTGTAAATTTATTAAAATTATATTTATAAAAATTACTATTTATAAATTTATTTAATGTAATAAACATTATTTATAATGTTAAGGTATATAGTTGAGAATGCTATTTTAAATGGTTACATTATTTAATACATGGTCAAAATCTTCGCGATTTTTAAACACCCGCAAAATTATGTATTAAAATCAGAGATTTGATAATCGTGATCTAGTAATCGGTAATCGTAAAAAATTATTAAAATATTTTATAATTCATCTAAAATCTATTATCGAAGAAAATATTCACTATATGACAATAATTTATATTCAACAAAAGATGAATATATTTTTATATTGATGAATTCTAAATCAGTAATCCTTTGGTATCCAAAAGAGGAATACATAAATTTGTTGCAGTCTATTTTACAGTAGTTGATTTACAATTAATTTTTTTTAATATACATAATCTCTGGACATTTAGTGCAATATTATTTAAAATTAATTGGTCTTAAAGGGTTAATAATATCTAAATTAATGAAATATATTTATAATTCCCTATATTTTTACAGCTAGAGTTACTAGGGAGGATTGACCTCATAATAGGGGTGTCACCATGCAATGATCTCTCAATAGTAAACCACAATAGAGGTGCACTTTTGAAATAAATCATAAATGATTCAAAAGTGTATATATAGAATAAAAATAATAAAAGTAGGTAAAACTATAAATACCATTAATAATAATAAAATAAAATAGAATAAACAGTACGGAAATGAATAAATAAAATAATAATGGTAAACAATATTAGTATTACAGGTATATATATAAAGGAATATTTTCGCCGATTGAGGCCCCATAATATATTTCCAACTTATAAGCACCGATGGAAGCCCCTTTTAAATAGTGATTATTTGAATTCAATTAACGAAATTTTTTGTAGTAATACATATGACATATATTATTAATTTGTTAAATTATTAATTATTTTTAATTAATTCATTA
This sequence comes from Osedax fenrisi, assembly GCA_964019155.1. Classification (NCBI taxonomy): domain Eukaryota; kingdom Metazoa; phylum Annelida; class Polychaeta; order Sabellida; family Siboglinidae; genus Osedax; species Osedax fenrisi. The sequence goes on along the minus strand of OZ025246.1, from coordinate 7,891,235 downwards.
TTTTAAAAGATATACATAAAATGTTCACCTTTTTACAAACTCTTTTAGTTGTAGAGGCCCCGCATAGTAATACATGTATATATATATTAATTTAAAGTTTTCATATATTTTAAATTAATATAAATACTAATTATTAATGTTTTATAGGTCTATGAAGAATAAACAAATTAAAACACCATAAGTATATATAATATATTTATACATATATATTTACTCTCTTCCTATTTACATATTTCCTACAAAAAAACTAATTTATTTATCTCCTTTAATCAGATATTTTATATATAAAGTTAATTGTTTAACTGATTATTTTTAAATAATTGATTATTTAAATATTATCTTAATCTATATTACTAACTGTTTTTTATTAATATACTGTAAATTTTTTTAAATACAGTTTATATATTTATATATATAATTGCATTATTATTTTTTTTTTTTTTAAAAAGCAATATAAAAAAGCCATAAAAAGCTATTTATAGATTTCAAAGAAATGGTAATATCAAAAAATTATTAATTAAATGCATACTATGTATATTCACTTTATATATATATATATTTAGATATATTTCACTTGTATTTTTGAGAAGATTATTACATATATCAAGATATCAAGACGGTGAACCTCAAACTGGATCAGCTTAACGGAGATCTACTTCTGGTTTTCTCGCTCTGGTATTATAAACATCTATCACGAATTGAATAGGTCCACCATTGCTTTATTGTTGAAATTAAAGCTGATATCTTGGTTTGTCCAGTGATTTATTGATATTACTAAATATATACTATTATATATATATATATATATATATATATGTAGATATATATGTGTTAATTTATTTATATTACTATTACAACTATCATTTACTAAATAAGTAAGTAATATCAAAACCCAAAATGCTTTGGTAATATCATAATATTGCATTGCATGATATATTCATCTAGTTATTGCTATTCAGATATTACCGATACAGACTCTATTATATTGCTTTGAAAATATATAATAAATTGTACACATTAATTTATATATAATAATGCATATGTAATGATTATATACTCTTTTGCTATATAATTTGTGTATATATATATATATATATATATATATATATATATATATATACGAATACTGTATATATTTATATATATATATATATACTTTATTAGGTCTTAATTACCAAATCTATATATAATAATAAACAGTAAATAAATGTATAATATATTCTATTGTTTCTCAGATATAATTGAATTGCATCATTTGATTAACTATGATAACTAAGTGCGACACCTGCAAGGGTGAGTGTGCTGATGATTATGTTAGATGTGATTGTGGGTTAAAAATACACTATATGTGTCTATATAAGGCAAAGGTACTTTCTAGCCATTTGAAAAAATCAAATCCACCTAAATATGCAAAAGAAATATTATCGTCACCTCATTTTACCTTCAAATGTACAAAATGTATACATAACCTACCACCAATTATTGATGTAAATTTGCAAAATGTTAATAATACCTCGCAATTGTTGGATTTAAAATCTTGCATACAATCAAATAATATGTCTACAATTAAGTCTATTAATGATTTAACATTTAAAATAGATAAAATATTCTCATTATCCCCAAGTAAATCCTATGCTAGTATATTATCAGATAATATTAAAAATTTAAATTATATCAATAGTTCAATATCATCAATAAATTCACAAGTTAACATAATTAAATCGAATGATGACCTTTCCTTAGTGTTCGAAAATATTACTGAAATATCTGAATGTAAGGAGGACTCAGCATATTTTTCTATTTTTTCTAATTCAATATCAGTCATATTTAATATATCAATAGATAATATATCTCAGAGATTTAATTTTAATTCATCTAAAATAATATTACAGTTTGATACTAGTTTAAATAAAAATAAAATTTTTAATTCTAAAATGAAAATGAAAGAATATCGAATATTTAATGATATATTTATTAGGATATCTTTACCTAGTTCAGAAAACATTCAAATATAGAATAGGTATATTTGATTAAATATAACATATTTATATATATATAAATATATATAAGTGATATATTAATTTATAATATATATATAGATTTTTATTGTTATTATTTGTATTGTAATTAAATGTATTCTATATAGGTAAAGTCAGTTTTATTTAAGGATTCCAAATGTATGGATATGTTCATGAATACTGTTAGAAATGAAGGAATGTTTTTATATAATAAAAACAATATTGAATAACACTAATAATGATAAAGAATTAATGGTTGTCAGGAAAGGGACGGCTGAAACTCGTTATTGTCTAGGTTTTTAATAATTATTAATATTTATAAATACTTTTTTTTAGAATATTAATTATATATTATTCTAATATATGTTTACACATTTCCAGATTGCAAAGTATTTATCTCTACAAAAAAAATATATGTACATACAAAAAATTTTCAAAATCCGTTATCTTAAAAGCTGATAATTTAAAATTAATTGCTAATCAATATAATGACATATTTAATAATTATTTAAACCTATTTCATAATGGTCCTGTACGAAGTTGATATAAAAGATGTTAGTAATATGAATATATAAAATATCAATATATTGTATTTTAAATAAAAATAATTAATATTATTATATTCCAACTTAACTAAGCTATTCATTTTTATAGTTAGGATATAGAAAATATAAAATGTATTTAAGTGATATTTCAAAAACTGATACATTAAGGAAATCGGTAATGACAGATATGAGGGAATTTTCCAGGCTGGTCATTACTTTTAAAGATGAAAATACCGACATAAGTGAGTAAATTAAATCCTATTTATAATTAATATAATAAAATATTTATATTTTATAGATATTAACAGATCTATTGATATGTTTAAAATTGAATATATCGATAGAGTACTTGCAGCGATGACAAACATAAGTACAAAAATAATAAATAAATCGTTGGTAAATCTCGATAATTTGATACAAAAAATATTAAAGCACGTGTCTTAGGTGTATTTTAGCGAAGATAATGCAATTGAGGTAAAATATGTATACATTTAAAGCTTATAATGTTATATTAAATATAATATATATATATATATATATATATATATATATAAACAGACAAACTATATTAGACATAGTATAATATCGTTCTATATTTGTATTACACCAAGTATATACAACTCGTTGGTCAACCACAATGCACTGTAGAACAATGCATGAAGCTATTTTTCTGCTCTTCTACTGATTCACTAGTGAGTCTGTATTCCACGTATTCGATCAATGGTATTAAATGACCATTTCGTATCACCCGTTTATATGTAACTTCATATTTTTTCTTGTAATCGAAATAAAAGTAATACTTCCTAGAAATGTGTCTACATTGTTCATATATAAGGAGAGAACCAAAACAATACAATCATTATTTGATAATATTTGATAAAATGAACTGTACCGTATGTAATGTCATAGTTATTGATAGTCACCATGCTGTGCGGTGTGATGGTTGTGAAGGTTGGACACATATTCAGTGTGATACTGGAATAACGGAATCAAGATACAGAAGCATGGTTAGGGGTGAAGTACAACTACTGTGGAAGTGTATACCATGCAGAAGAATTACAAATGAAAGAACCGCTGTATCTTATGGCCCACATACAATTAATACCGATATTATAGAACCAGATATTAGAAATCCAATTAATGTACCTCAGGCAATAGATGAAAATTTACCAATAGTATATAATTTAGTTCAAAATTCCAGTAATAAAGGCACTAATCTCATAGCTGATAACAGAGGATATACTTATTTTATGAAAAAAGACAACACCAGAAATACTATTCATTGGAGGTGTAGGTATAGTGGAGGACCTATATTTTGTAAATATAAGTTAAAACAAGTAGATGTAAATAGTCTAACTTTAACAACTGATACACTTGTCCCTATAACTATCAGGAACCCGCATAGTCACATATGTACTCCAGTTATCGGTTAGTTGCATTATATATATATAAAATATATATAAATAAATATACATTACAGATTAAATATTCAGTAATATTCATTTACATATATAGATATTGAACGTGCCATGTATAAAAAATATTATAGGGGAAGGAAGGGTATTGTGGAAAGGGGGAGTTGTGGAGATGCAAATAACTTTTTAATTATTAGATAGAAAAAATGTTGTATATATATTATTATCAGCTCTATTTTTTTTTAATTTAAAAAAAAACTAATAAAATAAAAAAATATTCAACTAATTAAAAAACAGTGATTTTTATAATTATAATGGGTTTAATAAAAACAATTATTTGATTTGTATTATTAATATCTCTATATTTATGTTCATTATATTAAATTGTAAAATATATAAAATTAATATTTATTATAGTACATTTTATGTGTATAGGCTAATGAACACATTCAATAAAAAATTATTTCTAAGAACCCACCACCATTGTGCATTGTGACTACATGGTGTATTACCATGGTAATGCAGTGGATCATAGATCTAGAGAGAATATAGTGATAATTTACCACTATATATAGTATATATATATAGTATATACAACTGCCGAAAACTCTCCACAATACCATTCCTTCCCCTACATAAAAATAGAAATATTATATATATAATGAGTTATAAGTTTTAACTTAAGTTAATGAGTTATAATTATAACTCATACATATGTTATATTAAAATAATTTATATTATTATATATAATATACAATATATATATATAATAGGAAATATAGAAAATATAGAATTTATCAGAGACGCAAAGCTGGCGTCGAAAAAAAGACGATTCGAATCAGCAGCCGTTATCGTTGATCAAGTTAGATGCTAACATTAACATTATACAAATCCTAACACTAAACTAACATTATCGAATATAATTGTTTACCAATATAAATCTATAATTTAATATGAAAAAAACCCAAACCCAAACCCAAACCCAACCTAATACGTGCACTTTAACACTAAATAATCTTAAAATGTTATGATTCAATATTTTTAAATATTTTATTCATTAAATATTTTGTGTAGGATTTATGGTTTCTGAGATACCGAGAATGTCCGTATTCGGGCACTGTCTGTATTCGGTTACTTTCCCCTATATACCACTAGATAATTTATAATTTATCATATAGGCGTTAAAGAACAACGAATCACTAATATTTACAATGCCGAAACATAACTTAATATGTAATACGCTAAATCGGTATCGCAGACAAGGTCGTCCTTCGCACGTCGAATATTTGAATTTTATCATTAATCACGACCATATACCAGAGGGATTTCTTCGTGGGGATGTTCGCATTGACGATTCACGTCATCTCATATTCATGAGCGAATATCAGATGCATGTGTTAAAATCTGCGAAGACCTGGTATATGGACGGTACATTCCGTGTTATCAGGAGGCCATTTACACAACTCTATGGAATACATGCTTTTGTAAGCAGTGGTGAATGCAAGAAGCAGATCATTGTTGCTCATGTGTTCATGAGTAGACGCACGGCTGCTGACTACGAAGGTGTATTCCGTAGTATCAAATCTACGGTAGGAGACGTGGCTGTGGAGCGCATGGTCGGCGACTTTGAGAAGGCAGCATGGATGGCTATACAACTGGTATTTGAAACCGTATCGCTAAAAGGATGCCTATTTCATGTTAGTCAGGTTATATGATTACATATAATTGTACATATATATATATATATATATATACTAGCCGTACCCGACCCGGCGTTGCTCGGTTTTTGATTTATTATTTATTAATTATAGCTATTCCAGTTTCTAAATTTCAAATCTTTTAATATTTATTAATTCTTATTCGACCCAGAATTGTTCGTTTTTAAGATGTATTCGTAAAATATTTAGTATATAAAAATATTTATACAACAAATATTTCAAAATATATTTATTTAAATTGTTAAAACATTTTCACAATTTTCAAAATATTAATAGCCGTACCTGACCCTGCGTTGCTAGGTTTTTGATTGTTGCTTATCTATTATTAAGTAATTATATAGGTATTCCTGATTATACATTTCTAGGTGTACCCGACCCGGCATTGCTCAGTTTTGATTATTTGTCTATATATTATTTATTAATTATATCTATTCCTGATTCTGTATTGATAATCTTTACATTTTTTTCCTGGCTACTATTTATTAATTCTAACTGTATTCAAAACCAGATATTTTCATTTTAAAGATTTATTCGTAAAATATTTGGTTAAAATACAATAAATATTAAAAAATATTAGTAGCTGTACCCGACGTTTCTCGGGTTTCGATTGTTTATGTATTATTAATTATAGCTATTAACTTGATATAATACAAAATATATTTTTAATAATGTCGCAAAATATGTTTTAACATATTTCAAAATTATTAAAATGTTAACAAATATTTCAAAAATATTTCACAAATTTCTAAAATATTTCACAAATTTCAAAAAATTTCAAAAAAAATTTCGAACAAATATTTCAAAAAAATATATAAAAATATCTCACAAAAAGCGTAGCGAAGATTTTACATGACAAAAAATCATTTAAATGGCAAAAAGTCAATTTTTTGGGTTTTTCATACGAAATTCTAAAATGTTGTCGGTCCAAGATCATTCAGGTGATAATTTATAAAAATCGGGTATCACAGATTTTCGCAACGTCCCCCGGTTCTCGAGCTAAGTCCCAACATCCACACACACACACACATATATATTTATATAATTAAATAGACTTTCTTTTATATAGTAGATATATATATATATATATTTCTAATATATATGTATACAATAAATTAATGACATGCTTATAATCAGTCGATCATGCGGCGTGCACGTTCACTGGGATTGGCACATCGATACTCTACACAGCTGCCAACAAGAACACTGATAAGGTGTTTCATGGCATTACCGCTACTTCCGGCTGAGCATATCGCCAGAAAATGTAGTGACTTATGCCTATCAGTTAGAGACGATGACGAAATACTAAAGAAAATGATAGTATATATGAAACGGCAGTGGATAGAATCCTCTTCGCATTCTTTAAGTTCACTATCCGTTTACGGAATGAATATACGCACAAACAATGACACGGAGGCATATCACTGCGGACTCAATAAACGAGTTGGCGAATGCCATATAAATATGTATAAACTTATAGAGAGATTACATGAAGATGCAGTATCGGCAAGGTTAACATGTGGTCTTGTCGACTTGCAAAAAATTAATAGACAACAAAAATCGAATTTTAAGATAAATAATTCTCGCTTAATTAATTTGTTTGGGAGATATAACACTGGTAATATGAGTGCCACAGATTTGTTAATCGCTGGTTCATATTTATTAAATCCACAAGATAATATAGATATATTATCAGATAATGAAGAAGATGATGTTTGAATCATATTCCATCTATTGTGGATTTAATTTAATAACACACACTATATCATCATCTAAATATTTTTTATTTTATTTATATAATTATTACTTATTTTATAATTTTAAATATTGTGGATTTAATTTAATAACACACACTATATATTCATCTAAATATTTGTTATTTTATTTATATAATTATTACTTATTTTATATGTAAATATTGTTTATTATAATTTATATATATGGAATATAGCATATGTAATAATTTATTTACATATAATATGAATATATAAATGTAACATAGTGTGTTTTTATATATTGAAATATAATAATTTATTTCCATATGAATATATAAATGTAAAATACTGTATTTTTATGTATTGAAATATAATATATGTATATATATATATACAATAACTATTGAATTCATAATATGTATATAAATGTAATACATATAAAATAATGTGTTTTATATATTTAAATATAATATATATATATATATAAAATAAAGTATTTTAGTTATTGAAATATTGAATTTATAATTGAAAAACTTTGAAAGCAATTTACTCATAATAATTATTTTTCTATACTTTCTATCCATTTCAAATTATTTGTTCTCTCTTAATATGACTACAATCAATCTATTTTTAATATATATATAAATAACATTTATAAGAATATAAATACCAATTTAAAAATTTAATTTTTTTATACTTATAAAAGGAAATTATAGAAAGGACATAAGTCCTTGATTATAGTATATCATGAATATATTTATAAGCTAATATATATGTATATATTATAAGTACATACGATATCAATTTAGTTCCTTACAGCCATTTTATTTCAAGTAGAAGTAATATAGTATATGTATATAATACTATAACACAACTATATGTAAATTAAAAGAGTAATGTACCGATAAGATACTGACATTTATGAAAATATTATAAATATTAAGTTTGAAATTACTTAATTATAATGCGAATCGTGTACGTAAATGGGAGATTTATATAGTTTCTGAAAGACCATTTTATTTCAAGTAGAAGCAATATATTATATGTATATAATACTATAACACAACTATATGTAAATTAAAAGAGTAATGGTACCGATAACTTATTGAATAAGATATTTTCCTAAATTTATTAATTACTTTTGATCATATATACAAAACATTAAGGTAAACAATATAAATGCATAATAAGATAACACAAATATAAGTAAACTGTTGTATTACGAATACAAATAGAAATAACAAATAAATATTAATATTTTCTTTATAATTAAATCATAACTATTTACACTATAAATTAAATATAAATAAAAAATATAGTATGTCAATTGGCCAAGTTGTCTAAGGAGGTGTGTTATACACCAGGTTTGGCAGTATGTAGGGTTTTGATATCTCATCAAGGCACATTTTTTTAATATTTGTATAATATATAATTATGTTTTTTAATATATATATTATATTTTGACCCTTAATATGTAATAATACGTTATTCTTTTAAATAAAAAATATTATATATTTATATAATTATTACTTGCACATTTATACTTTTAGTACATTAAAATGTTAATGGTTGAATGGATATTAAATAATTATTCATATTAATTAATTACTAGCCACACAAAACTGATTGATTTTCCAATGGATATAGTTCTATTACCCTATAGGGTAATTATACAGAACAACTACTTTTTCATATATACACACTCATGTTTATATTATTGACCACATATACACATTCACTCAGATGTATTCATACACACATACATTTATGCATATATACACATACACACACACACACACTTCCAATAACTGAAATCACTCCAGCATATGTTGAACAACTTATAAGATCTAAACATTTTAAAACCTGTATATACATTGATAATATCACACCTTATCTACTAAAGAGAAACCTTAACTTCTTCTGCCTCTCATATACTGACCTGATTAATAAATGTATACAGCATTCCAATTTCCCACTAATATTAAAACATTCCATCATTACACCAATACTGAAAAAACCATCACTAGACAAATCACTCCCTGAAAATTACAGACCAATTTCTAATTTGTCTTTCTTATCTAAAATTATAAAAAAATAATTGCAAATAAAATAATAAATCAAACATGCAGACTTATATTTAAACTATCCAAACGTATACACACCACATACTACCGGAAAAAACTAAAATGTCTTACATTTAAAAATAGATCAATATATAAAAATCTTAATATTATACATACTGCAATACATTTAAATCTTCCAAAATACATTAGAAATTCAATTGAATATAAAGAAACTACCAACTTAAGATCATCAAATAGTATCCTACTGAAACACAACACATTGACTAACTACTCCTTACTATGGAATAAACTCCCTAAGACTATTATTAACGAAAAACTACCACTTAAATTTAAAACAAAACTACACAGATACTTACTTGAACTTAACTAACTTTATTTACTAAATGTACATACCGACTAACTTTATTACTAACTTACTATCCACCCACACCTTACTTTACTACATTTATTATAATTTATCTAAATTATGGATGTCGCCATAACATTAATATTATATATATCACATCCGAACAATTTTTTGAAAATTGGATTTTTGTGAATAAATCAATTTACTACTACTACTACTACTACACACACGTACACACACACACACACACACACACACATATATATATATATATGTATATATATATATATATATATATATATATATTTGTAATTGTAAATCGGTTCATAATTTGGGTATGAACCAATTCAACATACGTATGTCGTACGATGTACGCATATATAATTATTTATATTTCATAAATACACATATATATAATTATGTAAATTAGATATAATATAAGTATAATTATTACATAATATGCGCGTGTGTCTGTATGCACGTGTATGTGTGTGTGTGGGTGTATATATATATGTGTGTGTGTGGGTGTGGGTGTATGTGTGTGTGTGTGAGTGAATGTGTGTGTGTGGGTGTATGTGAGTATGTGTGTGTATGTGTGTGGGTGTGTGGGTGGGTGTGTGAGTGAATGTTTGTGTGGTATAATGTCGGCGGTGGTTACCGAATAACAAATGTAAAATGTGCCGCATTTGATGGTTCCGCATAATTACATTATTATAATAATGATTATAATTAAATTTAATGTTATTTCTAAATAGTAATTAGAACGACAATGTCATTATTTTAAATAATATTTAATGTACACGCGGGATTCTATGATTGAGCTAGATCTGAGTATTTTTGTAATACTATTTTACATAAAATAGAATCTATTTTTAAAATAAGTTAAAAAAATACTCAGCTCCAACTTTGATTTCTAAATCGATTACTATATATTCGTATATTATAATATTATTAGACCTATATTTGTGAACTGTAAATAGTGTTATTAAATAGTAAATTATTACAAATATGTGTCTTTAATTTAGATACCGTAATTATACTATTATAATATATTATTTTTAATACAATTATAAACAAATTCGCCTGACCTAATTCTGAATGTAGGCTAAATAGGCTAATTCATGAATTATGTATTAAATACTCACTATAACAAATATAATTTATATAATTTAGGGTGAATATGAAACCTTGTTATTATTAATATTTTATATATTATATTAACACAAGAAAAGTATAACCCGGATATAACAAGGGTATAACTAAACAATTATTTAAAAATTAATTAAAAATGTATTTGATAAACATCCTTAACCTTACAAATATCTTTACAAAGATCCTAACAAAGATCCTTACAAGTTAAAAAATATTATACATAGATAATGTAATGCATTGGATCCACATAAATATAATTATATATCATTGATTGAATCCGTTGAGAACCACTTATTCATAATACCCTGTATATATAAAAGGTTATATGATGTTTTGAGATAACGTAGATAGTTGGTCGTTATCTACCATAGCCCTATATCAACAAATTCTAAAAAATTCGAATTTATAGGATGACTACAAATATCTATACATTCTTCATTCTAAAAAATCAACTGCCGATAGATATAAATTTACAAATTACAGCCCTATATCACAACTTACACTACTCTATATTACAATTATACAGACTGTATATAAACAACTGATCTACTACTTGAATAACAATATATTACTAGATAAAAGAGAGAATGTTTCAAGTACTGAAACTGCGATGGTTTCTCTTCTTGAGCACTTACTACTCTATGCAGAACATAATCAGTTCATCCACCTTATTTTTCAGATCACTCTGCTGCTATAGACACACTAGACTTTAAATACTCATATACATAACTCTCCGAAACTGACATATCTGTTATAGATTTGACATGAATCTCCAACTATATCCATGATTGGTATTATAGTAATAAACATTATACTGAAAATACAAAATAGAATAACCACACAGCATAAAATAGCAGTCAGTGTTCCAAGAGGATGAAAGCTAATCTATTTGTTATCTATGTATACATATATGTTTCTACTAGCTGACCTCATTAACGGACACCCTAACGTCTAGTAAACAATCTACGCTAATTATATATAGCTATATACTAACATAACTTACATCACTGAACTACCAATACACAATGTCATTAAATTGTATTAACTGTCAGATTATATATATATATATATATGCAGTACACGATTAGTTGTTTAACAGAAACGTGTTACTAAACTAGTCAATTACTTCTTAGTCAGAAGTTGAATGAGGACATTTTACGAAACTTTGATTTGTTTAGAATATGATCAACAATACTATTTTGACATTTATTCTATAGAAATTATAAGTTAGAACTTCAAACTATATTTCCCATACGTTCCTATTACTTTAAATTGTCATTGAAATACTTATCCAAATAAAGTTAAATATTTTTATCACCACACATTCCTTTGATCATTTAACTTTACTAAAACAATTGCATACCATTAATATAATATAGTAAAATAAGACATTATAACGACGTCCCCACTACTAAACGACCCCACTTCTTCACCGTATCACTTATAAATTACCGACTAAACTACTGCAACTCGATACTAACCCATATAAAACTATCCATATTTACTGACCTTCAATGCATAATAAATATACAAGTCAGAAATATCTTCTATCTGAAACCAACTGATTACTTGACATCTATAGCGCAACCTAAACAATACTAAATGTACCTACTATCTTCCAAGTTAACTATACAACTCTAATTATATTATATATACTATTCACCACTAAATCTTATTTGTTTAAAATGGACATCAGTTATTAATTATTTAAATCACCTATTTTAAACCACTTATTATCAAATCTAGCCACTTAACATATAGTATTATCAAATCTTGCCACTAAACATTGTACTAATTGTGTTAACGGTTTAATAATAACTTAAGTTATATATTATTATTATATAATAATTATTACTATAATTATTATTTAAACACCATCACTAATAATATTAATTATAAATTACGAGTGTTTTATAAATATAATCTATCTCGAAAATATAGATATACTATGTATCCAAATTGATTTTTTTTACAAAATAATATTTAACAAGAAATATTAATTAATATTATATAAAAAACTAAATAAACCATATTAGTAAACAAATTAATAATATGTATGAAAGTTTCGGACATTATCAATAATATACATTAACACTACTAGAATTATTAAAGATAGATAAAGACAATAACTCCTAATCATGGCGGCTCTAATATATATTCAGTTATCATATTACTAAACGACTCATATTTACTTGATTATAAAAACTAATTCATTTTATAATATTAGCACAATTTACCAGTTTTATAAAAAATAAGTATGAATTTCATATTAAAATATAATAGTTTACAATATATTGCACTATTATTTCAATATGTTATCATAGAAGCATCTATAGTTGAACTAGTCATAGTTTACAAATATTTACCTTTAGTCAAGAAACAGAACATTTTATTTACATACATGGAACAATATTTATTAATGTAAATACACTTAAAATCTACATACTATTAGATAAATTATATATTTTAAAATACTTCTCAATTTAATATAAATTCCTTATATATTTAGATAAATTCAAGGATGATAGGACATATGCATGTTTGAAACAATAAAGAGTTTGTTCAACCCATTGGGGCATGGTCAACCCTGAAGCTTCCTTCATCTGTTGATTCTTATTACTTATAGTGATCACTTGTTCGATGTGATGGCTAATATTATTATAAAAAAAATAATTAAATATTAAAAAAAATACAATTGTTATATAATCTATTTACATCAAATAATAGCGAGAATTTATTAAAATATTGAATATTAAATTTTTTAAATATGTATTAATATATCCAAAAAATAATTCACCCATAACAAATAACTATATATAATTATTTGTCCAAACAATATAAACTACTATAGAATTATCTATTCAAAATATAATACCAACTAATTACAAAATTTTAACATACTATATTAATAATTATTGGTTTTATGCCAATATAGACGAATAGATATTGTGTTTATTAAACTATACATTTTCATTGTTAATTCTACATACTAGATTATAATTATAACACTTTAAATAATATATATATATATAACAATTTTAATAATTAAATCCTTCAAACATATAATTATTGAGGATAAAGTATGAAAGAAAACATATACATTATATTAATTACAAAATAGTCTAATTATAACGTATTCAATGTTGCATTATGCTATGAAATATTCCTAAATAAAATAGTATCTAAAACAGTATTAACTGTTCATTAAAGATGAATAAATGATATCATAAAAGTATTCAATACAAATATTGTATGTAATTTGTGCATGATAATTTCACATGTGAATAAGTAAAATGTAGAGCTAAGATAAAAGCTATTCCTTGTTTAATATAAATTTGTTAACCTTATTTGTATTAGTTCCATGGAATAATTTATAATTGGGTCATAAAATAGTAATATCATTTAAAAGTTTATTATTTACTATAAATATTTATAATTTTCTATTTATTTTATATTTACTAAATTGGTAATATAAATAAAATATTACACACATAGTTATAAATGTATACAAATTAAGTAAATAAATAAATAAACTAAGAAATATATAGTGATAATATACCAAATCATTTACTATAATATAAATGTGTAATATTATAATACTAATATATAATACTAATTTTGATAAATATTAAACAAAGTCAATATTATCTTTAATTTAGGGTGATTATTAAGTAAGTTTAGTGGTAATATGATGTATACATGTAAAGCTAATAGTATGAATGTGACAATGTACAATAGCATATACATATTTAGATCATCTAAAGCAAAATAATTTAGAATTTAACAGATTAATATTATAATTCAATTTGATAATTTATTAACACATTAGGTATTAGTTATTTAAATAAAATTTAAATAAAACACATACATTTAAAAGTGTATGAATAAAGAATAATTAATAAAAATACTTATTTTATGAAATAATCACAAACATCTATTGCTAATTTGTATAACAATTATAATTATAATTATTAACTTATATTATTCAATTTTATATCGATTTCTATTTCTAAATATCAATAAATAAACAAAATAATGAATACTTTATTTTATAGTGTATTATATAACAATTGTTAACATATAACACTAATTTGAAAGAGCTTTAAACTCCAGCATGACCTTGGTAGAAGCTTTTGACATTTGATGTTATTTAGCCCCATCTTTCACCTTCATTAATGACCTATTTTGTAATGATAGAGAATTTAGATAATGAAATATAATATGAAATAGGAATAAATAAATAATATGAATTATAATATGATTTAAGTAATTATAAAAAAACTGATTGTTGTAAGAATAGAGGTACATTAATTAGATGTGTATTAATTCCATACATACATATACAACTCGATACAACATATAATGCAATTATTTGCAATATTCTTAGTAGTAAAAGTAGAGTTTCATGTAAAGATGTTATCACACCCACAAATACAGCCCAATATCATGCAGATAGCGTGATATCGTTGAACATCAAAATAGGGCAGTTTAGGTGTGAATGGCATTACTTACAGACCAATAGCGGGTAGTTAGACAGATGGCTTATGCGTGATATATAAATTAGCTATTATCAAATATTAAATTTTTGAATTTATATATTCCGATATATTGTAAATGTTTCAAAACGAATAATTTGAAGCAGCAAACACAGGTATATACAAATATGGCAGATATCGGGGTGTTACTTTTGACGTGAAAGCAGCTTTATAAATAAATAATTTTAATGAATTTATAGTATAGGATAATATTTATAAATTTAAATAATATATTTTATAACAAAATATCATTTAAAAAAAAATTAATATAAAAAATCAATATCGAATTAAAATCTCAAATAAAATGTAGGTTAAGTTATATATGCATATGTTAATATAGGGATATGTGTATGTATGTATATTTACGTGTGTGTGTGTGTATGGTATTAGATCATGTGACCATGTTAGCTATCTCTGTTAGCATACCACATCATCATCACCATCATCATTATTTCACTATATAATCTTCAGTTATAATATTATCGTCACATGATCGATTCATTAGCATATTATTATTCGATAATACAACAATAACTTCTATCATTTGATAGGTAATCGTGTGACCGCGACCTATTACCTACCACGAGATCCAAACCTGCCATCTACCATGTGACTAGGTTATCACATGATCCACATATTACCTACCATGTGACCCGGTGACCTCCCTAACCTGTTGTTCTCTGCAGCATCCATGATGATCTGATCGTCTCGTGCGAGGAAATGATCGTGTGAAGGTCATCCTTCTCAAGGTCGTACTGGTACAGGAGGGACTCTCTCCATCGTATTGCGCTGATTCTCCTTCGAGGGGAGGGCAAGGTTTTATTGTAATCGGTAGTATTAATATTATAGTAGTAGAGTAAGAATTTAATTTATTAATTCATTAGTCTTATTTTAAAAATTGTTCGAAAGTGAGATATATTAATAAATAAATGAGGTAAATAATACAAAAAGATTAATACAAATTATTCACTGTTTACCAAATATATTACCAGTTTTAATGTAATAGTTTTAGTTGAAATTAATATATAATGTATAAATGTATTATCTCAAACTTTAGGATTATGTATAATTTTAGAATAATATTTGCCTATATTCAATTTCATATAAATTTATATATATACATATTTAGATTTTGCAAATATTCATATCAATATATTTGACAAATATTGAATACTCTTATCTAAATTATTATTAAATATAATTATAATTAAAAATGAATATTGAAAATGTAAAGACATAATGATATACTATTTCTGTAACCTTTCTCTGATGGTCGCAATCCTCTTCGTGACTCTGTTGCTCCTGTTTGAGTGACAGTTGCGAGTATTTCTCAGTAGTTAGCAGTTTCATGGCAACATTCTCTTTCACTCGTTCGAGTTTCTGTACTTCCATCTCCATCTCTTTCAGAGTTTTAGCTACATCGGCTGTAGTATTATATTTACATATATTTTATATATTGAACACTTTTTTAGAACATTTATAAAAGTATGTAAAGCGTAATGAAAATTTAAAGTAATTTTTTTAATATTTTGTGATTAATAAATGTAAATTTATATCATTTATACCTGTATATATTTATACATTTTATATTATATCATCATAGGTCCTACACTTATTTATAACATGAATACATCTATAGATTATCGAGGTGTCCATTTGAATGAATTATTTGTATTGTATATAAACATATCATGATTACAATACATACATAATATTATATTTAATTCAGAACAAGATTTATCATTGTTAGTTTTCTGAATCACGCGGAGATCACATCAGTAACCTTGAAGATTCTCCTTCTGTAGGATCAGTTCTTGGTTCTCTCCTTCGAGTTGTTCCTTCCTGGTGTCAAGTTGAGCTGCGAGTTATTGCGACGAATACAGCGTTGACTCCAAGCCGTCGCTCTTCAAACTCGCAATCACCTAACGATGGGTGGCAAGAGTTAGGTGACACACTTAATAGAGATAGACATATGTTTATAATAATAATGCCACATATTTATATAATAAGGAGAACATATTTATTATAGAATAGTGTTTAGATTCATGCAAATTTATTTTCTGAAAGTAGACAAATATTTCAGATTCAAAAATATTATTTAGACTATAGTCTGAAGTAGGATACCTACTTTAATATACAGGTTATCAGTTAAGATGGAGTAAAGGTTTAGGTGTACAATTTAGTGAACTAGCATTATAAAATATTTATAATTAATTTTGCTGATATACATTTACTCTGCCGATAGTTAAACAGAGATATTGTTACATTAAGTTGAGGTGACCAAATCACCGCTTTTAAGAATATTCACAAATATATATATATCAATATATATCAAATATGATTGATCTATAAAAAAACAGGAATTTGCGAAAATTAGCAAGAATATACATAAGTATGGTTTCATCTTTATGATCACTATGTTATATGTGCCTCTTTCCTCCCTATCTCCCACCCCTCTCTCCCTCCCTAACTATATCCCCTCTTTATCTCCCATTCATATATATCATACTAACCAAGCTATATTTAGTCTCTCTCCTCCCCATCTCATCCCCCATATCACACCTCTGAACCTAACTACACTCTCTCACACATCTCCATCTAACCTCACTATATTGTCTATTCTCTCCCTATCTATTGACCTATCGCTATCTATTCCCATCTCCCATTCACCCCTCCCTCCATCTCCCTCCTCCAACTCATAC
The DNA here is from genome assembly GCA_964019155.1 of Osedax fenrisi. Taxonomy (NCBI): domain Eukaryota; kingdom Metazoa; phylum Annelida; class Polychaeta; order Sabellida; family Siboglinidae; genus Osedax; species Osedax fenrisi. The sequence goes on along the minus strand of OZ025246.1, from coordinate 7,873,008 downwards.
CCCCCATTCACACCTCTCCCACTAACCTCGATCCGTTGCCTGTTCTCCCGCTCACAAGAAGTGACTTGCACCGTTAGCTCAGCCTTGTCATGCATGAGATCTTCATTATCTTTACTAATGCGAAGAACTGCCTCGAAATGGCGCTCTAGGTCTCGTCTCGCTCACAGGAGTTCCTCAGTGAGAGACGACTTGATTGTCGATACCTTTCATGTGTATAGATGTATTTATTAAAGTCTATTTAATATCTATATATTGATTTATAATTGCAATCATTTTGATTTAATAATTAATAGGATGATAGTTTTGTCAAAGTGTTAACAAAAATACATAAATTAATGATACAGCCACACAAACTGAATACAATATAATATTTAATATTACCATATATATTAGATTTATCCTACTGCGGATTATGAATATTAATAGATATTTGTTTTAACAATGAGTATTTCGGTGAATAAATAACAGCTGTTCGTAACTCTCAATAGGGGTCTATAGTGATAGATATAATATAATTTACACCATTTTATAATTGTACTATACACGTTATTGTGTATACACTAGTGATGTAAATCATGCCGAGCTTTTGATGCCGAGCCGAGACTTTTGGTTTTTAATGCCGAGCCGAGATTTAATTTTCGGAAAAAAATGAGCCCAAGCTGAGCCGAAACTCTAACAAAATGAGCCCGAGCCGAGCCGAGACTTTAGCCAAACGATCCCGAGCCGAGTTGAGACTTTAGGTAACTGAGACTGCATCATGCTTTAGATTTGAGCATCCATTACATCACTAGTATACACGCAGCATTACTATGGTAAAACACATTGACCTTCATATCTTGAACTATTCGTGTCTCTCTTTTAGTGCTGTGTTCTAATTATAATAATAAATGTTATCCTATCCTATCCTATCCTTATCGAATACCTTACGCGATACATATTATAATGAATAAGATAGCGCCTATAGCTCTCACTAGGGGTCACTAGTGATCTCTGCTTACCTGGTTGTGTTGTTCGCTGATGTCAGACTTGATGACCACCTCTTCCAGGAGACATTCACCGCGAGTGTTCTGCGTCATGTGCAGACAGTGACCGAGGGCTAAGTGATGTGGGTGTCACATAGTTATGTAATGGGGATGTAGTAGTAGTAGTCTACAGTTGTGTGTGTGTGTGTGTGTGTGTGTGTGATGTCAGCAGATTATGTCATATATATATATATATATATTACTTCAATATATATGTAATGAAATTATTTAAAACTAACAGCACATAATATTATAAACATATATATGACATGGTGTAATATTGATATATCCATATTTAACTACATATATTGTGTTATTTATGATTTCTAGAGATGTCACAATACATGTAAATAATATAGCGTAGGTAAACAACGTTACTGATGTAAACTATTGTATTCTGTGTATATGGGTATTATTATTGTACCTCTACTACGACTCATTCTATGACTCATGCGATAAGTATTATAACTGCTAAGTGCCGTAACATTATGTCTAGATATTCAATGCGTAATGGAGGTAGGTTATATAGAAAGCTAACCTTAATGTATCTTTTTATGAGTTTAGAATCGGTGCTAAATTCATCGTGGAAGTCTTCAACAATTCTTGCGGTATCGGAGAGAGATTGAAACATTTGGGAGTGTTCTCTTGATTGTTAATGTAGATATCAACCAGTTAGTGTAGTGGAAACTTCTCCCTTCAGCAAGCTGCAACCTCTTGAGCTTGATGTATGTGTTGCAGTGCAAGTAGAACTGAAGTCAGACGTTGTGAGGTTGGGTCCTCTCTTCGGGAGGAGGAGATGATGGTAAATATGTATGGCTGATATATTTCTGTAGTTGATGTGTGGAGTAACCTTTTTTAGATAGAGTCGTTTGACCTTTTCAAATATATTCTTGACAGACATCTTTGGCTGACAATCATGAGTAAACTATGTATTTCAGACTGTTAACGGTTATTTAAAGTAAGATGTGAATATCTCTTCATTTTAAATAGGAATAATATTATTATTATAGCAGTCAGCATAATTTCATAATTACTATACAAATATTTAATTGTGGGAGAATTTTAAAATATAATAAAATATAGTTCATATTATAATAATATACAATAATCTATTATTGCTAATGCTCTATATTAAAATGGGTGTCATACAAATGTGTGGTATTCTAATTATTTAAGTAAATATTGCTATAAAATATACAGTTGTATAATTAAATATATGTATATATATATATATATATATATATATATTTATCATGTGTTATTAAATGTAAACTATACATTTGATTTGATAAGTAGAGTAATAAAATTAATATAATACAAATAAAATGCATTTTATTTTGCATGCATATAATTTTATAAATATTAACAATTGTGTATTTATTTTTACAATTCAGACATATTACATATTTGTATTGTATACTTAATGTATTATGATGGATATACATTATAACCAGTGATATCAAAATACGGACACTGGGTGAGGGACTATGGGAGTGGCTATAGCAACATACTTGAAAGGCAAATTTAATTAATATTATTGTTAATTTAATATAATATTATAGTTTTTTATCGGTTTATTTTATATATTTATACGCGTGACTCGTGTTATATTTATAGACATTTACATGTAAATAGATAGGTTGAAATAGGTGGTCTTGTAAAAAAAGGTTACTAGTAATTCAATATTCAATATTATTAATTACTTATTTTTATTAAAAAATCTAAAATTAAACTAAACTATATTACAAATAAAATACAGTAAGTCATAGTACTAATTTTAATTAATATGCACAATATTATATATTCATTAAGAAAAGTATATATTTCGCTATACAATATGCGATACATAAGAAAGGCTTACGTTTACAAGGTCTGCAAACAGATCCACGTTACGTTAATAGTGAGCTATACCGATACATGTGTAATACCCCCCCCCATTGTACCCACTTCACTGTACTAGTGTTCACGTGAGAAAAGCACTTCTGATCCATGACTACTGGTTTCCTATGATACATCAACACTTATTGATAGCAGGGATGGGCCAAATATGTATTTGTATTTAAACAATATATATGTATTATTAATTATACCAATATTTTATAAATCATGTTAATAAAGTTAATACATTTATGAATATTTTCAATAGTAAAATTAATAGTTTTTTAATAACTTTTTTATATAGGACATTTTTAGGTTTTAAGAATAATCTTTTTTTTAATTTATAAAAATATATCTAAATATTAACAATATAATTGTAGTATTTTGCAATACAAGTATTATTAGAATAGGAATTTCTCCCAATGAACTCCTGTATCAATATAATAGTATGTATTACTAGCAGTAAACGTAATTATATATATTATGTACAGTGATAATATTTAAACTCAATTATTTAACTTGCACCTAAATATAGGTTGTATAATATACAATGTATATAACTGTCAAAAGAACAAAACTAAATATAACTCTACGTATTACAGAGGACAAGAATTATGCTGACACACATTTTGTGAAATTGTTATTTTACGCTCGAGTGATTTTATCATATTGCCTCATTATGATCTAAACGTACTAATTTGAATTTGATAAAAATATCAATGTAAAAAAAATGATTTAATTCTCTGATTTCAATATAATTATATAAATATCATAATATAATTGAATACTATATATATATATCATGTGGAATGTCGAAATAAATATAATAAAAAAATTGTTCAATTTAAAAATAATTCATATTTTTTAATAACATATTTATTTATAATCTATACTAAATTAAAAATTTGATTATATAGTCTACTACTAAATTAATATTAAAAATTGTAAATCAGGTTATGAATTATGTTTATATTACAATTATTTATAAATTATAATAATAGATTTTATACTTTGAAAATTAAATGAATTTTATAAGTAACACATAATAAAATAATATTAAATTAAAGATCAATAGATTTATATAATAGGTAACATTATAATTTGTATTAACGAATAGTTATAAAAGTTAAATAGTTATTAAACTGAACAATAAAACAAATTGTGTAGTGTGTATATTTCATTATGTTATTATAATATTTATAAGATTTATTGTAAAACCTAAAAATAGTTTGGATTTAACATTAGCAGTAACCTTAGCAATAATCAATGTTATCAATATTTGATTTTATAAATAATGTTATCAATATTATTATCGTTGATAGTAGAATTATTTGACAGTAAAGTGAAGCTAACAAATGTACCTCTAGATTTGGATGATGTATGTGCTACACATGGGGAATCTGCGGAGTCTTCGAGCGATCTGATTGGACGTAATTGTGAACTGATCATCTGTAGCCATGTAATGACTATTCCAATCATAGAAATGAACACACACAGAACACTTTGCCACGTCTATCTTCACTCTCTTCGAATGGTACCTGTATTAGTGGTGTGTACTAGTGGTAGTGTGCTAGTAATAATGTTAGTGGGATGCTAATGCTAGTGATCAATCAATTAATTATTACATAACTAAAAGTATTATTGTTATTGTTGTTGATATAGTTATTTTATTTGGTGGAGTCCATACATACCATACAATAATTAATATATATATATATATATATATATATATGTATATTAATTCAAAATATTGTATACATTTTTATAAAACATAAATTGTGTTACATATAGCTTGATATAATCTTCAAAACATAATAATCTATCTACTACATAATGGACCAGCATACATAATATACCAGTATACATAGATATGTCATAATATATTTAGATAAACTATAATAAGTATGAGTGATATTAATTAGCCAAGAGAATTGGTAGATAGTTAAAGTAATTAGTAAGATTATTTACAACACATAATATTATGATACTTATTTAAAAAAATTAGAAACTTATAAATAACAATAATAAAGTAATATAAATTATATTAAATAAACATAATATATATTACTAATAATTACCCGGATATATATTACAGATAATTACTAAAACATATATTATATATATATAATATATATTATATAAATACTACTAACTATAAATAAATGTAAATAGTACAAATATAAATATATAAAATGAATTATAGAAATATAAAGTGAACAAATTATATTATAATTATTATAATATCATAATAATTATAAATAAAAATATAATATAAATCATTTATATAATTATTATAATAATATATAAACAAGTAAATGATAAGCCTTATCATATGATAACCCTTATCATAAGGGAAAAGTAAAATAACAAAAAAAATAACAAAGTCATGTAATTTGTAGGTATATATTATATTATATTAGTTTATATATTGGTTTATAACGATATAAATTAAATAATTTGATTTTCTAAAGTATTAAATTATTAAAAAATAATAACCAGAATTATCCCAAGGATAAATTTTAAAAAGTCACTTTAATAAATATTTTTCTGACTTTTTAAAATGTATCCTGGTTATTATTTTTTTTAATTGTTCAATATTTTCTATATATCTATTGAATTTTGTATATACAGTAATAGTATTTAGATGAGGAATGGGTGTTGTATGATACAACTTGTATCTCAATATAAATGATCCGTGAATCTACATATTTTTAATTTTAATTATTAAAATTAATATACATTTTTAATTGTTGTCTATAATTTGTTGGTAAATAAAATCTATAATACATATATTTATATATTTAATTGAGTAAGAAATTTTCATTTAGGCAGTTCTTTACCTTTAGAAAATATCCTTATAACGTGTAGTCTTTATAGTAATTATAATAAAATAAATGTATTTATAATTTAATCCTATTTACTTATTATGAATTTTAATTAAAAATATTAATATAAATACCGAAACAAAGATCATAAAAATACTAAAATATGAAATTAAAATAAATATTAATTTTTAACAATTACAATTTTTAAACAATTTTTAAATTATAAGATATTAATACAAATAAAACCTTAGATAACTACCTACATGATACTATATTTGAGTTACACATATGTATAACTAACATTGTAGGTCATCGATATAAAGAACGCTTTTTATATTGATTATGTATATATAAATATATAAATATATATATATATATATATATATATATATATATATATATATATATCCATATCGGGATCTATATCAGTATCTATATATACTATTCTAAATGATATTTATGAATAAATTATACCTTAGCAACGGTTGTGTCGTACAAAGATAAAACACTCCCTCCCTACGAAACTGCTATTGAATAGTGAATAGTTAAGCTGATATAAGTAGTATCGAAATCACTAAAGATAAAAGTATACTTAAATATATACAATATGTATTAGCGTTTACACACCTCATTCATTTATATATAATGTAAGACTAAACAATACTACCTACACAATAAACACGTATAACAGGATACATATGTAACACTAGGTGGAGATTTAAAGGTGACAGATATACCGTTAGAACAACGTAACCTTTACTGACAACGGGAGACCTGCAGCACATCTACACATCTATAGTCTATATATAGTCTATATACCACATGCTATAGATAGATATATCTATGAGGTTTATTATGTAATCCCCATCACGTGCAGCCTCCTCCTCAGTCACCATCACACGCAGCATCCCCTCATCAGCCTCCCTATTGTCACGTGTTAAAGTTTCACGTATTAAGTGACGCACACCCCCCCCCCGGGAACAATGGAACAGTTATACGCTGCAATGTTTATTACGTGTGCGGCTAACTTTGATTAACTTACCGCTACAACAGCTACAACCACTACAGTAGTATACTACTGCATGAGAGGGGGGTGTGACAGCTTTAACGACACGCCCCCTGATTATGTAATGTTAACACCACGCATCACGTGAATAGCCGGCCTCGTGCTCATATTTAAAGGGACGCTAATAAGCTGTCCCCTACCAGACAAGTTATGTCTCATTTCGAGATCCGCGTTATTCAAATATGTTACCAATTATTACTAATATATATACATACATAATATTAAATAATATATATTTTAATTAATATTTTATAACTTATTACGGTAGCTAAATTGTTATAAAATGTGTTATAAAAGAGTTATACATATTTGTATAAACCGTGATATAACGTGACATAATATTATAATATAAGAATGTAATATTGTATTAAATAATTGTATTAAATAATTGTTTATGACATTAATATTATATATTAACAGACTCTAATAGTATATATATATATATATATATATATATATATATATATGATGAAATAGGGCGTATTAGGCACTATGACAAAGTGATGACACTCCTCTTAAGTACACGTAAAATAAATATTAAACAATATAACACAATAACTAAAACGAAAAAACTAACGGAACAAAGTGGAATTATTAATAATGAAATATACTATATACTAATAATATAATGCAATTAGATAGAGAATAGATATGACTTGAGATGAATAGTGCAATAAATGGGAGATTGAATTGATCTATAGGTGAGAGGAGTTTATTCCAGATAGATGTGATAATGTAGGAGAATGAGCTTATCTCGAATTTAAGGGAGGATGGCTGTGCTATTACGAAACATATGATATTCCTATACTGGAAGTTGAACGTGTATTGTGGATGTTGGAGTCGAATTTGGGATCGTTTTTTATAAGGGAACACGTTTGGTAGAATTTGAGAGGAATAGTCATATAGTATAATATTGAAAATAGGATCTAACGAATAATATGATAATTATATGTAATGGGGTATTGGATAAAGCAAGAAGGTTATATAATAAAGAAGAACAATAATCAATAAGAGGAAATGCAAGAGAATCAATAAGGACAGAACATATGAGATGCGTAATATGTTTACAGTACATCTAATTCAGAATCAGTGATTCTACATAAATGATAATTCGAATTTGTAGATTAATAAATGTTAGCAATATGAAAAGGACAACAAATATCTTATTCGAAAACGACACCAAGATTGATGAATGAATTGGAAGGTGAAATAAGAATATTGTCAATGTAGAAGGAAGAAAATGATAGGGAGTTCGTAGTTATATTGAGAAAGGCAGTTGTTGATGTATTTAGTAGAATATTGTTGGAAAGAAGTCAGTATTTAATAAAGGAGTATTTAAAGTCAGTATTAGTATAACATTTATCCATTTAATTGAGAATTATCAGGTGTGAATATAGTGAGGAAGTTATAGGTTGGATATCATCATAATATATATGAAACGCTAGCAAATTATGATATAATAGATATTATAGGTGCTATATATATGGAGAATAGAAGTGGGCCTAGGACGGAACCTTGTGTGACATCATAGAGTAGAAGGTGGGGGTCAGAAGATAACAAATATAGTTTAACAGAAGATGTTCTGTTTTGGTTGTAGGAATTAAACTATAGCTAAATATAATTTGAGGGAACTACCATTAATGCGAATCAACTCAAGTTTTGATATAATAATATCGTGGCTAAGAGAGTCAAATGTGCAATATAACTCAAGGAGAACCATTTGACAACATAGTATGGGAGAAAATGTAGCATATATATTATTTATAATATTTGAACGAGGTTGTCTCAGTAGAGTGACCTTTATGAAATTGAACTTGAAGGACATCATTAGAGGAGTTTAGTGATATACATTTTTGTATTTGATGGACAATTATTCTTTCAAGAATGTTACTAATAATATGAGGTAGAGAGATAGGATGGTAATTGCATAATAGATTAGGATTGGAACACGTTGTTTAAGAATGAGAGTTATAATATGTTGTTTACAAGAGGGGTACTACTCCAATGGAGAGGTAAGATGAGAATATAGTATGCAAATAAGGGGATATAGTACTATAGATCTTTTAATAGTATGAATATTAATACGGTCAGATGGAGAGGAGGAAGTGGATTTTAAAATGAGGTCTTAAATGTAAAATATTGAGAGAGTAGTTAATGTAGATAGATACTTATAAATTAGTTAACTTATTATTATACAAATGTTGTTGTGTTTATGATAAAGGGAAGTAATGATTAAGCAGGTAGATAATATTTTATCCGAGAAAAGGTTAGACAATTCATTACATAATTTATTTTTAGGAATATTTGGTATGTATACAATGTACTATACATACAATATAAGGTATATATATATATATATATATATATATATATATATGTGTGTGTGTGTGTATATGGTATGTGTATAGGGGGGCAGGTGCAATAAGTTTTCGAATTAAATAAAGTGAATTGGATGAAAGACTATTAATTTTATTGATATAGTAAGAATATGTTGCTTTATTGATATGTTATTTGTAGAATTTGCATTGATTAATAAACGAAAATAGGTTTTCAAGGGTAGGAACATGACGATATGTTATTTCAATGTTACGTACAGATCACTTTGATTAATATTTGTTTATAAATATATTTGTATTAATGTTATTTTTCCTGTTATTTTTTTTCTTATTATTTTTTTCCATTATTTTTTTCCTGTTATTTTTTCCGATCACATAATGTATACATAATATAAATATTATATTTTATAATTCAAAATGTATTAAAAATTACCTACACCATTTACATAAAACAAAAAATGTGAACATATTAAGTATGTCATGTATGAATGATTATGCATTAACCAACTAACATACATACAAGAATAATGTTTATATATATAATGTACAATATATTGTACAATGATGAAACATAACCTCTTAATACCATTTGTAAATGACCGAGATTAAATAAACCCAAAACTATAATTATGTTCATTGTTATTTCACAAATAAGTGGATTAGTGTTTAGACATTTGCAGAACTGTTCTCCTATAGGCCACTTATTATAATTGTTGTCACTCTCTCTCTGGTCATCGCCGTGTGTTTAGGTTACCTTAGTTACGTAATAATACGTACGTGATTACGGAGTGACCACTCGCTATTACGTCATTCGAGTGACCTCAAACATTGACAATATCAGCTTGATTGACATCCATTCTGGTTACGCCCACTTTCACAGGTAAACAAACACATATAAGTTATATATATATATATATATATATATATATATATAACTCAGAAGATGTAGCGAACTACTGGGTAGAAAAAAAGCAAGGCTTATCTAGTTCTACCCTATTAATTATTCGATAATGGAAAATAATTATACAAGTATATATGATAAAAAATAATAGGCAATTGGATAATTTTTTACAAAATTTAAAAAAAAAATAACTAAAAGGATGCAATCTTATTTGATAAAATTATATAAATAAAATAATAAGTTATTCAATAAAACAACGATATTTTCATATCAATATATTATTTCTATAAAATATATATAAATATACATATAAATATATATATATATATATATATATATATATATGCATATATATGTATGTGCATGTCTATATTAGAGCTCTCTCCCCTATCAGTTGGATTTGTACATGTAGTGAATACAGGTTTCTCGATTCAACCACATTGTGGTTAACCGAAGTTTCGTTAAGTGATTCACCAAAAATACACCCTTAGGTTAGTAAATATAAAAATTAAAAAATTAAATTAATAAAAATATAAAATTATATAAAATAATTACTATAAAAATCTTTTTACTGCAAATACAATAGATGAAAATTGTAAAATCATAAATAAAATAATAAAACACGCATACTGGATTATAATAATTAGTGAAAGGATGTGTAATGTGGCCAGGATGGTAATATGGAAATTGGTGTATCTTATAAACTATACACCCAATAAAACGCTAATGTATACATGATATAGGGTAGATCGGGGTAGGTTGACTATATATAGACCCTATAGGGGCAGGTTGAGCCATCTCAATTATTTCTGCTATTAATAAATATATTAATGCAATTTTTTTCCTAATATAACCTCTCGCCTTAAAAGTTTCATTAGTTTTGATATTAATCTTGGTGCATATACTTGTTAAATAACTAATAAATATAAATATATAACTTTAACTATGTTTATTTGTTAAATATATCTTTAATTTTGCATTTTTTCTACCTGGCTCAACCTGCCCCAGTAGACGGGGTAGGTTGAGCCAAATTAAAAAAAAATTAAAATGTAATTACATAATTAATTATTTATCATCACACTGATTTATGAATGTTTTTAATTGATCATAAACTATATATATTATGCACTTTATTTTATTAAAATATATTCATAACATTATAAGATACATGTGTTTTTATAAAAACCGGCTCAACCTGCCCCGCTCTCCCCTATGTGCATTGGTAAGCATTATTAAAATAAGTAAAAATAATTTGTAAATCTATTAATACAAAAATGATGTAAAAAATACAAAAAAATCGATTTACTTTTTATAAAATTGAAATAAAAGTTTAGTAAAACATTTATCAAATCACTAATATATAAATTGAATATTAAAAGTGGATGTTAAATAACTATTTAATTACAACAACGTATGTAAACTAATGTTAGTGAATAATATTGTATATTATATAGTGATACCTAGAAACGGGTAAGGTGACCTCTGATGATTTAAACCAATCATATGATCTGAAATAAATATGTTTATATTGATAAAATCGTGCGTCATTATATGAAAACGTGGATTGAATCAACAGCTACTATATTCTAACCATAAAAATATATTTCTATACATATTACAATCGTGGTATAAACTTTTAAATGTAATTTAGTATATTTAATTGTCTATTATGCAACCTAACACAATTATAAAGAATAATACCTATATATAAATATATATATATATATATATATATATATATATTGTTATTTTTTTTTTTATTTGGTGAAGTCCTTTCATCCCATCCAGGAACTTAGATGAAGTTTTCACTTATGACCATATATGGCTCTAATGTCCCTTAGAAGCCGCTCTCATGTTAAGGCATCCATGGTTTTAACGAGAGCCGATCACTTATTTATACACAATTATATAAGATCACTTCTAAATAATATTTTAAGACCCATTTTATAAAATTAATTAATGGTCCGGACGAGGGTCGAACCCGTGTCCTACTGCTTGTGTGTCTGACACCTTAGCCACTGAGCCACACAGGTAGTTTTTAAATATATATAGGTTTAAGCCATATATATATATATATATATATATAGGTTGTCATATCATAAGTGTTATTCATCACCTATTTATTTGTATTTAAATATGTTGTAGTACATATATGTATATTTTTTAGTACAAATAATGATGCTATAGATTCTACTAATGTTTGGAATGAATTTAATATTCACTTTGCCAGTATGGGTCAACATATTAATAACAGTTTTGAGAACTTGTATATTGAAAACTATTTAATAAATAGTAATATAAATTCAATATAAATTAATGAAACTTCAAAACTAGAAATCATAATATAATTAATAAAATAAACTCTACATTCTCAAAATAGCATGATGGTATTGATTTTAAATTAATAAAATTGGTCATATACCCTATATTAAAACCATTACTCCATATATTTAATTTAATTTTAAATAAATCCATGTATCCATCGAATATTAAAAAAAACAGTAATGATTCCTATTCACAAGAATAACAATAACAATAATATAGAAAACTACATACCTATAAGCATAATACCGCTATTATCAAAAAATATTGAAAACATAATTAAAAAGAGATTAGATAATTTTATAGAAAAACATAACATCATATCTTCCAATAAATACGGTTTCAAACAAAATCAAAACATTACATGCAATACTTATTATATAACTCCTTAAAAAATAATATAACTAATTCTATTGATAATCATAATAACATAGCTGCAATATGTGTTGACATTAAAAAGGCTGTTGATACAATTTACCATAAAATACTATTCATTAAATTATAAAAATAGGTGCTACCGAATAAGTGAGCATACCCTTAATTTAATTTAATCTTATTTATATAACAGAAAATAATCTGTCAGATATAATGATTAATATCACCTCTAATTACTGTATTGTAAACACAAAATATATTTTAAAATTACGACATTTTCACAGTATTAAAAGTTTACATGTATAACAATGACTAAATCGATCTACTTTTGACCTATACAAATTCAGTAACATTTGTATGATTATATTTTTGATATCTCCAAATAATATTTTTGCGGAACACTTACTTTTTGATATATATCGAATTTGTATACACATCTTAATTTAAGATTATATTAGGGTATTATTTTTGAATTTACATGTACAGATAGGAATCCAAAAATAGATTTTAGTTCTTTCAACCATTCGCATTTTTATTTCTATAAATCGGTCGAGTGAACCACATTTAACTTTTTTTTTAAATCATATTATGTAATTATATACATAATTTGTATTTATTTTGATATTATGTGATTTTAATATATATTGATGCAATATATTTAATATATGTATAAAATTATATATTTATATATAAATTATTCTATATATATATATATATATATATATAGCATTATATATATATATATATATATATATATATAATATTTATTACATGTATAGAACTATATATATATATATATATATATATATATATATATATATATATATATATATATAGAAATCAGATAATATAAATTAGTTATATTTCTAAAGTACTATGTTATCTATGTATTGCATCACCATATTGTTATGGCATGCAGTCATTTACTGATGACATTGCTTGTTCCATATTAATAACCTGATAAGTACGATTAATAGTATAGGTATGATATATGTACCTACTATGATATAGCATATTAATGAATATAGTAGTTCATTAATTAAAATATAATCATTAATATATCACAATTGCGTGTGTTATTTAAGATTATACTTGATATGATATCATTGACTACACTTGATATAAAGTTAAACTATCTAGTGGATAAATGCCATATTTTAATGTGACCACCTTTCCCTCAATGGATGGTAATGTGGCCACCTTTCCCTCAATGGATGGTAATGTGGCCACCTTTCCCTCAATGGATGGTAATGTGGCCACCTTAATATTTCAATTAGATATATCGTATACGATAACATACAAAATGATTCGGAATTCCTCTTGTATATCATAAGATGTATCAATGTTGAAAACAAAAATTATCGAATTAGATCTAATATTTATAAAGTTATATAACTTTATCTAAAAGTGGCCACATTACCCATATATTGTAAATGTTTTACATAAATTTACTCAGAATAATTATGTTTGCAAAATTGATGGATTACATTTTTATTTGTTATTCATTAGGCTCTAAACTAATTGAAATTGTCGATAAGAATAAAGTATATAGAATATAGTATATATTATATAGAATATAATTACATAATGTCGAAGATTTTATTCTAATAAATATCTAATAAATATATATATATATATATATATATATATATATATATATAGTATAATAACATATAAATTATTGTTAAATGTATGCATTAAGTTGATATTTTATTATTTAGATAATTATAATGTATAAACACAGAAAAGCATAACAGTAGATTTAAATACTTATTAAATAACTTTATGAAGCAATTTTAATCATATTCTGCTTAAAATCTTCTTTAATTCAACTCATATAAACATTTTTTAAATATCTTTCTACTGATTTAATAATTAAGTATTAAAGCCTAATTTAATTCTGATTTAATAATCTCTGATATCTTAAAATATATTTAAATCTGTCTTAATTATTATTTAAATCTGTCAACATTAATTACTGCTTTAAAAAGTATTTAAATCTGCTATTGTTTGCTGGGAAAATATATCAGAATTTTTAAATCAGAATGTTCGAAAATCTGATTAAAATTTCTACTATAAACTAACATTTAGTAGATCATCAATATATGTATTAAACACGTGTAAAAATCTATTTATAGTCCTACTTTCATGCATACCCCTAATAATTTATTTAATACACATATCAATTAAATATAGGATATATAGGAAATATATAAGAAATCATAGAAATAATATTATATATAATATGTTATTTATATAATCTATATTATAGACATCTAATGGGTGCATCTCGGTATTAATATATAACGTAATTGGTTATATATATATATATATATATATATATATATATATATATATATATATATATTGGATAATGGGGAAGCTTGAACCACATGTTTTTATAATACTTATAACTCATTTATTAAATATAATATTTGTATTTATTAAAAGCATATATTTCTACATATTCTTCAATTATTTTAAATTTAATACTTCGTATTATTTTGTCTGATTACATTTTATAAATATTATTAATTTCAAAATTATGTAATAATAGTATAATAATCATAAAATCCCAAGGCATAAAATATAATACTAACAATAATAATAATTATTATATAATATTATCAATTTCTGATCGTATAAATAAAATTATAATAATTATTATCAGTTAAATACAATAGTATTACATATTTAAGTAGTTATGAGATATTAGAAAATTCGTTCAATATATCCATAGAGCTAGAGAGAAAATTTATCTATAGCTTTATAAATATACCCAAATAAATCCTTTTATTTAAATTAACATATTAATTTAATTTTAAATTTATTATTTATTATATATTTTAATTATAAATAGCTAGTTGAATACACTTTTCAAATACACGGGAAAGTAACATAATACGGACACTTTAATAATACATGGTCTACACATTTTATGACTCATTATTTGTATTAAAAGATGACAATATATTAATAATATATGATTAGATATTATTGTGATTTTAATATTTTATTTAATCTTTTAATTCAATAGATAACGGAGGTTTCCGTATTCGGTAGCCTTGTCCGAATACGGACACCCTGTGTTATAATACGGTCACCCTATAGGCAAAGATTTTCCGAAGGAAAGATATAACATTTACGCGAAATCGTGTAATTCGAATTTGTATACAAAATACCCTGGTGCCACCTATAGCGGGTTACTTTTAGGAACTACGTGTTGTTTATAATGTAAATTCGTATTTAACTATACACTTTTAAAATGTTAAATAATATTTAAACTTTAAATTAATATTTATATAATGAAAACTAAGTGTTCATTACTAATATATAACAAACAAATATGATATGTATGTTTTAAATGCTATAAGTATATATTTAGTGAGTAAAAGCTAATTTATATTGCATGTAATTTAATAGAGCAATGAAAACATTGTTGTATGCAAACAGAGCCGAATCTAAATCTATTTCAGTGATTTCGATACTACTGCTAGCAGCGGTTAGGGATATTACTAAATCATGTTGCATGCATAGGGAGTGTTATATCTTTGCTTCGCAAAATCTTTGCTATAGGTATATATAGTATATATTATATACCACTAGATAAACTATATATTATTGATGAATCAATCAGATAAATTACAATTACATTATTTATAATTAATTTAATATTAATTTTAATTAATTAATTTTATGAATAATTTATTATAATTTAATTAGTTAATAATTTATTACTTTTTATTATTTTTTTAATTAATAATACAATTTAAATATCTAAATAATAATAAATTTAGATGTATCTTTATTTGTGGTATTAATATTATAACGCACGCGGTTTTTATGAATATCAGAATAGTGCATACGCTGCGCGCTGATTGGTTATAGGGTATCCGTATTAAGACATCTATAGTGTCCATATTAGGGACTTATATGACCTCTAGATATATGCTTATAACTTAATGAATATTTGATAACAAATATAGCAATTATATATATATATATAAGTTTTAGAATGTTTTATTTTTTAATAATATAGTGTTATATTTTATATCGATACATTTGTATATTCTTGAGAAGGTTTTAAGTTAGCATTTTTTTTCTTAAATTTAAAAACGTAATACAAAACTCATTTTATTAGATATATCAGCAATATTTTGAATAATTAAAATATAAAAAATACTTTTTTAGACTATATATATAATTATGAATATGTTATTCATTAAACATTTTTTTATAGGATTTATAGTTTATGAGATACCGAGAGTCTCCTACGGGCACTGTCCGTATTCGGTTACTTTACCCTACACCAATCACTTCAAAATATGAATACAATAGTATACAGTTTATTTGATAGTATCAACTTGATAATTATCTTAAAAGTAACACAATTATAAATAATTAGTAAAAGTTAAATAATTAATTATTATTAATATTATGGTAATTATATGTAGATTAATATTCAAATAAACGTAATTGCATACATAATGTAGATGGTGTATATACTATATACGCTCTAGCAATATAGGATATATCCTAAACTGAACCTAATTTAACATCCCTTATATATTATTAAACATATATATATCTATAGCTAAATATATAATACAATAATAAATATATTAATTTACAGGTTCATATATGGAGAATTAGAATTATTAGAGTTCAAGCATGTATTCTATTGAATATTAAAATGTTTTATTTATATTTAGTTAATAGTCATATAGTAACAATTCACCCAAAAGCATTTTGGACGAGTGAATCAAATAATACAACAACACATACTGAACTTAAATATCTAAATTTAGATGATAATAAAATTAAATACATTAAAAGTGGGAAATTTGATCCATTGATAAATTTAGTATCTCTTAATTTGAATAATAATAAGTTAAGTAATATAGATAATAAATTAATTGTAAATCTGAATACACTTGAATATTTCTCTATTGAAAATAATGAATTAATACATTTACCAACTAAATGGTTACCTTGTAATTTAAAACACTTAGATATTAGAGGTAATGAATTAGAATATATTTCTATTAATACATTCGAAGGTGCATATGATTTAAATAGGATAGATTTATCTCTAAATAATATCACTATAGAATACAATACCTTTAGTAATCTTACTAAACTAACACATATTAATGAATATACAATTAATTTAGATACATGTACATGTAAATTGATATGGTATCTAAATACTAAAAGTAATAGTACAGTATGTGACAATAGTAATAATAAGTATGCAAGTATTCGAGAATATCTTAAAGAAGAATGTAAAGAAAATATAGCAGGTTAATTTATATATTAATTATAATTATTATATAATTAATACTATTAACATTACAATAAATCATAATATTATTATATATGATTTAACATTAAATAATTTAAATATCATGTATGATGCAAATATTTACTAATTGTATTATTTAAGAATAATTTATAATTATTAATTATTTATGTATTTAATATATTTATTTTGTAGTAGATATTATATAATTACTATAGATGCATACAGGTTATCAGTTATTGATTTATATATATATATATATATATATATATATATCAAATTATTATACGTAAATGTATATAAATAATAAAAATACCAAAATTCAATTAAACAAATTATATTAGTCATCGTATGATAACGAAATAAATACCACTAGTATACAGCTGTATTCGGCAGAATTGGTAGATGATATTATTCGTGTTTACTTTATATATTTACATTACATTACATATCTAATTTATCACGTGACAATATTTTAAATTTTTTGAAACAATTAAAAATTAGATTATAATGTCGAACAATGAATTAATATATTAAATATAAAAAAATGTTTGTTTATAATTTTATATATTTCTATAAATAGCTCCATGGTAATTCATTCATTTTTAGAAATATTTTATATTTACAATTTAATATTTATATAATTACATAATTAAAATGTGTGTATATTCTATCAATAACTATGCCTATAGGCAACACCATGGTGACTGCAGTCACTTATATATATATATATATATATATCTATATCTATATATATGTAGGCACATATATGTATATTTAAATAATAAAAAAATAAATAATTGGGACATACTGCAGTGGAACCATTTCTATCTCTATGTCTACATACATGTTCTACCTACATGCTTACATACAATACCAACAACTAACGGCGGACATTGCCGTGCAATAACATGACTGGCCTACATTATATTGCCTAACTTTTATGTTGGTGGGTTGCTTACATATCATTCAGGAACTCAGGTGAAATTTGTACTTATAACCACATTATCTAATGTACATTCTAACCCATCCGTATAATAATACATCTATGTTTTAACGAGATACGATGATTTTGTATACACATAAATATATAATTACTTATAACTATTATTTTAATATCTATTGTATTTTTCTGAACAATGTTTGATCCATTTTTATTAATATATGATGCATTGACCTTCTGATATATATATATATATATATATATATATATATGTATATGTATACACATGTATAATATTTAAACATTATACGTAATATATTGCGCACTATGTTATATTGTTAGATCTGATAATATAACTATAATTGTTACTATAGTATTAATATATTATTTAGATTATAATTTATAACATAATATTTGTATAATTATTAATTATAATGACTGATTCAGCGGCAGATATACAAAGAGGAATTGAGCAATCTACACTCCCTGATGCATCGAGTATAGCAGAGCAATCGTCAGTCCCTGATTATACAACTAACGATATTGGAACTAATACTACAACATTAACAATACCAGTAGACGAAGCGAATGTAGCGGGGAAATCTTCACTTCCTGATTATACAACTATCATTTGTTTTGTATTATTATGTATATATGTGTAACATACATTATATTAATATTCATTTTATACAAATAATTATTATTAACATTATGTTTATTATTTCTATGAGTTAATTTGTTTCGATTCAATTAAATATTTAAATGTGTATTATTACAGTAATTAATGAATATATTATTTATTATTACATATATTAACATTATTTCATAAGAGAAAGGTTACTAAAGTTACATAATTTGAAGGATAAAATGTTCAAATCATTATGTCATAGTTTACTAACTATTTCGTAACATAACAATTGCTACGTAATACATTAGCTTATAATATGGTTATATATGTTATTAATATATAGAAATATGCATGTTTATTTAGGTATTATTAAGGTACCTATTAGTATAATAATATATAGTATATTGTATGCTTATACTAACTTAAGTTTCTGTAATATTTAATTACTTTACTCTATGTGTAATAATGATTCATGCAGTAATGTCACCATTATATTAAATTTGTTATATAGACCTATTATATAATACTTGTAGTTTTATCAAATTGTGTATTAAATCAGTAACTATTATAATTATAATTCCATATTAAATTAGAGTCACATTAACACAAGTTATATACTAAATTGCAATGCCGTAAATCGCCACTCCTATATTAAGACAGAAAACACCCGTTCTCCATTATCTCCCTATAGGCTGGTATTTCCCATGTGTAGGTACTATAGGCCCAACCTTATTCTCTATTTATATTCGCCCTATTTCTTATATATTACATACTTGTATAACTTGCACTATCATGTGGATCATATTCAGCTGTTGTCTTTCTTTCTTATCAATTTTTCTTCACACTGTAACTCAGATATATTAGAATGCTTAATTCTATACGAGTAAAGCTTGCCTCCACTTATCTCCTTTTTAATACTTCGAAGAGAACCACCACCTAACATGTCTACCTTTATTTTTTCCTTTCTCGTTTAATATTCTATAATATATATAACTCTTCTATCTCTTCTAAAAACCTTCTAAAGACTATACTGGACAACAATATGTATATTAAAATCGGCTAATTTGTATGTTTATGGAATAAAACAATTAGAAAAGCACTAAGAAATAATATAACTATAATGATATACCTCTTAATGGACACTCTGCTACAATGGTACAGCAGACCTCCCAGTACGTGGTTTTAAGATCTGCTTTGTGTCGACACACCTGTTCATGTAGAGATAAAATACATTACGTATTATATATGGGTATTAGATATTAAATGTATTAAGAGTATTAATTTAGCTATTTTTTAAATACATATTTAAATATATATAATACACATTTATTAAATATCTAAAATAATACCCTTATAAAACTCCTACACAAATAATTAAGTATTCACTAATGAATAAATTGTAACATTAATGATTTAGTTTTAGATGAGATGAATTCTAATAAATAACTTTAAGGGAATCTGATACTACACTCTATTGAACACATTATTAAAATAATGTGGTTATTAATATTAAATATCATTCCGATATTTGTTATCTATTACTTTTAAAATTGTTAAATAATTTATTGATTATAAATTACAGAAAAACGATAGTTTATATATAGTTCTAATAATAATTAGCTATAGGGGAAAGTCCCCGATTACCGACACTCTCCTAATACCGACCCCCTCTCGTATCTCAGTAACTATAAGAGATATAACAAAATTATATATACATGAACTGTTAGTAATTTAATGATAAATATGAATAAGTATTTTGTTTAAAAAAATATGTAATCCTACAATTGTTATTTGATCAAATATAATATTCTGTTTTTGCTTTTTAAATATTTGAATAATAACTTTTTTTAAATCATTGTAAATACTTTAATAATTAAAAGAAAACTTAATACTGCACATAATATTGTAGAATAATAAAATATTTATAATAATTATAAAAATAATTTAATTTGATAAACTATTAAACAATATATCTTAATTATAGCAACCCACATTATTTCCCTAATACCGACCCCTAAATTACCCTAATACTGACCCCATGTGAGTTATAATATCCAATCAAAATAGATCCGTATTTTACTTTAAAATATGTCGTAAGTTCTTTATGTATCATTGATATAGATTTAGAATTCATAATTCCAGTTGATTATATACATATTGATTAATAAATAAATAGTTAGTAATAATATACAATATTTTAATATAATTACTATAAAGTTTAAATTTATATTTAATATTACTATTAAAACATAAATTCAATAATAAATAAATTGCGTGCATGTTATAATTAATAATATGTATGT
The DNA here is from genome assembly GCA_964019155.1 of Osedax fenrisi. NCBI lineage: Eukaryota > Metazoa > Annelida > Polychaeta > Sabellida > Siboglinidae > Osedax > Osedax fenrisi. The sequence continues at coordinate 7,851,107 of OZ025246.1, read as the reverse complement.
ATATCTACTATTTTTATTGGATATTATAATACTACAATTATTTATACCACGATTATTTTAGGGGGTCGGTAATAGGAGAAGGGGTTCGGTATTAAGCACATGTATCCGATTACCGACCCCCATGTTTATTCTTGTAAATATGATAATATAAAAATTTAAAATAGCTACATTATTCATTTCCATAATATTACACTAATTACAAAATTTCAAATAAATATATTTAATACTGAATAAGTTATTAGAAATAATAATTTAGGGGTCGGTAACCGTGACTTCCCCTAATTAATAATTTTCAAATTAATTTTACTAATAATTATTTATCTCTACCTACGTGTATTAATAAAACATAATATATTATCGTATAGTATATTTTAATCTATTTCTTTAGTAAATATATAAAATATAAAAAAAAATAGTTATTATAAGTATTGTAATCATAGTTTTACTAAAAAAAGTGTTTTTAAATAAAATGTAATCAATAAAACAGGTCTGCATCATTTTTGTTATCAAGGTATCTTAACTTTTTGTCATCATGTTATCTTAACTGATTACAAACTACTTTTTGACACTGAATTCAAATCTTAAAACCGATTTGTTCAATCATCTATTTATGTGTATTACCTTTTAATTATTTGGATATATCAGAAATTTCCTAAGGAAAATATAGGATTTCATACAAATTATATAGTGTTTTAATCCGTTAATACCTATATATTCAGTTATTTTTTTAAATAAATGTATTAGTAATATTTAAATAGTGTACCTATATTGGGGTAGTTATCATGAATAGAATAAATTGTATTAACAATCCGGATAAGTTATGTTACATTTGTGGTAAGGTAAATTGTTGAATCAAAAGTCAAATATAACGCCAATTATAAAAAAAACCTATAAGGCTTATTTCGGAATACATTTAGGAGACCAAGACAAACCATTTGTACCGCATATTTGTTGTAAAACCTGTACTGTTAACTTACATCGTTAGAACAATACAAAATTAAAATATGTTAATTTCGGAAAACCAATAATATGGAGAGGAGGTCAGAATCATAACTTTTAAATCGGAACTTTTAAACTAACTAGAGTACAATATATATATATATATATATATATATATATATATATATATATATATATATATTTAGAAGGTACGTATATGATTAATATTAGTGTGCATGACTTTTAAATGCACTAAGGTACACTTTATATATTTATTAGGGTATAGCTATGTTACATATTAACACACGGCTCCTACCACGTGAGACCACGCCCACTACCACGTGAGACCACGCCTCCTACAACGTGAGACCACGCCTCCTACAACGTGAGACCACGCCCACTACCACGTGAGACCACGCTTCCTACAACGTGAGACCACGCCTCCTACCACGTGAGACCACGCCCACTAGAACGCAAGAGTGACGAATACACATCACGTGCGCATGTCACACGTGACAATAAGCCATTACGTAACATCGCGCCATTGTTGCCGCGGCTAATGGCCACATGTAAATAGCGATATGTGTAAGCGTAGCGATAATCTGAAGTAAGATACACTCACATGTGTATGTGTCGCAGTTAGCTAATACATGAGAAACACTGAAGTATGTCACGTGATCAATACGGAGTAATAGGGGGCGTGTCTTAACATAACATTTAAAGTATGCTTATGTAATTGTGATAGGCTCTCGTTAAAACCATGGATGCCTTAACATGGGAGCGGCTTCGAAGGGACATTAGAGCCATAAGTTATATGGTTACAAGTGAAAACTTCATCTAAGTTATGTATAGGATGAAAGAACTCCACCAAATAAAAATAAAAATAACAATATATATATATATATATATATATATATATATATATATACTTGTATTAGTTTATTTCGCATATATAAATACACTATCTCACGTATAAGATTAATAACAATAGTAATGTAATTAGACTGGTACCGTATCTCTCCACCGCTCCGCTAATAAATCACCTTATATGGGCATGACGAAGTAACACTAGTTATAGTTGTAGTGTCAGTAGTAGTGTTAGTGACAACAGCAGCAGCAGCAGTAGTAGCATCACTAGTAATACGTCTGTGGACATCGCATTATTACGCGGCACTTCGATGTAATACCAGTGTGACGTCATACCACCGTTTCCGTACTATGGCCTACATTCTGATATATTATTATTGTATACACAATTATATAATAGTACTTCTTAATACTATTGAAATACCTATATGTATAATTCATTAGGTATTACACGTAGGTACATTTAAGGTATTACAATGTAGGTATTACGTACAAATGCGAGTGATTGCGTAACTATCCAGCTGATTACGTCACACTTCACGCACCACCGCGGTGTATTACGTAATACTACTAATGTGTTGAGATATCAACACCCCCTAGCGGCTGTGTAATGAATCAGTACGCGCACTAGGTAAACGATGAATGCCACTGTTCTATACGGCTATTATTATATATCACTCAACGACTAACGAGTGTTTTAATTAGAAGTGATTGGGAATGTCAATCAAATACAGCAACGTCAACATATACAATTATATATATATATATATATATATATATATGCATACATACAATATATTTATGTAATACATACTATGTATACATTGTACATTATTCACAGTTATATATATATATATATATATATATATATATATATATATATATATTGTTCATCAAATCCCTAAGGTTTTTGACTTGATTAACTCACTTTAGGAAATGTGATATAGGGGAAAGTAACCGAATACGGACAGTGCCCGAATACGGACACTCTCAGTATCATAGAAACCATAAATCCTACAAAAAAATGTTTAATGAATAAAACATTCATAATTATAAAAATAGCCTAAAAAAGTATTTTTTATTTTTTAATTATTCAAAATATTGCTGATATATCCAATAAACTGATTTTTTTATTATTTTTTTAAATTTATGAAAAAAAATTTCAACTTAAAACCTTCTCATGAATATACTAATTTATCGATATATAATATAATACTATATTATTAAAAAATAAAGCATTCTAAAAATTGTATTTTTAATTTCTATATTTGTTATCAAATATTCATTAAGTTATAAGCATATATCTAGAGGTCATATAAGTTCCTAATACGGACACTCTAAATGTCTTAATACGGACACCCTGTAACCAATCAATGTGCAGCATATGAACTATTCTGATTTTCATAAAAATCGCGTGCGTTATAATATTAAAACTACCAATAAAGCTAATTCTAAAAAAATTATTATTTAGATACTTACATTGTATTATTAATTAAAAAATAATAAAAATAAATAAAATATTAACTAATTAAATTAAAATATATTTTTCATAAAATTAATTATAAATAACGTAATTGTAATTTGTCTGATAGATTCATCAATACTATTTAGTTTATCTAGTGTTATATAGGGTGTCCGTATTATAACACAGGGTGTCCGTATTCGGACATGGGTACCGAATACGGACACCCCCGTTATCTATGGAATTAAAAGATTAAATAAAATTTTAAAATTACAATAATATCTATAATCATATAATATTAATATATTGTAATTTTTGAATAAAAATAATGAGTCATAAAAAGTTAAGACCATTTATTGTTAAAATGTGCGTATTAGGTTACTTTCCCCTATAGAATATACTATGGGTGTTTATACTTTATGAGTTGATGATTTATTTTAATAATGTAATATTGTACTCTATTTATTGTTCTATAGTATACTATTTATTGTTTTAATTATATTCCTATATGATTTTTCTCCCCGTAATCTTAAATAGGTGAAATATTCGATTTTTTGTCTTCTTCCTTCATCCCTATATATATATAATTCATAAAAATAGTATACATCTAATATATTAATTAATTGTTTATCTATACACATATTTTAACTAGGTTATAGATAATAATGATGCATATTGTTAATATAATAATAATATAATTTTCAAAATATAATTATATATATACATAAATTATGTATGTATATATATATATATATATATATATATATATATATATATATATATATATATATATATATGGAAATTAATGAATTCATGTTACCCGATGGTATGTCACTTGATTATATTTAAATGTGTGTCAGTTTAAAATCTACAATATATTATTATAGTGTCATATATATATATAACAATAATAACTATAACGTACAAACGAACAACATACAAATACGAAATCACATGTCCATTGTTATGTAATCAACCAATTATGACGCAATCATAATGGTGTTTGCATGTATATAAATTATATTGTGTAGTGACAGGTGCTTTCTTTCATTTAATAAGTAACCTCCAAGTATGAATGTTGTGTATTTATCAATACTAGTTTATATTGTTATATTGATACCTTGCATTATTAGTGATAAGCAATGTCCAGCTGATGGTATTGGGGGATGTTTGTGTGTTCGTAATTATATATACTGTGTTGGAGCTTATACCGGTGAAGATGTTCCTGTGTTTAGTAAATCTAATACTACATATGATACGGTTAGTTATGAATCATAACTCACGTAGGTTGCACTATGTTGTATAGATTATTGACTATTAGTGTATTACATATAATACAGGTAGGATTATAGTATAACTGTATTACTATTGTATTAAGGGTAGGCGACACCGTGCAAATGTACTGATGAAATATAGTCGACTTTATTTATTGTAAATTATAAATATATAAAATATTATTATAACTGTAATAGATTATCTTATATACATCCTACATGGCAAAACCGTCACGATTGTGAAGTATTGTATGATTCAGTTAATGAAAGGAACTATTATTATGCGTGTGTTCAAAGCTACACCATAAGTGCGCTTTCAACCACTTGTTTAAAAAGTGAGGAGTCTGGTATTAATAAATAGTACTACTAGTTATGTTTACTACCAGTTGGATTATTACATGTAGTTAATACAGGTTTCTCGATTCAACCACATTTTGGTTAAGTGGTTCACCAAAAACACACCCTTAGGGTAGTAAATTTAAAAAAAATTAAAAATTAAATTAATTAAATTAAATAACAATGGTGAGAGAATGCCATCTTGACGAACACCCCTTGTAACAGGAAAGCTATCCGATGAATTATTACACCATTTAATATATATTCATTGGTTTCTATACCAGTAATTTAAAAAATTAATTATGTATAAAGGAATATTATTATCTTTTAATCTTTGAAATAAAATGTTATGATTAATTTTATCAAAAGCTTTGGAAGCATCTAAAAATGCTACGAACATATTAGTGTTAATATTATTATAATCTGTTAAATATTGCTTAAGGGCAAACACACACATTTCAGTACCAAGATTTTTTTGTAAAGCCAAATTGATTATCCATAGTAATTAATAATGAAGATATTCTATTATGTATCACCTTTTCAATTATCTTACAGATAATATTAGATATACATATAGGCCGATAATTAGTGGAATCATTCGACCTTTTATTTTTATTTTTAACTATAGGTTAAATATAAGATAAAATTAGCTTCTTCGGAAAATACGAATGCCGCAACATATTATTAATTCAATTACAAAACTATTCGCGTGAGAAATATGTTCTATAGATATTCCACCAGGGCCTATAGCTTTACCACCTTTAATTGATTTAATTATAGATGAAATGGCAGGATAGTTAGTATATTCAATGTCATTAACATTAATAGTATTGTAAGGATAAGGTATATCAGTAGTACTGTTAAATACATTATTAAAATAATTATACCAGAATTTAGTAATATTAACTATACCATATTCATTTTCAATGTTATTTGGTGCGAAATAGTTTTTTTTCTTCAGATTGTTTGAAATCACCTTCCAAAAATTATTACGATTTTTAATTAAATTTAAGGCAATCTTATTAGATTCTGATTGATTAGATATCAATTTACTACGTCGCAATTCGTATTTGAAATTTTTTTCTCAAATTAACCATATTATCATAGCATATTCCAGCCAAGGGTTTGTTATTAAATTGCCAAGTTAAATAGTAATATCTGGCAATACCATGTTTCTCATGTACATTATTATTCCACTCCATACGTGCATATTTACATTTATTATCTACTGAATATATATCGTTAGAACAATATACAAGAATACTCAATAAAGAATTATATAAGTAATCCGAATAATTAATATTACTATCAAAAGAATATATATCATTAATTAATTTTCCTAAGTTAAACTTAGTATCAATATTATATTTCAAAATTTGTTTCTTATCAAGTCTATTCCATTGTATTTTTTTATTAATAATACTATTATTATAGTTAATTGAGATAGGAATAGTATTCTGATTTATGATAAAAACTAATGGATGGTGATCTGATAATATAAAGGAATAATCAATTTTAATATTTAAAATGGATGAATTTATAACAAAAGTGGATAATAAGTGATCTAACCATGAACATGTTTTCCACGCCGAACTAACACAAGTATAGCTATCAGAATCTAGTAATCATTTTTCTGACATAATATTATTGTTATCCGCACAATATTTAATTAAAGTATTACTAAAGTATGAATCAGGATTAGAAATATTAGCATTAAAATCTCCTACTATACAATAATTAGATGAATTTAAGAATTCACAATATAATAACAGTTGAACGAGATGACTTTCAAATAAACTTATATTATTAGGACTCTCATACGGTAGATATATATTAATAATGTAGAAATCGAATACTTTAATACATATAAGCCAATCATATTTAGATTGCATAATACTTATATATCTATCTATTCCCTTTTTCCAAATAAAACCAACACCACCAAAAGGTCTGCCGGTTCTCAATGTTGTGTTATCAAAAGAAGCATTACCATAACCACTATAACTATTATTATTGGTATTGAACATAGAAAATTCCTCAGAGGAAAACCAGTGTTCCTGAAAACAAAATAAATCAATATTAGGATGAGTATCTAAAATAATATTAGCCTTGTTCTTGAAACCATTGCAGTTTAAGGACAATAAATTTAATTTATTATGTAAATCCATTATTATAGATTACTGTTAACATTAACATTATTGTCATGATTAGCTTTATTAAAAAAACGTTTAATTAAAATACCACTAGGCCATCTTCACAGTTATATACATCTTGGACATTGTTAATCATCAGACTTACATTAAATGAAGAGACAAAGTGGTGAGAAGTAATGATTTTCTCCACTGAACATTCTTTAGATGTAACATAAAATTCTTTACATATATACGATGTAATATCGTCAGCGGTAACATCATTATTTAACCTAGATAGGAATAAATGATATCGTAAGTGTTATAGAACATTATATAAATATATATATATATATATTGGTATAAAATGTATAAAATTATGTGTACTTGATGTAATATCATTAGATTAAACTTGATATAAAGTAACGCCATCTAGTGGATTACTGCCATATTTTAAGGTGTCTACTTTATCCTCCATGGATGGTAAAGTGGAAATATTGTAAATGTTTAACTTAAATTTACTCAGAAAAATTATATTTGTAAAATTCATTGATTACATGTTTATTTGTTATTCATTAGGCTCTAAACTAATTCAAAATATCGATAAAAATAAATAATAATTATATAACGTTGATGATTTTATTCTATTCAATATAATGCATTAAGTTGATCTTTTATTTGTTAGAAAATTATAATATATTAATGATTATATTGAAATACTATTTAAATATATGAAAATAAGTCTACATTATAGAACATTATAATACCATTTATATTGTTAAATATTTCATAAATAATAAATATGTAGATATATATTTAGTAGATCAATAATTTATGTATTAAACACATGTCAATATCTATGTATATCTCTACTTTCATGTCTACAATTAATATTGTATGTAATACATATAATAATGTAATATAACATATATATATATATATATATATATAAAATAATAGAAATAGTATTGTATATAATATGTTATTTATAGAGTCTATATTATAGACATATAATGTGTCAATCTCTGTGTTAATAGATAACGTAATTTACGGACGACCGAATGATCATGCACAGCTATAGTCCTTAAACTGATAAAAGTAAAAGTAAGTAAGTAATTAGTTAGTTATATATAAATATATGGGGTAGTGGGGAATCTTGAATCACTTGTTTTTATAATAATTATAACTCATTTATTAATTATAATATGTGTATTAACTAAAAGCATATAGGATATATAAAACCTACCTATTCTTAAAATATTTAAAATCTGATACTTCGCGTTCTGTTTGTATTATTAAAATTTATAAATATTCTTAATTTCAAAATTATGTAATAATAGTATAATATAATAGTATAATAATCAATAAAATATAATAATAATAATAATAATTATATAATATAAATTTCTGTTCATATAAATAAAATATAATTAATATTATCAGTTAAATACAATAATATCAAATATATAAGTAGTTATAACTATCCTATAGGAGATATTAGAAAATACATTCAATATACCCAAATAAATCCTTTTATTTAAATTAACATATTAATTTAATTTTAAATTGTTTTAAACATTTTGTATATATATATATATATATATATATATATATATATATATATATATATATAAATCAGATAATATAAATTAGTTATATTTCTAAATTACTATTTTATCTAGGTATTATATGGTCATATTGTTATGACATACAGTCATTTACTGCTGAAATTACTTTTCCCATATTACCATAATAATTAAGTTTAATGGTATACTAGGATTATAGCCTATTAAATAATATAGTAATTTATAAAGTTACAATAAAAAGCATTACTTTATCAGAATTGCGTGTGTTTTGTAAATTTTACTTGATGTGATAACATTGGACTAAACTTGATATAAAGTATCGCCATCTAGTGGATTAATTCCACATTTTCAGGTGGCCACATTACTCATTTCAATTAGATACGCTAAAATGAAAAACTGATTCGGCAGTCCTCTTGCATATCATAAGATGTATCTATGTTGAACAAATTATCGTATTAGATCTAATATTTATAAAGTTATACAAAATTATCTAATAGTGGCCACATTAACCATCTTTCCCCTATTATTATAATAAACAAATATTTATTTTATATTTTCATTAGTATGTATTATATTATAATAAACTTAATATTAATATTATAAATTAAATTACCCTATAGATATGAGTATCAATGTAATGTATTATTTTATAAATTAGGGTACACCATATGTATATAACTTAGGATACACTATTGGATGATGTTATGGTATACTATTTGAGGGTACATCATATTATTATAAATTAGGGTACATATAGGGTGCGATTCACTTATAATCGGGTATAACTTCTCGTTTGTTGAGGTACACATATATATTACTTAGTGTACCCTAATTGAGGTATGATGTAGGGTAATTAAGCTACATGGTATGCAGTAAGGGGCATGACCGGTACCCTAAATATATATATTGTTATATTCTAATTGGTTACAGTGTAGGACAAACATTACTTTGTTCAATTTTGTAAATATATTTAATAATACTATAGTATTTGAAAAAATTAATAATATAAATATGGGTACCAAAATACAATTAAACAAATGCTATTATTCATCGTATGATAACGAAATAAATACCACTAGTATATAGCTGTATTCGGCAGAATTGGTAGATGATATTATTCGTGTTTACTTTATATATTTACATTAAATTACATATCGAATTTATCACGTGACAATATTTTACATTTTTATTTAATATTAAAATTAGATTATAATTTCAAACAATGAATTAATATATTAAATATAAAAAAATGCGTGTTTACAATTTGATATATTTCTATAAAATATATGTTGTATCTCCATGATAATTCATGCATGGTTATAAATAGGTTATATTTACAATTTTATATTTATATAAGTACATATTTAAAATGTGTGTAAATTCTATCAATAACTGGGCAGCACCAGTCACTTATATATATATATATATATATATATATATATATATATATATATATATATATATATGTGTGTGTGTGTATGTGTGTGTGTGTGTGTGTATATTTGAAATCGTAAGAAAACTAAACAATAGGGAAATACTGGAACCCTTACTATCTCTGTGTTTACATACATGTTCTACCTACCTACCTATATACAATACCAACAACTATAAATGGCGGACATTGCCGTGCAATAACATGACTGGCTTAATTTATATTGTCATACTTTTATGTTGGTGGGTTGTTTACATATCATTCAGGAACTCAGATGAAGTTTTTACTTATAACCTAATTATCTAATGCACATCTGAACTCATCCGTATAATAAGGCATCTGTGTTTTAACGAGATCCGATGATTTTGTAATACAAACTTTATAGCAATAATATATTATTGTATATATACAATTACTTATAAATATTATTTTAATATCTATTGTATTATTGTTGTCAATGTTTAATCATTTGTATGCGTGTCTGATACATTGACCATCTGATATATATATATTCATAATATTTAAACATTACACTATTGTGCACTAGGTGATATCCTTAGATCTATGAATATAACTTTAGTATTAATATATTATTTAGATTTTATATATAACATATTATTTGTATACCTTTTACTTATAATGACTGATTCACCACCAGATGCACAAAGAGGAATTGAGCAATCTACACTGCCTGATGCATCAAGTCTAGCTAAGCAAACTTCAATCCCTGATTTTACAACTATTATTTGTTTTATATTATTATGTATATATGTGTAACATACATTATATTAATATTCATTATATACAATTATTATTATTAACATTATGTTTATTATTTCTTATGAGTTAATTTGTTTCGAATCAATTAAATATTTAAATTTTTATTGTTATAGTAATAAATGAATATATTAGTTATTATTATTACATATATTAACATTATTTCATAAGAGAAAGGCTAATAAAGTTACATAATTTTAAGGATAAATAAAATGTTCAAATCATTACGTCATAGTTTAATTACTTACTATTTCGTAACATAACAATTATTACCTAATACATTAGCTTATAATATAGTTATATATTTTATTAATATATAGAAATACACATCTATGTATTTATTAGATTAATAATATATAGTATCATATTTATTAGTATAAGTTGCTGTAATGTTTAATAACTTTATATATGTAATCATAATTAATGCATTAATGTAATTATTATATTACATCATATTAAATCCTATATATATCTATTATATAATACTTGTAGTTTTAACAAATTATTTATTTAATTAGTAACTATTATAATTATACTTCGATATTAAATTAGAGTCACATTAACGCTAGTTATATACTACATTCCAATGCCGTAAATCACCACTCCTATATTAAGACAGAAAAAACCCGTTCTCCGTTATCTCCCTATAGGATGGTATTTCACAAGTATAGGTACTAGGCCCAACCCTATTCTCTAGTTATATTCTCCCTATTTCTTATATCTTACATACTTGCATAACTTGCACTCTCATGCGGATCACACTCAGCTGTTGTCTTTCTTTCTTATCTATTGTACTTCACACTCTTATTAGAATGGTTAATTATATACGAGTAAATCTCGCCTCCAATTATCTCCTTTTTAATACTTCGAAGATAACCATCACTTAACATGTCTACCTTTATTTTTTCCTTTCTCGTTTAATATTCTATAATATATATAACTATTATATCTCTTCTAAAAACCTTCTAAAGACTATACTGGACAACAATATGTATATTAAAATCGGCTAATTTCTATGTTTATGGAATAAAACAATTAGAAAAGCACTAAGAAATAATATAACTATAATGATATACCTCTTAATGGACAGGCTCTGCTACAATGGTACAGCAGACCTTCCAGTACGTGCTTTTAAGATCTGCTTTGTGTCGACACACCTGTTCATGTAGAGATAAAATACATTACGTATTATATATGGGTATTAGATATTAAATGTATTAAGAGTATTAATTTAGCTATTTTTTTAAATACATATTTAAATATATATAATACACATTTATTAAATATCTAAAATAATACCCTTATAAAACTCCTACACAAATAATTAAGTATTCACTAATGAATAAATTGTAACATTAATGATTTAGTTTTAGATGAGATGAATTCTAATAAATAACTTTAAGGGAATCTGATACTACACTCTATTGAACACATTATTAAAATAATGTGGTTATTAATATTAAATATCATTCCGATATTTGTTATCTATTACTTTTAAAATTGTTAAATGCATTATTGTCTAATAGTATTTAGCTATACTTAGTCATTTTCAAATTCATCTTAATAATACTCATTATTTAATTTTACGTACATTTATTATTAAAAATAATATATTATCATATAGTATATTTTAATCTATTTCTTTAGTAAATATATAAAATATAAAAATAAACAGTTAATATCTAAATATAAGTATTTTTATCATAGTTTTCAACTTAAATTTATGTAATCAATAATGAATGCCTCGTAAAGAGTGCATAGTGGTACTGGCATTTAAGATAATTAAGAAAATATCAAGTATTGATTGTATGATCAAGTGTAGCTAATTATACTATTATTTAATAAATAGATGGGGTGAGGGGTGGTGGGGGTTATATTAGCGGGGTAGGAGGGGAGGGGTTATTGAAAATATATGATGTGATAATACACATATTAGATTTAAGTTGCATACTAATGTGATAGTGTTGTCACATTCACATTAATGTAGAATATAAATATGTATAATGATATAATATAATATGTATTTATTTAATCATGTATTATATATATATATATATATATATATATATATAAATAAGATTAATGTTGTTTATATACAAGATTATATTAGGCAAGTGTTAAGTATTTATTGATTTTATTTAATTATTTATATATATTATTTTTTTAATACATATGCCACTCATATATCTTTCGATATATGGCTCATATTTATGTTTTATATTTATTGTATAAATATAATAGAAAGTCAACTAAAATGTAGTACGAATTTAGATCTATTCATAGAAGCCAATCAACCTCGTCAAGGTATCGCACACTGAATGGGTTTTAACTCACTTTTTTTAGTGAGATTTACTGGTATTTCAACCTTATATTTTGATATAAAAATTGTTTTACAATTTTTTTTTTAATATTTTTTTTAGTTTTAGTAAATTAATATTTGATCTATGACATTTTTATATTTGTTTGAATTTATATACTGGAAACTAGTGAACTATGATATTATGTGATTTCTCTATTATAAATAAAGGTGTATAAAAATGGATTTTAATCTTAACGTTTTTACAGGGAAATTACCATCGGTTAATAGTGGAAAGCCTCCGTAATCATAGAACAAACTAATAGACATTAGTAGAATATGAGAGACATGCCTCGAACAAAATTAAAGTGGAAATAATAGAAAAAGATAAATATGGTCTAATTAATTACTGTCCCCTGTATTAATTAAAATACCTCATGGAGATACAATATACACACTCAAAACTTATTGCAAGAGTGGTTGGTAGATCATTTTAAATTGAATACCAAAAATAATTACCAAAAAAAGTAATCTTTATTAAATTAATCTTAATTAATATATACATCACATATAAATTCATAATATAAAATTGATTGGAATATATATATATATATATATATATATATATATATATATATATATATATTATAGAAATGTGATATTGTATAAAGTACAATATTTGCTAAATGAAAATAATAATGAAAATGATAATTCAAGTGATGAAGCTGCAATAGAATTACAGGCTAATATTTTCTGGAATGAGAATGTTTCTAGATACAGTAATAAGGAATTAAAATCTAGTTTTAGGTTATATGTCTAATGAATAATTTCTATATTGATATAAGATTTATTTAATATTATATAACTTATAACTTATTTTATAATATGTTACTCTACTTTCAGGGTAAATAGGTAGTAACATTCAATTATATTTGTAATAAACTATAGTTTATTATATTATAAATATTGTTTGCTACGAGTTAATCATAAATCAGAACCTATAGGTTCTGATTTATTATTAACTCGTAGCAAACAATATTTATTATAATAATTATAATTGAAGTAAAGTAGTATACAATTGTAATTATTTGAATATAATATAAATGTTATTAATAGGTAGTACGATTAATTTACACAAAGATGATGAAAGTATTCATTAAATTACGCAGCACAATCGACAACATTAATTTATAAGTAGAAGGATATGACCGGAAATGATTCATAGTGTATCAGTGCTATAGATGGCACTCATATAAAAATAAAAGCTCCGAAACTAGACAAAACAGATTGCTATAACCGGAAAGGATTTTATAGTATTAATGTACAAGATGTCAGTAACTACAAAAAAAATGTAATTTTAAAATTAATTTTACAAAGTTAATAATACATTAAAAAACCACATGCCATTTACATAGATATCGCTGATAATATCACTAGATATGATATAATATGATGATATTTATAGTACTATTATTAGCGAACATATTAAATGTTTGCACAATTATATATATATATAATTTGTTAATATATCAATGTGAAAAAGTGTAAAGTACGCAAGTTTTTAATTTAAAAACTTATAGTAGCAATGATTCAAATAATAGGCAAATGTGAATTCAAATTCTATATATGTTCCTTTAAAGAAAAAATAAAATGTTTATGGTTTATATTGATAGGCAAGAAAAAATAAATAACAGCAAACATGGTAATTAAATTATAATGTAATTTGTTATTACTTATTAAGTATTATACATGTATTTGGATATAATACTCTACTTGGATAATGGTACATATAGAAAAGGACTACACAAACAAGGCCAAAGGAATATTAAAAATCAGTCAAAATTATATAACTTAAAGAATGGAGGTAAATGTGAATCATAATATTATCTATATAATACTTTATTAAATTCTTTTTAATATAATATAGCCTTATTTTATATGAATAAACGTTGCACTAATAAAAGCATATCTGGTATATTAAACACCGAAGTAATTCACAATATAGACAAGATTATGTATTTGATAAAATATTATCATGAACAATCTGGAGAACATAGTGGAATAAACAGTACACTAGCTAAATTATCCACTATCTATTATTGGAGTGGAATGAAACTGCATGTCCAAAATTATGTTAGTACGCATAACTATGTAACTAATATATTTAACAATACAGCATATCAGAATACATATACATATAACATTGGTTATTAAATATAAAACATTATATATAATGTATACATTCGCTATTTTTATCTATATGTGATATATATTGTTAGATCCACATTATAGAATTATAATTATTAATGATGTGCTTAAAATAAATACTTAAACAACAACAACAACAACATTCACACACATATACACATACACATACACACATATACACACACAAACACACGTGTTTGAAATTTTCTTCTCGTTTTTAGCGAACATTATTTCTATTCGAATATCAGTACCTGAATTAGTGAAACAATGGAAGAAAGCAGAATAACATGTATCCAAGGGCTTATGTGTTCCGAGTTTTCACTGTTCACAGTTATGAAGGATGTTTGGGAGAAGTTTTCAATCGATAATCGAGTTCATTGGGAGTTAGCCATCCCGCTGAAATATATGATGGACTTTCAACAAACGCACGATCAAATCGCTAACTTGTGCTAAAATTGATCTAAAAGTGCGTCTGATAAGCGATACGGAGGTGAAGCCCGTAGTGCAAGTGCTAATGCCGGTGGTCACGTACCTCACCTGCACAAACGGCGCCGTACGGGTGTACCCACGCAACTGCGTGCCCGAACTTATGGTAGTGTGTGGCCGCTTGATGGAAAACTCGATGAAAGAGTTGCGATGCGTGGTATCCATGACAACGCGTATCATCATGGCTCATCAGTATCATCTCTATACAAAAGATTACGAGCTATTAAAATCAGCGGTTAATATACTAACTAGAAGACACCATTATCACTATAACGAATATAAGGACATGCTCCAATTAAAGTCAGAAAATGATAAAATAAGAAAAGAACTGGAAATGTTAAGGAATATTGTAACACAAGAGGAAGCGCGGGTATTCTACATGCAGCACAATTTGCCGTCAATATTTTACTGACCTATCAAAAAAGAAATATTCGTGTTGTATTCCTCGACGACATCTCCCAAGTTAATTATTGCTATGATCGTTATTTATGCTTCGAAACACCTTACCATAATATATCCTATTATGAGAAATGCTAAATATTTTGGTTTAAGATTATATCATGACGAAATAATGATGTCATGAGGATAATTTAGAAAATTGTAATCAAATAAATAATATTGGATGATGACACAGGTTTTATATTAGAATACATAATTATATATCTATATATTATTGTATTCATTTTTGTTTGTATTATTAATAGAGCTAAATCAATTAAAATCATATTTGTGGAGGCAATGGATGAATGTAGTATTCACCCTTAAATCTATATCAGTATATGGACTAAGTGTGCACACCAATAATGATATTAAAGGCTATAACTCCCGCTCACGGTCGATATCAAAATGCCTGTCCATCGTACAATTCATTTTATTCAATACAATACGATATAGCATTTATTATGGGTACCTATATTAATTTTAAAATAATTTATAATATAACAAAGCCCATGATTCACTGGAAATCAATAACTGTATAAAATTCTATTCACGGTACAGTGGTTTATTAAGGCCCTTGCTGGGTATTTGATTTCAATATAATTATATTATTATTTAAAAAATTCTATTTCTCTTGAAATACTTAATTTTTTAACATAATTAAAATTGAGCCATATTAATATATATTATGTTAATACACCTTCACAATTTAATTATCATAGGAATATTAAATTTAAAAATATTTCATTTCAAATGTAAAAAAAAGATCATAAAATTCATAAAAAATATCAATTTAAAAAAAATAGTAGTAATCACAAATCTTTTTGGTAGCTATAATAAACACATTATATTAAACATATTTTTAAAAAATAATAGTTAATTATTAACGATAAATATGATTTTGTATGTGAAAAACTAATATTCTGAGATAATCAATGTTAAAGATTGGCTATATTGACCTACTATTTATGTATTTTAGTACATTTAATATTTACTATTTATAATTAATATTAGGTGAAATAATTAAATTTATAAACCTATAATATTAAATACTTATGTATTATACTATACATATTTTATTTATATGTGACGTATGTAATATTATAATTATAATAACTTAATAATAGGATATAATAAATATAATTAATATCTAATTATATATATATAATATATAATCTAAATTCTATTACACTACTTAGGATGGAAGAAATCAATAATCCATCAGAATGTAGTACTTCACAATTAGTACAATGGATAGATGAATTATCTTTACCAACTGAAATATTTAATGGTTACTATATATGTCAATATTGTAATATATTAAATAATAATCTAACACGATATTTAAGACATTTAAATTTATACCATGAAAAATGCCTGATTTTTCTATTATATGTTCTATAATTAATTGTATTAAAAAGTATAAATCAACAGTATCATTAATAAGTTATCTTTATAGTAAGCATAAATGTTTAAGTATTGAAAATAACCAATATAATATTAATGAGAATACATATAATTTGAATGAAGAAATATTGTAAACAAATGATAATAGTGAGATCCCAAATGTTATACAGAATAATGAAATTATACATACTGAAGAATTATGTGAAAATTTAAAAATTCAACTAAAAAAAAAGCACACTATGCATACTAAAAATTCAAGAAAAATATATGCTTACAAAATATATATATCAATTGAAATACTATCTGATTTAGAAAAAATATTATTAGATACCATAATATCTTATAAAACTACTGTTAGTCTGCATGCAATCAATGAATGCAATATCGATATTCATAATGATAGTATTCTTTCTAGAGTATTGGATGCAAAATATCTTGAGAATGAATCATATATGTAAAATGTGTTATTATGAAACTGAATATATTATTTATACAATTAAAATATTTTATGAGTGTATGCAATATTTTAAAAATTCAGTTTAGAAAATTCTGATTCTGCTATATTTATATGTAAAACAATAGGTTGTTTATAAAATAATGTAAAAGAACACATATGTTTCAATGAGATGGCACACATTAATTGGATATACCGCTATGAAACTGATCAAAGCATTAGTAAATTTATTTATTATTTATATTAATATCTAATCAAAATATAATTACAGAAATGGAATTAATTTGGCGGTAAAAAGTACCCCACCATGTGCTTATATCTTTGATAAAAAAAATATATTTCCATGTGATTCATAGAAAATGTATAAACAATATGGTTTATTTATACAATATATTCATTTGCTTATATTTTAATATAATGAATATTTAATTATTTTTGTGACAATTAAAAAGTGTAATTTTTTTCAGTTGTAATTTTATTTATAATAATATAAATATGTATTTTCTAATTGCAATAAACTTTATATATATATATATATATATATTATCGACATATTCATATTATATACATATTCATCGACATTGTCACTTTTTATTAATATATCTTTATGGATTGGAAATGTTGAAAAATCATTAATATACTTCATTTCAAAGTCATGTTTACTGCTTGTCAAATTATCTAATGACATATGGTAAAAACCTTCTGATTTAACTTTTATGCACGATTCTATTGTAGATCTAAAAAAAATATTAACGGATGAATTAGATATTAACGATATACATATTGAGTTTCAATTGACGAATATAATATGCGATGTACCCGCTAAATCATTTATTAAAGTAACACAAATGTTTAATACCAAACATGGTTATGATATATGTACTTCTATTAGTATTAATGTCAGTAGAACTGCGACTTACCAGAGTATTTCATTCAATAATAAATTAATTTTCGAACAGATTATAAATTATTGCAGAAGCAGTGTTGATGTTGCGTATACTATTATGCATCAAAACAATGTTCCCATAAACCCAACATGTTTAGCACGTACAATAAATAATGTGCGTGCTGGACTTATACCGAAACATCCCACTTCACTCCACTTTAATTTGCAATATGATAGTATACAACCTAATTATTGGTTGCAGATATTAAGGTTAAGAAATATATTATAATAGTAATATTTAATCTATATACATAACAAAATTGTAAACCAAAATATTAAATGATATTTGTTAGTTATCCAGACAACGACATTTAGTTTTTTCAACGGAAAAACAATTAGTGCTATTAGCGAAATGTAAATGCATATATATCTACGGAACGTTCAAAACGGTTAAACTTCCGTTTAAACAATTGTGGACTATTAGAGGAATGGTGCGAAAGGGTTCGAATATTAAACAAGTGCTGCTTTCAACAATACTGATGAGTCGAAGAATTTAGTATAATTATATAAACTTTATATAATATAGGTTATTTAAATAATACTTTATAGAATTTATAGAATCCATAGATTATGTCAGAGTTTGGGAAGTGTTAAAAAATGCTGTTCCAAAAGCCATGAAAGTTAAAAGGGCAATAACAGGCTTTGAAAAGGCTGAGTGGAAAGTGACACGCATTCCCTCATATAAAGATAATAGGATGGCTCTTCCATTTCTCGCAAGCACTGGATAAAGGTATTTAATATATATATATATATATATATACCCGGATATATACGTTGTAATTATTGTAGGGAAAGTGGACACCTAATACGGACATTATAACTCGCAACACTATATATAACTCGCAATGTATAACTCGCAGCACTATATACCCAACACAGCCTATACAGGTATTATTCACGTGCATCCATTACAACATGATGTGCCCCACGTTTGAGGAAATCCTGCTGAATTTAATAGCGTCTTTTTACTGCATCTCATATATACTCATCAGTATTGAAATCACTGAATCGTCGTGACTTTATAGGTTGCGGATACGGGAATGGCCATTAGATATAATTGTTAGCTGCGAATAACCAATAAGATGTACCGGACAACAAAATATGGAAAATATAGAATTAATAGACTCAGAAGTAAGAACATGTCAAGATGTAGTATGTACGAATACAAACAACCCAGCCCGCTTATCACCGTATAACTATAACGAGCAGATCTATCGAACCTACTACTGTGAATAACACTCCGGAAGCTACTAATTAACTACATACATGCTTAACAGCATTGTCTTGCGAAAAACTTCTCGTTCTTCTAACTTACATTAGTTATTCATTTATTATATCTGATGAATTATCATTAACAGGTATATATATATATATATATATATATATATATATATATATATATATATACATTAATATATAACATTGTTACCTATAAGTAAATAACAATGATATTTATATCTTGTAGTGTGCCATACCAGAAACAATCTCCGTTACTCAAATCTATATTTTCGTAAACAGCGTACCACTTCTGAAATTATACGTGGTAGAATACTCTATCATGCTTACAAAGAAAATCGAACTCTGTCAAATGTAAAATGTACATATAACAACCAAACTAATATTTTTTAATTAAGACCCAAACTCAATAACTCAAAAAAGATCGACTGGAAATCAAAAGCAATGCATATATCTGAACTTAACTTCAACAAATGGAAACTTTCTTATGAATCTACTATGAATAACACTCATGAATAACACTTACATGTTGAAAGCATGGGACAGGAAAGTATTGGATGTGAAGCTGCCACGGACACCTAAACTAGGTGACGTCAGTACGAACAAGACGAGGATGACTACAGGGCGAAAGAAAAAAATATGTTTAAACTAACTATAATATATATGTAAACTCTTTATATATTTTTACACATAATATATGGTTTTTTAATAGCTTTGAATTATTAAATAACACTTTTTAAACCTCGTTGTATTCTATAGTACCAGCTCCAGCTCTTAAAAACCATTTTATAAATATCTATTTTAATGTTACAAAATAATTGGTTTTTATAATTAATTTGAGAAAAAACATCAGCGTCAAAAATATATCTAAGGTAACGCAAAATATTAAAAATATATTATTTACACTATAAGTAAGACATTATATTATGTCAGCTAAAAATACTATAAGTTGTGAATTGTATGAAGTAATTATTGTTGAAAAATGAAATTTAATTTAAATTTTTTAAAGTTTTCTTTATAATTCAGAAATTGTATTACAAATTTAAGTGTCAAATTAAACTGAAATTACTACTAACATTAGTATTTATGGGTTGAAGTAGAGTATAGATGGAAATATTGTTTATGTACTATATTTGACAAAAAAAAATATTCCTATATTTTTTAATCTACAGAATATATTATATATTAATGATAATTGTCATTTTGGTATATATTTCAGATGTATGTGTAATTTTACAAAGTTAATAATAAATTAAAAAACCACATGCCATTTACATAGATAGCGCTGATAATATCCCTAGATATGATATGATGCTATTTATAGTACTACATTAGCCAACATATTAAATGTTCGCACAATTATATATATATATATATATATATATATATATATATATATATATATATATATATATATATATCAATATGAACAAGTGTAAAGTATGCAAGTTTTTAATTTAAAAACTTATAGTAGCAATGATTCAAATAATAGGCAAATGTGAATTCAAATTCTATATATTTTCCTTGAAAAAATAAAATGTTTATGGTTTATATTGATAGGCGAAAAATAAATAACAGCAAACATGGTAATTAAATTATAATTGTTTTTACTTATTAAGTATTATACATGTATTTGGATATAATACTCTACTTGGATAATGGTAAATATAGAAAAGGACTACACAAACAAGGCTAAAGGAATATTAAAAATCAGTCAAAATTATATAACTTAAAGAATGGAGGTAAACGTGAATCATAATATTATCTATATAATACTTTATTAAATTCTTTTTAATATAATATAGCCTTATCTTATATGAATAAACGTTGCGCTAATAAAAGCGTATCTGGTATATTAAACACCGAAGTAATTCACAATATAGACAATATTATGTATTTGATAAAATATTATCATGAACAATACCATTTTATAATATAATTAAATACTTCGGAGCATTGGACTTATCACTGGATGAAATCAACGAAGATTTAGGGAATCTTGATATAGAACAACTTAGTAAATATTATAATTTAGAAAATCATGTTGTATTGCATGAATGGAAAGTATTGATAAATATGTTGTGTAGTTTACCACCAGTAACTATATATTAACTAAACAATTAATTAAACCGTGGAGATTTAAAATACATTAAATAATCTGAAATTTTGTTATACGCATGTAGGTGGATATAAATATTGATTTTCCGTTTAATATAAGTCTATCACATATATACATGCATGTACAAAGTGGTATTCATAAGAGCAAAGTCGTACAACACACATACAACACATGTCAAGATGGACTGACTAAATTATAAATAAATACTTAGTAAATATAGATAATGTAATAAATAATATATATATATATATATATATATATAATATGATATAGATGACACTATAGTAAAGAATACTTTTTATATATTATACGATTATACATGTGTCCATGTTATATATTGTAATATTATTTACTAGAAGAGGATATATGAGATAATAGCATATTGTGTAATCATGAAATTATTCTAAAATAATTAAATTACTAGGGTATGTATTAAATGCAAAACCGTACTAACTATCATATAATTTCAATAAATAGTGTATAGTTCATTTATTATAATAACTTATTAGTTGCATTAATTTATCTACATATTAATTATATATGAAAGTTATTGATAAATATTGAAAATGCATATTTAATTTTATATAGTTCTAATGTTTAGTATATTATTAGTAAATTATTTTTTTTCATTTTAGAGAATGATGTATATGAATCAGAGTGGAGTTTTGGAATTTGGTGCACCAAACGCACCATTTTTCGAAGAAATTAACGAATTGTTGGGGACCAAGGCCCTATTTAACCCTGGGTTTGGATTGGGTAATAGGATTAAGAAAGGTTAGAAGTTATAAAAATATAATAATATCATGCTCTCTATAATAATAAAATGAATGTATATTAATTATAATGTTAAAGATATTCGATACTAGTATAATATTTTCACAGATATGCAATCAATACCACAAAAAAAACATGGGAAGAAAAGGAGGAAAATTAGACCAATTGTGGCAGGGTATATATACAATTATTGATATTGACTCGTGAAGAAGAATTACAATTAAAGATATTAAAAAATATATTATTCAAAAAAAGAAGTACCCATATAATCAATTAAAGCCATACAAATATTAAGTTCCACCTTTAGAGATAAGTCAGGTAACTATTAATTATATAGACTATGATTAACATTATTTGATATAATTTATATAAATTATTCATGAATTATTGAAATACAGTTCACTTAATTGATCATAATTATTCTAACAAAAACATCGATACTGGAATAGTACTCTCAAACAGTAACAATGGTAAATATATATTTATTTTTATCATATTTTTGTAATGATACTATCACATATATGTTAGATTGCAATGATACTTTGAATATTTCGATAATACCTTCAGTATATGAATTTAATATAATCATAGGTAAATCATTGATTTAAAAGCAAATTTTTTTTATTGAATATCAAAATTGTGCTCCTAGATCATGACCATGAACATCACTGGTGTAAAGCAAAAAATAATAATTTTAAATTAAATGTTCACAATTATATTATTAAACTTCCCGTCCTTGATATATACATATATAAATAGATAGTATTGTTAATGACCCATATGAACCCGCCTCTTTCATTTGAACAGGACTTATTTTTTTTGAATATGTCCGGGTAATGTCCGCCTTAAAACGAATTCAAAAAAGTCATGTCTTCATGCTCTAAAAATATGAATTTAAGGTTCTACGTAATGAGATATAACAACAACAACAACAACAACAACAACATTCATCACATGGACATATGGGTATCTCTAAATACATGCTTAACAGCATTGTCTTGCGAAAAAATAATAATCTTTGAACCCATCTCTTTCAGTTGGAATAGGACGTCTTTTTTTTGTTGAATTTTTCAGGGTAATGTCAGCCCTAAAACGTATGCAGAAAAGTCATGGCTTCTGGCTTTAAAAATACGAATTTATTTATAAATTAGATTTGAAATTTTATCAAAGACCAGGAGTAGTGTCGAATATGAAAACAACAGAATTTTTGAATCCAATTAACAAAAATAATGTAAAGGCTGTGTACGTTAAAAAGCACAAAACTGGTACCACGTACCCAGCCGTAGTCCTTTTTACGATAGAAGAGTATAATATGGTTTTAAACTATTACAATAAAAAAAGGCCAACTAGTACGAGTAATAAATTATTTGTAAGGTATAATGGATCAAATATAGAGAATATTGGGAAATAAGTCAATAGATTACAAAGGGAGTATAAATGTACAAACTATAACGCGACGGATGCCAGAAAGGCAATTGAAACTCTGGCATCAAATAATATTTCTAATAACAATCCTATAAGAACAATAATAACAGATTTGCTTACTCATTCATTAAAAACTGCACAAAATAACTATGTTCAATATAATATAGATAAATATATAGAAGCTCAAGAAAAAATAGTCGAACTCACAATAAAAGAACAAGATGAAGGTGAAATAGAGAATAGAGATGAACTTATAAATGTAGAACCCGACGATACTAACAATAATAATAAAAATATAAATGAAATCACATATAATTATTTTAAAAATGAATGCACAATATCTATGGATAAACTTACACAAAAAGATATTGAATGCTGGATAATGAAGATTTTGATATAGATATTTGATACTGAAGAAATAAATACAGTAGCCAAACGAATACTGACAAAAAATAGGACGGAAATAATAAAAATAAATATTAAAAATACCATATCTCTATATAAGAAAACACCTACAAATAAAGACTTAGAAACATTATTGAAAACATATAAACACAAAATGGGGACCATTAATTATATGACGAGGAATTTGGATACTTAAGATTGTAATATAATCTACCGCCGTTTAACCGCGCTTGATTGAATTACTTAACTTTAACATATGTGTGATTACCATGAGGAATTGAATTCAGATTTGAATTAAACGATGTTTTTTATATTATTTACGTCGACATTCCTTATAATATAATGTATATTAAATTATATTATGAATTAAATATAATCATATTGAAATCATTGATTTAAAAACGAGTTGGTGCATTGATTTTCGTATTAAATTCAAATTTGTAATGCTGATAAATGATACAATATGATAACACCACTCGGATCTATTGGCAATACAGTGATAATTGATTTTTTAGTGATAGATATTAATATAATATATAAAATTTAAAATGTAAAAGATTATAATAATATTACTGATAATAAACTAAAATTATCATCATGAATTAAATATTTTGTCGTTTAACTATAATTTGATTAATAAATTGTTATTATATTCTATGTAAAATACATACGCAAAACTTCTCAGTTAATTTATTAAAGATCAATCCAAGCATTTTAATATGTAATCGTTATTATTGTATACATTATTGATTTTATTAATATCATTACATTGTATTAATACTATTTAACTAGTTAACAGTGGAGTAAGTATACTAGAATCTTCTAAGATATATAAAGTATCTTACTCCACTCTAATAAGAAGATGCAAGGAATCTATACATATACTATTATAATGTTATGAAATAATAAGGGCTAAATCGACATTACCTAATTATATTGAAATAGAATTAAAACAATACATATTATATATGTTAAAATAGCTACGCGGACTTACGTGTGATGATGTAAGAAAGGCAGAATATGTTATTGCAGAATATGTTCTTGCAGAAAAAAATAACATAAAACATAATTTCAATTCATCTCTTAAAATGGCTAGAAAATATTGGCTGTCTTCCTTTAGAAAGCGGCACCCAACATTATCTCTAAGGACACCAGAACAGACATCAGGTTTTTAATAAATTTATATACTACTATCTAGTACTATTATAGATTATATAAACATATATACGATAATACAAATGTTATAAATGAAAATGGTAAATAAAACGAGAATTATTTTAGTCAGATTTTATTTATTTAGAACAGTTGACGGATGTTTTAATATCACTTGATGTTATCATAAATACACTAGCGATAGAAAATAGACTATTAATTTACGTAAATAAAGATATTATTTTAGATTTTTATATTTTATATTGTTATATATCTTATATTATAATTATTATAATAATATTCTAAATATAAATATATATATATTAATTCAATAATATTAAAAATAATGCCTTAGAAGACATTTTGTAAGAAGGCTCTGCCTATTTATTAAACAAACGTAGATTAACGAAGCGAAATAATATTAAAAAGATACAGAGAAATATTAAATGGATATATGAAAGGAATAATAATACTCAAAAAAGGGATCTTCCATTTTAATAAATGATCTACAAATGACCGACCCGTTACAATTGAATTTTGTAAGAATATATTATAACATATTTGTATATATATAGCAAGTAAAATCGGACCGATTATTTCCAAGAAGGATACAAATTACAGGTTATCTAGTGTTATTTGTAAATTTATTAAAATTATATTTATAAAAATTACTATTTATAAATTTATTTAATGTAATAAACATTATTTATAATGTTAAGGTATATAGTTGAGAATGCTATTTTAAATGGTTACATTATTTAATACATGGTCAAAATCTTCGCGATTTTTAAACACCCGCAAAATTATGTATTAAAATCAGAGATTTGATAATCGTGATCTAGTAATCGGTAATCGTAAAAAATTATTAAAATATTTTATAATTCATCTAAAATCTATTATCGAAGAAAATATTCACTATATGACAATAATTTATATTCAACAAAAGATGAATATATTTTTATATTGATGAATTCTAAATCAGTAATCCTTTGGTATCCAAAAGAGGAATACATAAATTTGTTGCAGTCTATTTTACAGTAGTTGATTTACAATTAATTTTTTTTAATATACATAATCTCTGGACATTTAGTGCAATATTATTTAAAATTAATTGGTCTTAAAGGGTTAATAATATCTAAATTAATGAAATATATTTATAATTCCCTATATTTTTACAGCTAGAGTTACTAGGGAGGATTGACCTCATAATAGGGGTGTCACCATGCAATGATCTCTCAATAGTAAACCACAATAGAGATGCACTTTTGAAATAAATCATAAATGATTCAAAAGTGTATATATAGAATAAAAATAATAAAAGTAGGTAAAACTATAAATACCATTAATAATAATAAAATAAAATAGAATAAACAGTACGGAAATGAATAAATAAAATAATAATGGTAAACAATATTAGTATTACAGGTATATATATAAAGGAATATTTTCGCCGATTGAGGCCCCATAATATATTTCCAACTTATAAGCACCGATGGAAGCCCCTTTTAAATAGTGATTATTTGAATTCAATTAACGAAATTTTTTGTAGTAATACATATGACATATATTATTAATTTGTTAAATTATTAATTATTTTTAATTA
The DNA here is from genome assembly GCA_964019155.1 of Osedax fenrisi. NCBI lineage: Eukaryota > Metazoa > Annelida > Polychaeta > Sabellida > Siboglinidae > Osedax > Osedax fenrisi. Next base: position 7,823,356 of record OZ025246.1, on the reverse strand, counting down.
ATTCATTATTTTAAAAGATATACATAAAATGTTCACCTTTTTACAAACTCTTTTAGTTGTAGAGGCCCCGCATAGTAATACATGTATATATATATTAATTTAAAGTTAACATATATTTTAAATTAATATAAATACTAATTATTAATGTTTTATAGGTCTATGAAGAATAAACAAATTAAAACACCATAAGTATATATAATATATTTATACATATATATTTACTCTCTTCCTATTTACATATTTCCTACAAAAAAACTAATTTATTTATCTCCTTTAATCAGATATTTTATATATAAAGTTAATTTTTTAACTGATTATTTTTAAATAATTGATTATTTAAATATTATCTTAATCTATATTACTAACTGTTTTTTATTAATATACTGTAAATTTTTTTAAATACAGTTTATATATTTATATATATAATTGCATTATTATTATTTTTTTTAAAAAGCAATATAAAAAAGCCATAAAAAGCTATTTATAGATTTCAAAGAAATGGTAATATCAAAAAATTATTAATTAAATGCATACTATGTATATTCACTTTATATATATATATATATATATATATATATATTTAGATATATTTCACTTGTATTTTTGAGAAGATTATTACATATATCAAGATATCAAGACGGTGAACCTTAAACTGGATCAGCTTAACGGAGATCTACTTCTGGTTTTCTCGCTCTGGTATTATAAACATCTATCACGAATTGAATAGGTCCACCATTGCTTTATTGTTGAAATTAAAGCTGATATCTTGGTTTGTCCAGTGATTTATTGATATTACTAAATATATACTATTATATATATATATATATATATGTAGATATATATGTGTTAATTTATTTATATTACTATTACAACTATCATTTACTAAATAAGTAAGTAATATCAAAACCCAAAATGCTTTGGTAATATCATAATATTGCATTGCATGATATATTCATCTAGTTATTGCTATTCAGATGTTACCGATACAGACTCTATTATATTGCTTTGAAAATATATAATAAATTGTACACATTAATTTATATATAATAATGCATATGTAATGATTATATACTCTTTTGCTATATAATTTGTGTATATATATATATATATATATATATATATATATATATATATACGAATACTGTATATATTTATATATATATATATACTTTATTAGGTCTTAATTACCAAATCTATATATAATAATAAACAGTAAATAAATGTATAATATATTCTATTGTTTCTCAGATATAATTGAATTGCATCATTTGATTAACTATGATAACTAAGTGCGACACCTGCAAGGATGAGTGTGCTAATGATTATGTTAGATGTGATTGTGGGTTAAAAATACACTATATGTATCTATATAAGGCAAAGGTACTTTTTAGCCATTTGAAAAAATCAAATCCACCTAAATATGCAAAAGAAATATTATCGTCACCTCATTTTACCTTCAAATGTACAAAATGTATACATAACCTACCACCAATTATTGATGTAAATTTGCAAAATGTTAATAATACCTCGCAATTGTTGGATTTAAAATCTTGCATACAATCAAATAATATGTCTACAATTAAGTCTATTAATGATTTAACATTTAAAATAGATAAAATATTCTCATTATCCCCAAGTAAATCCTATGCTAGTATATTATCAGATAATATTAAAAATTTAAATTATATCAATAGTTCAATATCATCAATAAATTCACAAGTTAACATAATTAAATCGAATGATGACCTTTCCTTAGTGTTCGAAAATATTACTGAAATATCTGAATGTAAGGAGGACTCAGCATATTTTTCTATTTTTTCTAATTCAATATCAGTCATATTTAATATATCAATAGATAATATATCTCAGAGATTTAATTTTAATTCATCTAAAATAATATTACAGTTTGATACTAGTTTAAATAAAAATAAAATTTTTAATTCTAAAATGAAAATGAAAGAATATCGAATATTTAATGATATATTTATTAGGATATCTTTACCTAGTTCAGAAAACACTCAAATATAGAATAGGTATATTTGATTAAATATAACATATTTATATATATATAAATATATATAAGTGATATATTAATTTATAATATATATATAGATTTTTATTGTTATTATTTGTATTGTAATTAAATGTATTCTATATAGGTAAAGTCAGTTTTATTTAAGGATTCCAAATGTATGGATATGTTCATGAATACTGTTAGAAATGAAGGAATGTTTTTATATAATAAAAACAATATTGAATAACACTAATAATGATAAAGAATTAATGGTTGTCAGGAAAGGGACGGCTGAAACTCGTTATTGTCTAGGTTTTTAATAATTATTAATATTTATAAATACTTTTTTTTAGAATATTAATTATATATTATTCTAATATATGTTTACACATTTCCAGATTGCAAAGTATTTATCTCTACAAAAAAAATATATGTACATACAAAAAATGTTCAAAATCCGTTATCTTAAAAGCTGATAATTTAAAATTAATTGCTAATCAATATAATGACATATTTAATAATTATTTAAACCTATTCCATAATGGTCCTGTACGAAGTTGATATAAAAGATGTTAGTAATATGAATATATAAAATATCAATATATTGTATTTTAAATAAAAATAATTAATATTATTATATTCCAACTTAACTAAGCTATTCATTTTTATAGTTAGGATATAGAAAATATAAAATGTATTTAAGTGATATTTCAAAAACTGATACATTAAGGAAATCGGTAATGACAGATATGAGGGAATTTTCCAGGCTGGTCATTACTTTTAAAGATGAAAATACCGACATAAGTGAGTAAATTAAATCCTATTTATAATTAATATAATAAAATATTTATATTTTATAGATATTAACAGATCTATTGATATGTTTAAAATTGAATATATCGATAGAGTACTTGCAGCGACAAACATAAGTACAAAAATAATAAATAAATCGTTGGTAAATCTCGATAATTTGATACAAAAAATATTGAAGCACGTGTCTTAGGTGTATTTTAGCAAAGATAATGCAATTGAGGTAAAATATGTATACATTTAAAGCTTATAATGTTATATTAAATATAATATATATATATATATATATATATATATAAACAGACAAACTATATTAGACATAGTATAATATCGTTCTATATTTGTATTACAACAAGTATATACAACTCGTTGGTCAACCACAATGCACTGTAGAACAATGCATGAAGCTATTTTTCTGCTCTTCTACTGATTCACTAGTGAGTCTGTATTCCACGTATTCGATCAATGGTATTAAATGACCATTTCGTATCACCCGTTTATATGTAACTTCATATTTTTTCTTGTAATCGAAATAAAAGTAATACTTCCTAGAAATGTGTCTACATTGTTCATATATAAGGAGAGAACCAAAACAATACAATCATTATTTGATAATATTTGATAAAATGAACTGTACCGTATGTAATGTCATAGTTATTGATAGTCACCATGCTGTGCGGTGTGATGGTTGTGAAGTTTGGACACATATTCAGTGTGATACTGGAATAACGGAATCAAGATACAGAAGCATGGTTAGGGGTGAAGTACAACTACTGTGGAAGTGTATACCATGCAGAAGAATTACAAATGAAAGAACCGCTGTATCTTATGGCCCACATACAATTAATACCGATATTATAGAACCAGATATTAGAAATCCAATTAATGTACCTCAGGCAATAGATGAAAATTTACCAATAGTATATAATTTAGTTCAAAATTCCAGTAATAAAGGCACTAATCTCATAGCTGATAACAGAGGATATACTTATTTTATAAAAAAAGACAACACCAGAAATACTATTCATTGGAGGTGTAGGTATAGTGGAGGACCTATATTTTGTAAATATAAGTTAAAACAAGTAGATGTAAATAGTCTAACTTTAACAACTGATACACTTGTCCCTATAACTATCAGGAACCCGCATAGTCACACATGTACTCCAGTTATCGGTTAGTTGCATTATATATATATAAAATATATATAAATAAATATACATTACAGATTAAATATTCAGTAATATTCATTTACATATATAGATATTGAACGTGCCATGTATAAAAAATATTATAGGGGAAGGAAGGGTATTGTGGAAAGGGGGAGTTGTGGAGATGCAAATAACTTTTTAATTATTACAGATAGAAAAAATGTTGTATATATATTATTATCAGCTCTATTTTTTTTTAATTTAAAAAAAAACTAATAAAATAAAAAAATATTCAACTAATTAAAAAACAGTGATTTTTATAATTATAATGGGTTTAATAAAAACAATTATTTGATTTGTATTATTAATATCTCTATATTTATGTTCATTATATTAAATTGTAAAATATATAAAATTAATATTTATTATAGTACATTTTATGTGTATAGGCTAATGAACACATTCAATAAAAAATTATTTCTAAGAACCCACCACCATTGTGCATTGTGACTACATGGTGTATTACCATGGTAATGCAGTGGATCATAGATCTAGAGAGAATATAGTGATAATTTACCACTATATATAGTATATATATATAGAATATATTCTCTCTAGGTTTATGATGCCAATGAACATTGCTTTATTGTGTGAAAAATGTACCTAATATATTATTTAATATAATATCATGAGTAAATTATATGAATATATTAATAAAATAATCAGATTTGTTCATGTATTGAATACCCTGTTGTTTCATAGTGAATTTATGAGACTCAGGTATTATGAAATGAAACAAATTCATACAATAAAATACCCATGCTTCATCCAATTCTACTATACCTGGGTATACCCGGGTATCAGATACCTTATCAGGTACCAGGTGTCTTATCCACAACTGCCGAAAACTCTCCACAATACCATTCCTTCCCCTACATAAAAATAGAAATATTATATATATAATGAGTTATAAGTTTTAACTTAAGTTAACTCATACATATGTTATATTAAAATAATTTATATTATTATATATAATATACAATATATATATATAATAGGAAATATAGAAAATATAGAATTTATCAGAGACGCAAAGCTGGCGTCGAAAAAAAGACGATTCGAATCAGCAGCCGTTATCGTTGATCAAGTTAGATGCTAACATTAACATTATACAAATCCTAACACTAAACTAACATTATCGAATATAATTGTTTACCAATATAAATCTATAATTTAATATGAAAAAAACCCAAACCCAAACCCAACCTAATACGTGCACTTTAACACTAAATAATCTTAAAATGTTATGATTCAATATTTTTAAATATTTTATTCATTAAATATTTTGTGTAGGATTTATGGTTTCTGAGATACCGAGAATGTCCGTATTCGGGCACTGTCTGTATTCGGTTACTATCCCCTATATACCACTAGATAATTTATAATTTATCATATAGGCGTTAAAGAATAACGAATCACTAATATTTACAATGCCGAAACATAACTTAATATGTAATACGCTAAATCGGTATCGCAGACAAGGTCGTCCTTCGCACGTCGAAGATTTGAATTTTATCATTAATCACGACCATATACCAGAGGGATTTCTTCGTGGGGATGTTCGCATTGACGATTCACGTCATCTCATATTCATGAGCGAATATCAGATGCATGTGTTAAAATCTGCGAAGACCTGGTATATGGACGGTACATTCCGTGTTATCAGGAGGCCATTTACACAACTCTATGGAATACATGCTTTTGTAAGCAGTGGTGAATGCAAGAAGCAGATCATTGTTGCTCATGTGTTCATGAGTAGACGCACGGCTGCTGACTACGAAGGTGTATTCCGTAGTATCAAATCTACGGTAGGAGACGTGGCTGTGGAGCGCATGGTCGGCGACTTTGAGAAGGCAGCATGGATGGCTATACAACTGGTATTTGAAACCGTATCGCTAAAAGGATGCCTATTTCATGTTAGTCAGGTTATATGATTACATATAATTGTACATATATATATATATATATATATACTAGCCGTACACGACCCGGCGTTGCTCGGTTTTTGATTTATTATTTATTAATTATAGCTATTCCAGTTTCTAAATTTCAAATCTTTTAATATTTATTAATTCTTATTCGACCCAGAATTGTTCGTTTTTAAGATGTATTCGTAAAATATTTAGTATATAAAAATATTTATACAACAAATATTTCAAAATATATTTATTTAAATTGTTAAAACATTTTCACAATTTTCAAAATATTAATAGCCGTACCTGACCCTGCGTTGCTAGGTTTTTGATTGTTGCTTATCTATTATTAAGTAATTATATAGGTATTCCTGATTATACATTTCTAGGTGTACCCGACCCGGCATTGCTCAGTTTTGATTATTTGTCTATATATTATTTATTAATTATATCTATTCCTGATTCTGTATTGATAATCTTTACATTTTTTTCCTGGCTACTATTTATTAATTCTAACTGTATTCAAAACCAGATATTTTCATTTTAAAGATTTATTCGTAAAATATTTGGTTAAAATACAATAAATATTAAAAAATATTAGTAGCTGTACCCGACGTTTCTCGGGTTTCGATTGTTTATGTATTATTAATTATAGCTATTAACTTGATATAATACAAAATATATTTTTAATAATGTCGCAAAATATGTTATAACATATTTCAAAATTATTAAAATGTTAACAAATATTTCAAAAATATTTCACAAATTTCTAAAATATTTCACAAATTTCAAAAAATTTCAAAAAAAATTTCGAACAAATATTTCAAAAAAATATATAAAAATATCTCACAAAAAGCGTAGCGAAGATTTTACATGACAAAAAATCATTTAAATGGCAAAAAGTCAATTTTTTGGGTTTTTCATACGAAATTCTAAAATGTTGTCGGTCCAAGATCATTCAGGTGATAATTTATAAAAATCGGGTATCACAGATTTTCGCAACGTCCCCCGGTTCTCGAGCTAAGTCCCAACATCCACACACACACACACATATATATTTATATAATTAAATAGACTTTCTTTTATATAGTAGATATATATATCATATATATATATTTCTAATATATATGTATACAATAAATTAATGACATGCTTATAATCAGTCGATCATGCGGCGTGCACGTTCACTGGGATTGGCACATCGATACTCTACACAGCTGCCAACAAGAACACTGATAAGGTGTTTCATGGCATTACCGCTACTTCCGGCTGAGCATATCGCCAGAAAATGTAGTGACTTATGCCTATCAGTTAGAGACGATGACGAAATACTAAAGAAAATGATAGTATATATGAAACGGCAGTGGATAGAATCCTCTTCGCATTCTTTAAGTTCACTATCCGTTTACGGAATGAATATACGCACAAACAATGACACGGAGGCATATCACTGCGGACTCAATAAACGCGTTGGCGAATGCCATATAAATATGTATAAACTTATAGAGAGATTACATGAAGATGCAGTATCGGCAAGGTTAACATGTGGTCTTGTCAACTTGCAAAAAATTAATAGACAACAAAAATCGAATTTTAAGATAAATAATTCTCGCTTAATTAATTTGTTTGGGAGATATAACACTGGTAATATGAGTGCCACAGATTTGTTAATCGCTGGTTCATATTTATTAAATCCACAAGATAATATAGATATATTATCAGATAATGAAGAAGATGATGTTTGAATCATATTCCATCTATTGTGGATTTAATTTAATAACACACACTATATTATCATCTAAATATTTGTTATTTTATTTATATAATTATTACTATTTTATATTTAAATATTGTTTATTATAATTTATATATATGGAATATAGCATATGTAATAATTTATTTACATATAATATGAATATATAAATGTAACATAGTGTGTTTTTATATATTGAAATATAATAATTTATTTCCATATGAATATATAAATGTAAAATACTGTATTTTTATGTATTGAAATATAATATATGTATATATATACAATAACTATTGAATTCATAATATGTATATAAATGTAATACATATAAAATAATGTGTTTTATATATTTAAATATAATATATATATATATAAAATAAAGTATTTTAGTTATTGAAATATTGAATTTATAATTGAAAAACTTTGAATGCAATTTACTCATAATAATTATTTTTCTATACTTTCTATCCATTTCAAATTATTTGTTCTCTCTTAATATGACTACAATCAATCTATTTTTAATATATATATAAATAACATTTATAAGAATATAAATACCAATTTAAAAATTTAATTTTTTTATACTTATAAAAGGAAATTATAGAAAGGACATAAGTCCTTGATTATAGTATATCATGAATATATTTATAAGCTAATATATATGTATATATTATAAGTACATACGATATCAATTTAGTTCCTTACAGCCATTTTATTTCAAGTAGAAGTAATATAGTATATGTATATAATACTATAATACAACTATATGTAAATTAAAAGAGTAATGTACCGATAAGATACTGACATTTATGAAAATATTATAAATATTAAGTTTGAAATTACTTAATTATAATGCGAATCGTGTACGTAAATGGGAGATTTATATAGTTTCTGAAAGACCATTTTATTTCAAGTAGAAGCAATATATTATATGTATATAATACTATAACACAACTATATGTAAATTAAAAGAGTAATGGTACCGATAACTTATTGAATAAGATATTTTCCTAAATTTATTAATTACTTTTGATCATATATACAAAACATTAAGGTAAACAATATAAATGCATAATAAGATAACACAAATATAAGTAAACTGTTGTATTACGAATACAAATAGAAATAACAAATAAATATTAATATTTTCTTTATAATTAAATCATAACTATTTACACTATAAATTAAATATAAATAAAAAATATAGTATGTCAATTGGCCAAGTTGTCTAAGGAGGTGTGTTATACACCAGGTTTGGCAGTATGTAGGGTTTTGATATCTCATCAAGGCACATTTTTTTAATATTTGTATAATATATAATTATGTTTTTTAATATATATATTATATTTTGACCCTTAATATGTAATAATACGTTATTCTTTTAAATAAAAAATATTATATATTTATATAATTATTACTTGCACATTTATACTTTTAGTACATTAAAATGTTAATGGTTGAATGGATATTAAATAATTATTCATATTAATTAATTACTAGCCACACAAAACTGATTGATTTTCCAATGGATATAGTTCTATTACCCTATAGGGTAATTATACAGAAAAACTACTTTTTCATATATACACACTCATGTTTATATTATTGACCACATATACTCATTCACTCAGATGTATTCATACACACATACATTTATGCATATATACATATACACACACACACACACACACTTCCAATAACTGAAATCACTCCAGCATATGTTGAACAACTTATAAGATCTAAACATTTTAAAACCTGTATATACATTGATAATATCACACCTTATCTACTAAAGAGAAACCTTAACTTCTTCTGCCTCTCATATACTGACCTGATTAATAAATGTATACAGCATTCCAATTTCCCACTAATATTAAAACATTCCATCATTACACCAATACTGAAAAAACCATCACTAGACAAATCACTCCCTGAAAATTACAGACCAATTTCTAATTTGTCTTTCTTATCTAAAATTATAAAAAAATAATTGCAAATAAAATAATAAATCAAACATGCAGACTTATATTTAAACTATCCAAACGTATACACATCACATACTACCGGAAAAAACTAAAATGTCTTACATTTAAAAATAGATCAATATATAAAACTCTTAATATTATACATACTGCAATACATTTAAATCTTCCAAAATACATTAGAAATTCAATTGAATATAAAGAAACTACCAACTTAAGATCATCAAATAGTATCCTACTGAAACACAACACATTGACTAACTACTCCTTACTATGGAATAAACTCCCTAAGACTATTATTAACGAAAAACTACCACTTAAATTTAAAACAAAACTACACAGATACTTACTTGAACTTAACTAACTTTATTTACTAAATGTACATACCGACTAACTTTATTACTAACTTACTATCCACCCACACCTTACTTTACTACATTTATTATAATTTATCTAAATTATGGATGTCGCCATAACATTAATATTATATATATCACATCCGAACAATTTTTTGAAAATTGGTTTTTTGTGAATAAATCAATTTACTACTACTACTACTACTACACACACGCACACACACACACACACACACACACATATATATATGTATATATATATATATATATATATATTTGTAATTGTAAATCGGTTCATAATTTGGGTATGAACCAATTCAACATACGTATGTCGTACGATGTACGCATATATAATTATTTATATTTCATAAATACACATATATATAATTATGTAAATTAGATATAATATAAGTATAATTATTACATAATATTCGCGTGTGTCTGTATGCACGTGTATGTGTGTGTGTGGGTGTATATATATATATATGTGTGTGTGTGTGGGTGTATGTGTGTGTGTGTGAGTGAATGTGTGTGTGTGGGTGTATGTGAGTATGTGTGTGTATGTGTGTGGGTGTGTGGGTGGGTGTGTGAGTGAATGTTTGTGTGGTATAATGTCGGCGGTGGTTACCGAATAACAAATGTAAAATGTGCCGCATTTGATGGTTCCGCATAATTACATTATTATAATAATGATTATAATTAAATTTAATGTTATTTCTAAATAGTAATTAGAACGACAATGTCATTATTTTAAATAATATTTAATGTACACGCGGGATTCTATGATTGAGCTAGATCTGAGTATTTTTGTAATACTATTTTACATAAAATAGAATCTATTTTTAAAATAATTTAAAAAAATACTCAGCTCCAACTTTGATTCTAAATCGTTTACTATATATTCCTATATTATAATATTATTAGACCTATATTTGTGAACTGTAAATAGTGTTATTAAATAGTAAATTATTACAAATATGTGTCTTTAATTTAGATACCGTAATTATACTATTATAATATATTATTTTTAATAAAATTATAAACAAATTCGCCTGACCTAATTCTGAATGTAGGCTAAATAGGCTAATTCATGAATTATGTATTAAATACTCACTATAACAAATATAATTTATATAATTTAGGGTGAATATGAAACCTTGTTATTATTAATATTTTATATATTATATTAACACAAGAAAAGTATAACCCGGGTATAACAAGGGTATAACTAAACAATTATTTAAAAATTAATTAAAAATGTATTTGATAAACATCCTTAACCTTACAAATATCTTTACAAAGATCCTAACAAAGATCCTTACAAGTTAAAAAATATTATACATAGATAATGTAATGCATTGGATCCACATAAATATAATTATATATCATTGATTGAATCCGTTGAGAACCACTTATTCATAATACCCTGTATATATAAAAGGTTATATGATGTTTTGAGATAACGTAGATAGTTGGTCGTTATCTATCATAGCCCTATATCAACAAATTCTAAAAAATTCGAATTTATAGGATGACTACAAATATCTATACATTCTTCATTCTAAAAAATCAACTGCCGATAGATATAAATTTACAAATTACAGCCCTATATCACAACTTACACTACTCTATATTACAATTATACAGACTGTATATAAACAACTGATCTACTACTTGAATAACAATATATTACTAGATAAAAGAGAGAATGTTTCAAGTACTGAAACTGCGATGGTTTCTCTTCGTGAGCACTTACTACTCTATGCAGAACATAATCAGTTCATCCACCTTATTTTTCAGATCACTCTGCTGCTATAGACACACTAGACTTTAAATACTCATATACATAACTCTCCGAAACTGACATATCTGTTATAGATTTGACATGAATCTCCAACTATATCCATGATTGGTATTATAGTAATAAACATTATACTGAAAATACAAAATAGAATAACCACACAGCATAAAATAGCAGTCAGTGTTCCAAGAGGATGAAAGCTAATCTATTTGTTATCTATGTATACATATATGTTTCTACTAGCTGACCTCATTAACGGACACCCTAACGTCTAGTAAACAATCTACGCTAATTATATATAGCTATATACTAACATAACTTACATCACTGAACTACCAATACACAATGTCATTAAATTGTATTAACTGTCAGATTATATATATATATATATATATATATATATGCAGTACACGGTTAGTTGTTTAACAGAAACGTGTTACTAAACTAGTCAATTACTTCTTAGTCAGAAGTTGAATGAGGACATTTTACGAAACTTTGATTTTTTTAGAATATGATCAACAATACTATTTTGACATTTATTCTATAGAAATTATAAGTTAGAACTTCAAACTATATTTCCCATACGTTCTTATTACTTTAAATTGTCATTGAAATACTTATCCAAATAAAGTTAAATATTTTTTTCACCACACATTCCTTTGATCATTTAACTTTACTAAAACAATTGCATACCATTAATATAATATAGTAAAATAAGACATTATAACGACGTCACCACTACTAAACGACCCCACTTCTTCACCGTATCACTTATAAATTACCGACTAAACTACTGCAACTCGATACTAACCCATTTAAAACTATCCATATTTACTGACCTTCACTGCATAATAAATATACAAGTCAGAAATATCTTCTATCTGAAACCAACTGATTACTTGACATCTATAGCGCAACCTAAACAATACTAAATGTACCTACTATCTTCCAAGTTAACTATACAACTCTAATTATATTATATATACTATTCACCACTAAATCTTATTTGTTTAAAATGGACATCAGTTATTAATTATTTAAATCACCTATTTTAAACCACTTATTATCAAATCTAGCCACTTAACATATAGTATTAGCAAATCTTGCCACTACACATTGTACTAATTGTGTTAACGGTTTAATAATAACTTAAGTTATATATTATTATTATATAATAATTATTACTATAATTATTATTTAAACACCATCACTAATAATATTAATTATAAATTACGAGTGTTTTATAAATATAATCTATCTCGAAAATATAGATATACTATGTATCCAAATTGATTTTTTTTACAAAATAATATTTAACAAGAAATATTAATTAATATTATATAAAAAACTAAATAAACAATATTAGTAAACAAATTAATAATATGTATGAAAGTTTCGGACATTATCAATAATATACATTAACACTACTAGAATTATTAAAGATAGATAAAGACAATAACTCCTAATCATGGCGGCTCTAATATATATTCAGTTATCATATTACTAAACGACTCATATTTACTTGATTATAAAAACTAATTCATTTTATAATATTAGCACAATTTACCAGTTTTATAAAAAATAAGTATGAATTTCATATTAAAATATAATAGTTTACAATATATTGCACTATTATTTCAATATGTTATCATAGAAGCATCTATAGTTGAACTAGTCATAGTTTACAAATATCTACCTTAAGTCAAGAAACAGAACATTTTATTTACATACATGGAACAATATTTATTAATGTAAATACACATAAAATCTACATACTATTTGATAAATTATATAATTTAAAATACTTTTCAATTTAATATAAATTCCTTATATATTTAGATAAATTCAAGGATGATAGGACATATGCATGTTTGAAACAATAAAGAGTTTGTTCAACCCATTGGGGCATGGTCAACCATGAAGCTTCCTTCATCTGTTGATTCTTATTACTTATAGTGATCACTTGTTCGATGTGATGGCTAATATTATTATAAAAAAAATAATTAAATATTAAAAAAAATACAATTGTTATATAATCTATTTACATCAAATAATAGCGAGAATTTATTAAAATATTGAATATTAAATTTTTTAAATATGTATTAATATATCCAAAAAATAATTCACCCATAACAAATAACTATATATAATTATTTGTCCAAACAATATAAACTACTATAGAATTATCTATTCAAAATAAAATACCAACTAATTACAAAATTTTAACATACTATATTAATAATTATTGGTTTTATGCCAATATAGACGAATAGATATTGTGTTTATTAAACTATACATTTTCATTGTTAATTCTACATACTAGATTATAATTATAACACTTTAAATAATATATATATATATATATATAACAATTTTAATAATTAAATCCTTCAAACATATAATTATTGAGGATAAAGTATGAAAGAAAACATATACATTATATTAATTACAAAATAGTCTAATTATAACGTATTCAATGTTGCATTATGCTATGAAATATTCCTAAATAAAATAGTATCTAAAACAGTATTAACTGTTCATTAAAGATGAATAAATGATATCATAAAAGTATTCAATACAAATATTGTATGTAATTTGTGCATGATAATTTCACATGTGAATAAGTAAAATGTAGAGCTAAGATAAAAGCTATTCCTTGTTTAATATAAATTTGTTAACCTTATTTTTATTAGTTCCATGGAATAATTTATAATTGGGTCATAAAATAGTAATATCATTTAAAAGTTTATTATTTACTATAAATATTTATAATTTTCTATTTATTTTATATTTACTAAATTGGTAATATAAATAAAATATTACACACATAGTTATAAATGTATACAAATTAAGTAAATAAATAAATAAACTAAGAAATATATAGTGATAATATACCAAATCATTTACTATAATATAAATGTGTAATATTATAATACTAATATATAATACTAATTTTGATAAATATTAAACAAAGTCAATATTATCTTTAATTTAGGGTGATTATTAAGTAAGTTTAGTGGTAATATGATGTATACATGTAAAGCTAATAGTATGAATGTGACAATGTACAATAGCATATACATATTTAGATCATCTAAAGCAAAATAATTTAGAATTTAACAGATTAATATTATAATTCAATTTGATAATTTATTAACACATTAGGTATTAGTTATTTAAATAAAATTTAAATAAAACACATACATTTAAAAGTGTATGAATAAAGAATAATTAATAAAAATACTTATTTTATGAAATAATCACAAACATCTATTGCTAATTTGTATAACAATTATAATTATAATTATTAACTTATATTATTCAATTTTATATTGATTTCTATTTCTAAATATCAATAAATAAACAAAATAATGAATACTTTATTTTATATTGTATTATATAACAATTGTTAACATATAACACTAATTTGAAAGAGCTTTAAACTCCAGCATGACCTTGGTAGAAGCTTTTGACATTTGATTATATTTAGCCCCATCTTTCACCTTCATTAATGACCTATTTTGTAATGATAGAGAATTTAGATAATGAAATATAATATGAAATAGGAATAAATAAATAATATGAATTATAATATGATTTAAGTAATTATAAAAAAACTGATTGTTGTAAGAATAGAGGTACATTAATTAGATGTGTATTAATTCCATACATACATATACAACTCGATACAACATATAATGCAATTATTTGCAATATTCTTAGTAGTAAAAGTAGAGTTTCATGTAAAGATGTTATCACACCCACAAATACAGCCCAATATCATGCAGATAGCGTGATATCGTTGAACATCAAAATAGGGCAGTTTAGGTGTGAATGGCATTACTTACAGACCAATAGCGGGTAGTTAGACAGATGGATTATGCGTGATATATAAATTAGCTATTATCAAATATTAAATTTTTGAATTTATATATTCCGATATATTGTAAATGTTTCAAAACGAATAATTTGAAGCAGCAAACACAGGTATATACAAATATGGCAGATATCGGGGTGTTACTTTTGACGTGAAAGCAGCTTTATAAATAAATAATTTTAATGAATTTATAGTATAGGATAATATTTATAAATTTAAATAATATATTTTATAACAAAATATCATTTAAAAAAAAATTAATATAAAAAATCAATATCGAATTAAAATCTCAAATAAAATGTAGGTTAAGTTATATATGCATATGTTAATATAGGGATATGTGTATGTATGTATATTTACGTGTGTGTGTGTGTATGGTATTAGATCATGTGACCATGTTAGCTATCTCTGTTAGCATACCACATCATCATCACCATCATCATTATTTCACTATATAATCTTCAGTTATAATATTATCGTCACATGATCGATTCATTAGCATATTATTATTCGATAATACAACAATAACTTCTATCATATGATAGGTAATCGTGTGACCGCGACCTATTACCTACCACGAGATACAAACCTGCCATCTACCATGTGACTAGGTTATCACATGATCCACATATTACCTACCATGTGACCCGGTGACCTCCCTAACCTGTTGTTCTCTGCAGCATCCATGATGATCTGATCGTCTCGTGCGAGGAAATGATCGTGTGAAGGTCATCCTTCTCAAGGTCGTACTGGTACAGGAGGGACTCTCTCCATCGTATTGCGCTGATTCTCCTTCGAGGGGAGGGCAAGGTTTTATTGTAATCGGTAGTATTAATATTATAGTAGTAGAGTAAGAATTTAATTTATTAATTCATTAGTCTTATTTTAAAAATTGTTCGAAAGTGAGATATATTAATAAATAAATGAGGTAAATAATACAAAAAGATTAATACAAATTATTCACTGTTTACCAAATATATTACCAGTTTTAATGTAATAGTTTTAGTTGAAATTAATATATAATGTATAAATGTATTATCTCAAACTTTAGGATTATGTATAATTTTAGAATAATATTTGCCTATATTCAATTTCATATAAATTTATATATATACATATTTAGATTTTGCAAATATTCATATCAATATATTTGACAAATATTGAATACTCTTATCTAAATTATTATTAAATATAATTATAATTAAAAATGAATATTGAAAATGTAAAGACATAATGATATACTATTTCTGTAACCTTTCTCTGATGGTCGCAATCCTCTTCGTGACTCTGTTGCTCCTGTTTGAGTGACAGTTGCGAGTATTTCTCAGTAGTTAGCAGTTTCATGGCAACATTCTCTTTCACTCGTTCGAGTTTCTGTACTTCCATCTCCATCTCTTTCAGAGTTTTAGCTACATCGGCTGTAGTATTATATTTACATATATTTTATATATTGAACACTTTTTAGAACATTTATAAAAGTATGTAAAGCGTAATGAAAATTTAAAGTAATTTTTTTAATATTTTGTGATTAATAAATGTAAATTTATATCATTTATACCTGTATATATTTATACATTTTATATTATATCATCATAGGTCCTACACTTATTTATAACATGAATACATCTATAGATTATCGAGGTGTCCATTTGAATGAATTATTTGTATTGTATATAAACATATCATGATTACAATACATACATAATATTATATTTAATTCAGAACAAGATTTATCATTGTTAGTTTTCTGAATCACGCGGAGATCACATCAGTAACCTTGAAGATTCTCCTTCTTTAGGATCAGTTCTTGGTTCTCTCCTTCGAGTTGTTCCTTCCTGGTGTCAAGTTGAGCTGCGAGTTATTGCGACGAATACAGCGTTGACTCCAAGCCGTCGCTCTTCAAACTCGCAATCACCTAACGATGGGTGGCAAGAGTTAGGTGACACACTTAATAGAGATAGACATATGTTTATAATAATAATGCCACATATTTATATAATAAGGAGAACATATTTATTATAGAATAGTGTTTAGATTCATGCAAATTTATTTTCTGAAAGTAGACAAATATTTCAGATTCAAAAATATTATTTAGACTATAGTCTGAAGTAGGATACCTACTTTAATATACAGGTTATCAGTTAAGATGGAGTAAAGGTTTAGGTGTACAATTTAGTGAACTAGCATTATAAAATATTTATAATTAATTTTGCTGATGTACATTTACTCTGCCGATAGTTAAACAGAGATATTGTTACATTAAGTTGAGGTGACCAAATCACCGCTTTTAAGAATATTCACAAATATATATATATCAATATATATCAAATATGATTGATCTATAAAAAAACAGGAATTTGCGATTTAGATACGCTAAAATGAAAAACTGATTCGGCAGTCCTCTTGCATATCATAAGATGTATCTATGTTGAACAAATTATCGTATTAGATATAATATTTATAAAGTTATACAAAATTATCTAATAGTGGCCACATTAACCATCTTTCCCCTATTATTATAATAAACAAATATTTATTTTATATTTTCATTAGTATGTATTATATTATAATAAACTTAATATTAATATTATAAATTAAATTACCCTATAGATATGAGTATCAATGTAATGTATTATTTTATAAATTAGGGTACACCATATGTATATAACTTAGGATACACTATTGGATGATGTTATGGTATACTATTTGAGAATATTAGGGTACATATTATTATAAATTAGGGTACATATAGGGTATATGTGATACAATTGTAGTCGGGTATAACTTCTCGTTTGTTGAGGAACACATTTATATTACATAGTGTACCCTAATTGAGGTATAAATTATACCGTATAATGTAGGGTAATTAATGTACATGGTATGCTGTATGGGATATGTTCGGTGCCCTAAATGTAGTTATTGTTATACTCTAATTGGTAAGAGTGTAGAATAAACATAGCCGAGTTCAATTTTGTAAATAGTATTTGAAACAATTAATAATACAAATATGGATACCAAAATGCAATTAAACAAATGACATTAGTCATCGTATGATAACGAAATAAATACCACTAGTATACAGCTGTATTCGGCAGATTTGGCAGACGATATTATTCGTGTTTACTTTATATATTTACATTACATTACATATCGACATTTATCACGTGACAATATTTGTCATTTTTTGATTCAATATAAAATTATATTATAATTACGAACAATGAATTAATATATTAAATATAAAAAAATGCGTGTTTACAATTTGATATATTTCTATAAATAGATGTTAATGATAATTCATGCATAGTTAGAAATAGGTTATATTTACAATTTCATAAGTACATAATTAAAATGTGTGTAAATTCTATCAATAACTGGGCAATACCAGTCACTCACAAATATATATATATATATATATATATATGTGTGTGTGTATGTGTATGTATATTTGAAATAATAATAAAAATAAATAATTGGGAAATACTGGAACCCTTTATATCTATATGTTCTACCTACATGCTTACATATAATACCAACAACTATAAATGGCGGACATTGCCGTACAATAACATGACTAGCCTCCATTATATTGCCTAACTTTTATGATGGTGGGTTGTTTACATTTCATTCAGGAACTCAGGTGAAGTTTTTACTTATAACCTAATTATTTAATGCACATTCTAATCAGTCCGTATAATAATACATCTATGTTTTAACGAGATCTGATAAGTTTGTAATACAAACTTTATAGCAATAATATATTATTGTATACACAACAATATTACTTATAAATATTATTTGAATATCTATTGTATTGTTCTTGTCAATGTTTAATCATTTGTATGCGTGTCTGATACATTGACCTTCTGATATATATATATATATATATATATATATATTCATAATATTTAAACATTATACTATTGTGCACTAGGTGATATCCTTAGATCTGAGAATATAACTTCAGTATTAATATATTATTTAGATTTTATATATAACATATTATTTGTATAACTTTTAATTATAATGAGTGATTCACGACCAGATGCACAAAGAGGAAGTAAGCAATATACACTGCCTGGTGCATCAAGTATAGAATGGGAATCGGCAGTCCCTGATTATACAACTAACGATGATGGAACTAATACTACAACATTAACAATACCAGTAGACGAAGCGAATGTAGCGGGGAAATCTTCACTTCCTGATTATACAACTATCATTTGTTTTGTATTATTATGTATATATGTGTAACATACATTATATTAATATTCATTATATACAATTATGTTTATTATTTCTTATGAGTTAATTTGTTTGGAATCAATTAAATATTTAAATTTGTATTGTATACGTAATAAATGTATATATTAGTTATCATTATTACATATATTAACATTATTTCATAAGAGGAAGGCTAATAAAGTTACATAATTTGAAGGATAAATAAAATGTTCAAATCATTACGTCCGAATTACTTACTATTTCGTAACATAATAATTGTTACGTAATACATTAGCTTATAATATAGTTATATATTTTGTTAATATATAGAAATACACATCTATGTATCTATTAGATTAATAATATATAGTATAATAATATATTAGTATAAGTTGCTGTAATGTTTAATAAATGCATATATGTAATCATAATTAATGCAATAATGTCACTACGATATTACATTATATTAAATCCTATATAGATCTATTATATAATACTTGTAGTTTTAACAAATTATTTATTTAATTAGTATCTATTATAATTATAATTCTATATTAAATTTGAATACCATTAACGCAAGTTATATACTACATTGCAATGCCGTAAATCACCACTCCTATATTAAGACAGAAAATACCAGTTCTCCGTTATCTCCCTATAGGCTGGTATTTCCCAAGTGTAGGTACTAGGCCCAACCCTATTCTCTATTTATATTCGCCCTATTTCTGATATCTTATATAATTGCATAACTTGCACTCTCATGCGGATCACATTCAGCTGTTGACTTTCTTTCTTATCAATTCGTCTTCGAACTGTAACTCATTAGACTTATTAGAATATGGAAATTATATACGATTAAGACTGCATCCAATTATGTCCTTTTTAATACCTCTAAGAGAACTGTTATAAACATTGATACCCTTATTTCTTCCTTTATCGTTTAATATTATATAATATATATAACTCTTCTATCTCTTCTAAAAACCTTCTAAAGACTTTATACTTTACAAAAATATGTATATTAAAATTGCTAATTTCTATCTCTATGGAATAAAGATAATTAGAAAGGCACTAAGAAATAATATAACTATAATGATATACCTCTTAATGGCTCACTCTGCTACAATGGTTCAGCAGACCTCTCAGTATGTAGTTTTAAGATCTGCTTTTAATCGACACACCTATTCTGGTAGATATAAGATACATTACTTATTATATATATATATTAGATTTTAAATGTATTAATTTAGCTATTATTTTAAATACATATTTATATATATATAATACAAATGTATTAAATATCAACAATAATACGATTTTTAAAACAATTTGGTTTATTAATATTAATCAGATATTTGTTATCTATACTTTTAAAATTGTTAAATGAGTTATTGTCTAATAGTAATTAGCTATAATTAATCATTTTCAAATTCATCTTACTGATAATGAGTATTTATCTCTACATATGTGTATTTTTTTAAATCTATTATATAAAAGAAAGTCTATTTAATTATATATATATATATATACTAGCCGTACCCGACCCGGCGTTGCTCGGTTTTTGAATATTTGCCTATTATCTATTATTTATTAATTATAGATATATTATATACCTATTCATGATTATGCATTGCTATATATACAATAAAATAAATGTTAGCTAAAATACAAACAAAATATAGAAAAATATTTAAAAAATTAGTGGAAATATATTAAAAAATGCAACAAATATTAGAAAATATGTTTTAAAAAATGTCTAAAACCCAAACTTAAACCCAAACCGTACCCAAACCGGCGTTGCTCGGATATTGATTGTTTGCCTATCTATTATTTATTAATTATAGCTGTTCCTGATTCTTCATTGTTATATATACAATTAAATAAATGTTAGCTGAAATACAAACAAATGTAGAAAAATATTTTAATAATTAAAAAATTAGTAGAAAAATATTTCAAAAAATATATTAAAAAATACAATAAATATTTTGAATATTACAAAATATGTTTTAAAAAGATGTCGAAAACCCAAACCTAAACCCAAACCGTACCCGACCTGGCGTTGCTCGGTTTTTGATTTTTTGCCAATTATTATTTATTAATTATAGCTATTACTAATTCTGCATTGCTAAATATTTATATTTAATTTGTTCCTAACTATTATTTATATACAATAAAATAAATGTTAGATGACATACAAACAAATGTAGAAAAATATTTTAATATTTAAAAAATTAGTGGAAAAATATTTTAAAAAATATATTAAAAAATACAACTAATATTTCAATTATTATAAAATATGTTTTAAAAAAATGTCTAAAACCAAAACCCACACCGTCCTGACACGGCATTGCTAGGTTTTTGATTGTTTTCCTATCTATTATTTATTAATTATAACAATTCCTGATTTTAATTTTTTTGCCTTACCCAACACGACGTTTCTCGGTTTTTAATTATTTGCCTATCAATTATTAATTATAGCTATTCCTAATTATGCATAGCTAATCTTTAATTTTTAGTCTTCTAACTAATATTTAATAAATCTAACTGTATCCGATGTATATCTAGCGTTGTTCTTTTTTAGATTTATTCGTAAATATTTTGTAAAAATACAAAAAATAATTTAAAATATTATAAAATATATTTTTAAAAAGTGTCTAAAAATATTTTTTAAATATAAAAAATATTTCAACATATTAGTAGCCATACCCTACCCGGCGTTGCTAGGTTTTTGATTGTTTGACTATTTTTATTAATTATAGCTATTCCTGATTATTCTAAAATATATAATTGCTAAAAAATACAAAAAATATTTAAAATATTATAAAATATGTTTTAAAAAAATGTCGAAAACTCAAACCTAAACCCAAATCCAAACAGTATCCGACTCGATATTTATCGGTTTTTGATTATTTCCCTATTTATTATTTATTAATTAGAGCTATTTCTGATCCTACATTTCTAGTATATACAATTAAATAAAGTTTATCTAAAATACAAACAAATGTGGAAACATATTTTTTTTAATATTTAAAAAATTAGTGACAAAATATTTCAAAAAATACAACAGATATTTCAAATAATCCAAAATATGTTGAAAACCTGAACCCAAACAGTTCCAAATCGTCGTTGCTCGTTTTTTTATTATTTGTCTATCTATCATTTATTAATTATAACTATTCCTTATTTGGAATTTCTTGCCGTACCCAACTTTGCTTTACTTGTTGTTTGATAGTTTACCTATCTATTATTTATTAATTATGGCTATTCATGATTCTGCTTTTCATATACAATAACATAAATTGTTGCTAAAATTCAAACAAATTTATACAAATATTAATATCTCAAAAATTAGTGGAAAAATATTTCAAAAATATTTCACAAAATATTTTTAAAAATACAACACATATTTCCAATATTACAAAATATTACTTAAAAAATGTCGAAAACTCAAACTGCACCCTGCATTGCTCGATTTTTGATTTTTTGATTGTTGTTGCCCATTTATTATTTATTAATTATAGCTATTTCTGATTCTGTATTTCTGTATTGCTACAAAATATATTTTTTATAAATTTTCTACAAATATTTTAAAAAGTATAATATTTATATCTTATAATATTTATATATTTATTATATAATTATAATATTTTAATTATATCTTAAAATAATAATATTTCAAAGATTAGTTGAAAAATATAAAAAAATATTTCAAAAAAATGTCCACAAAAATGTTTACAAATATTTCAAAAAAATGTTTTAAAATATTTGAAAAAAAATTTTTAAAAATATTTCAAAAAATAGCCGTACCCGACCCGGCGTTGCTCGGTTTTGATTATTTTCCTATATATTATATATTAATTATAGCTATTCCTGATTCTTAATTGATATATATAATAAAATAAATGTTAGCTGACATACAAAACAAAGTAGAAAACATTTTCAAATAATATGTTAAAAAATACAACAAATATTTCAAATATTAAAAAATATGTTTTAAAAAAATGTCTAAAACCCAAACCTAAACCCAAACACAAACCGTACACTACCCTGCGTTGCTAGGTTTTTGATTATTTGCCTATTAATTGTAGCTATTCCTGATTATACTTAGCTAATATTTAATTGTTTTCTTCTAACTAATATTTACTAATTCTAACTGTATCCGATGTAGACTCAGCGTTGTTCGTTTTTAAGATTATTTGTAAAATATTTGGTAAGATTACAAATAATAATTTAAAATATTACAAAATATATTTTTAAAAAGTGTCTAAAAATATTTTAAGAAATATAAAAAATATTTCAACATATTAGTAGCCATACCTGATTTTTAATGCCTATTAATTTTTTTTATTAATTATAGCTATTCCTGATTATTCTAAAATATATAATTGCTAAAAATTGCAAAAAAATATATAAAATATTACAAAATATGTTTTAAAAACAAACCATACCCGACCCGGCATTTCTTGGTTTTTGTTTGTTTGCCTATCTATTATTTATTATTTATTAATTAGGGCAATTTCTGATTCTATATTTCTAGTATATACAATTAAATAAAGTTTATTTAAAATACAAACAAATATAGAAAAATATTGTTTATAATATTTAAAAAATTAGTGAACAAATATTTCAAAAAATATTTTAAAAAATACAACAAATATTTCAAATATTACAAAATATGTTGAAAACCCAAACCCAAACCGTCCCAAAACGGCGTTGATCGGTTTTTAATTATATGCCTATCTATACTTTATTAATTATAACTATTCCTGATTTAGAATTGTTTGCCGAACCCAACCCGACGTTGCTCGTTTTTTTATTATTTGCCTATCAATTATTAATTATAGTTATTCCTAATTATGCATAGCTATTCTTTAATTGTTGTCTTCTAACTAATATTTAATAAATCTAACTGTATCCTATGTAGATCTAGCGTTGTTCTTTTTAAGACTTATTCGTAAAATATTTTGTAAAAATACAAAAATACAAAAATACTTTAAAATATTATAAAATATATTTTTAAAAAGTGTCTAAAAATATTTTTTAAATATAAAAAATATTTCAACATATTAGCAGTCATACCCTACCCGGCGTTGCTAGGTTTTTGATTGTTTGACTATTTATTTTTATTAATTATAGCTATTCCTGATTATTCTAAAATATATAATTGTTAACAAATACAAAAAATATTTAAAATATTATAAAATATGTTTTAAAAAAATGTCGAAAACTCAAACCTAAACCCAAATCCAAACAGTACTCGACTCGACATTTATCGGTTTTTGATTGTTTGCCTATTTATTATTTATTAATTAGAGCTATTCCTGATCCTACATTTCTAGTATATACAATTAAATAAAATTAAACATATGTAGAAACATATTTTTTTTAATATTTAAAAAATTAGATAAAAAATATTTCAAAAAATACAACACATATTTCAAATATTCCAAAATATGTTGAAAACCTAAACCCAAACAGTTCCAAATCGGCGTTGCTCGGTTTTTTATTATTTGCCTATCTATCATTTATTAATTATAACTATTCCTGATTTGGAATTTCTTGCCGTACCCAACTTTGCTTTACTCGTTGTTTGATAGCTTACCTATTTATTATTTATTATTTATGGCTATTCATGATTCTGCTTTTCATATACAATAACATAAATTGTTGCTAAAATTCAAACAAATTTATACAAATATTAATATCTCAAAAATTAGTGGAAAAATATTTCAAAAATATTTCAAATAATATTTAAAAAAATACAACACATATTTCCAATATTACAAAATAGTACTTAATAAATATCGAAAACCCAAACCGCACCCTGCGTTGATCGATTTTTGATTGTTTGCCTATCTATTATTTATTAATTATAGCTATTCCTGATTCTGTATTCCTAGTATACAACAAATATTTCCAAATATTACAAAATATATTTTTTATAAATGTTCTACAAATATTTTAAAAAGTATATTATTATATCTTATAATATTTATATATTTATTATATAATTATAATATTTTAATTATATCTTAAAATAATAATATTTCAAAGAATAGTTGAAAAATATAAAAAATTATTTCAAATAATATTTTTTAAAATACAAAAAATATAAATAATATTACAAAATATATTTTAAAAAAATTTCAAAAAAATGTTTAAAAATATTTAAAAAAAACTTCAAAAATATTTCAAAAAATGTCAAAAATATTTCAAAAATATTTCAAAAAATTTCCAAAATTTCCAAAAATTTCAAAAAAAAATCAAAAAAAATTCAAAAAAATAGTTCGAAAAAATGTAAAAAAAATATTTCAAAAATGCGACGCCGAAGATTTTGGACGACAAAAAATCATTTTAATGGCAAAAAGTCAATTTTTCAGGTTTTTCTGGGGTACGCGGTATAAAATTCAAAAAATTTTCCGGACCAAGACCATACTGTTGCAAATTTATTAAGATCGGGTATAACATATTTTCGCGACGTACCCCGGTTCTCAAGTTACCTCACCAGATACACACACACACACACATATATATATATATATATATATAATTAAATAGACTTTCTTTTATATAATAGACTAGCCGTACCCGACCCGGCGTTGCTCGGTTTTGATTATTTTCCTATCTATTATTTATTAATTATAGTTATTCCTGATTTTGCATTGCTTACACGGCATTACTCGGTTTTTGATTTTTCATTATTTACTAACTATAGCTGTAATCGACTCGAAATTTCGGGATTTTTGATTTTTTTAACATAAATATTTATCTAATATAAATATTTAATTTTTGAGAAAAAAATGCGATTAAACCTAGAGTTCTATATTAAAAAGTTGTATACGAATTTGGATCAATATAAGCCACTTAACCACATCAAGGTATCGTATATAAAGTGGATTTTTACTCACTATTAATTATTTTTTACTATGATTTAACATTGAATTATATCCATATAAAATATTATCTTTAATACATAATTTCCAATATCAAATTTATTTTTAAACCATTCTGTATCTTTAATTAATGATAAATATACTTTATTTTATGTTAAAAGTATATTCATTTTCCAGTTTGTATTCTCGTTATATTAAAAAATAATTATAATTTACATAAATATATATGTTTAAATATTTATCAACTATTATGAAAAATTGTGAAAAAACTACAGCCAATCAAATATTTTATAAATGTAATGAGACAGTTTTAATTTTAATTTTGAAATTTAATTTTAATAGACCCACTCTATAATTAACGTCACATGATATTGGAAATAAATTTTAATAAAACCGCAGCCTTAAAGTGAGTTTTACAGGAATTGCAACCTCAAATTTCATTGGTGATATATCTAGTTGGTCCGAACTATGATTACTTGTATAATGATGTATGTAATAATTTCAATAAAGTAATATCTATTTTTTTTAAATATAGTATATTTTATAATACTTCCTTGTATACCACATTCCTAGTCATTCCATTATTAGCAAGAATATACAGTTGATTTTCATCTCTGGCCCTTGAACATCCGACATATAATTGACCGTGGGAAAAACACTCGGATTCCAGATCTAATCCTACTACTTTAAAAGACTGTCCTTGAGATTTGTTTATAGTCATGGAAAAGCATAGTCTTATAGGGAATTGTAGTCGTTTGAAGTTAAAAGGGTAATCGGAAGGTATTAGTGGAATTTTAGGAATCATAACTTGTTCTCCTTTATATTCCCCTGTCAATATTCTTGCTTCTATAATATGGTTTTTAAGATTGGTCACTAACAGTCTGGACCCATTACAAAGTCTTGGTGGATCTAAATTTCTAAGTAGAATAATTGGAACGCCAACCTTCAATTCTATCATATGATCTGGTAATCCTGGAAGATTAATAGAGTTCAGGAATTCTATTGGGTAATCAACAACTTCATCTTCTTTCACTACTCTATCGATTGACATATATAATTTTGGATCTCCAGGAAATAAATTCAATAAACGTTTATTAATATTACATACATTATTATTTTTGGGGGCAAGTATACATCTTTCGCAAAGCCAATCTTCATCTAAATATTTTTCTAATAAATGTTCATATATTTTTGATATCAATTCATTATGATTTTTTACTATGATTCCACATGGAATTATATCCATATTTTTATTTGTCTTTAATACCCCATTTCCAATATCTAATAGATTTTGTTCAAACGACCCTGTATCTCTATTTTTTGATAAATATACTCGCATGTTTTTTTTTAAAGTTAATTTTTCTATGTATTTCCATAATATTGATGTTTTTAGGCAGGCATTTATATGATCAGCTTTAGTTCCTCTTCGTACTACAGGTAAAATTTGTCTGAAGTCTCCACTTAGTAATAATGTTATTCCTCCCATTGGTTTTTTATCATTTACTATATCTCTTAACATTCTATCTACTGCCTCAAGAGCATATTTATGTGCCATTGTGCACTCATCCCATACAATGAATTTACAGTTTCTGAATTGTTCTGCCTCTTTTGAATTTCTCGTTATGCTACAAATTGAATTTTCATTTATTTTTATTGGAATTTTAAATGTAGAATGTGCGGTTCTTCCATTTAGTAGTAATGTAGCTGCGATACCCGATGATGCCACAGCCAACTGCTCTGTTCCCGACATTTTATTCTTAGCTAATAATAAATTTATTAAAAAAGTTTTACCAGTTCCAGCTGGAGCATCTAAAAAGAATAATTTCCCTTCTTCATTAATAACACTCTGCAATATATTATTGTATACTATTCTTTGTTCAAAATTTAATTTATTCTCATCTATTTGGAGAATCCTATCATAGTTATGTTCATCTGGTATAGAGGATACCATTTCAATATTTACAAATCCGTATTTCTGTAAGGAATCTCCTCCCATTCTTTTAACTATTCCTTGTATACGTGCCAGAGATCCAAGAAAAATGTCTTCATTATACTCAATTACTTCTTCGGTATTATGTCTTCTATATTCCAACAAAATATCTTCACTCATACATTCTCTATTATTCAGCCATAATGATGGTATATCTGTTATTTCGCAGTGACAAATCATCATTGCGAATAGTTCTCTTATTTTCCTAGGAGATCTAGATATAGATGCTTCTTTTAATGTATTATCCCAGTGTTCATCATCTTCTAATAGATCTAACATTGCACATGCCTTCTTATATGTATTACATATTACTCCATTAACTGTTCTAATATCTTCGAATGATACTGGTCCTTTCACAGTAGTTAATAATAGCCGAAGATAGAAGCATTCCAGATTCTTCGGATGTACCGTATAAATTCTTCCAATGGTAGATGATTTAAATATCCCTTCACTAATTCGATCCCCTTGTAATCTCCTTTTCCATGTTCTATTTCCTACTTGCCAAGTATAATATTGCGGGATATCTTGATATAATAAAGTCTTCGCAAAATTATCAATCCCGCATAAATCGAAGAAAGATGTAAGCATTGTCTTCGGAGGTATATTAATCCTTTCCCTAACATTACTCTCGGTAAAATAAATTCTTTGACCATTCTCTAAATGAATCACTAATTGAATAATGGCCGGGTGTCTTTGATGTATTTGAAAATCTAGTATTCTCCATATTGCCTCGTTACTACTTATATATCTAGCCATCTGATATCTTTTTATCTCATCGCATTTATCAGTTTCTTCTAATTCAACTATCGCCATATCTGAACCTTTATGAATGTATTTGCAAATATATTTTATTGATTTTACGGAATTGCACATTTCAACATTGATATGTGCATTAAATATTTTAGATAATAATGGGCAATAAGGTACAACCCATCTATTATCTATTTGTATTTCTTTTCCGTGTAACATTTTAGTCACAATTTTTCCGCCATTATTTGGTTGCCTTCTTCTATACAATGGATAAACATCTCTATCAGTTTGTGTTTCTTCTATAAAATTCTTAGGGAAATTCTTTGAACATTTTCCATTACTCATGCAAGGAGATTTTATATTTAAATATCCACAAGGACCGTGGATCATATTATTCTTTACAGTATTGTATAGTTGTTCATCTTCTATATTTGGAATCTCTGCACTTATTATGCTATCTACTTGAGTTGGTTTAATACTTTCTTGTAACCAACTCAATAAATGGGCATGAGGTAAACCCCTTTTTTGCCATTCGATTGTGTACATATAGCATATTTTCTTTCCAAATATATTAGCATTCTTCATCAGGTCCACTAATTTTAAAACATATTGTCGAAATACTCTAGCCGTTATATCATGTCTATGAATTACCTTTTGATTATTAAATATATTTTCTTTAATTTCTTTCCATTCCGGATTACAGGTGAAGGTTATAAATAAATCGGGTTTTCCAAATCTTCTAACATATGCCATTGCATCCTGTTGCCTTTCTCTCATATATCGCGGACTTCCAGTATATGAAGACGGCAAAATAACTATTTGTCCTAAATTGTGTGCTTCACCATCATTATTCATTGCATCTTTTACATTATCATAATTATCTGTCCGTAGTTGTTCCTGATTAAATCTTATAAATGCTAATCTTTCCCCTTCAATCTTAGCATACATATCTGTGGCGTATTGATGATATAATTCTCTAAAGTGTAATATTACATTATAGTCGTTCTCTCTAACCATTATTAGATAGGCATAATAATTCATGCATGACATTTTTTTTCCATTTGATTGTTTCAGATTTATTCCATAACCCGATTGACCTTTCCAAAATATCAGTGGATACTGAAGACAATCATAAGATGGATGCGTTTCATTTATACGTTGTATTGTTGAATCTCTTTTATTTATAATGATATCTCTCTTATTAGTACTATCGCCAATCATTAATATTGCTACTTCATTTGTTGTGGGTTTATTGAATCTTCTGGCATGTTCATCTGTTGGTCTATAATTTTCTTTGATTACTAATTTAAAATTTGGTTCATTATTTCTTTCTAACGCATATTTAATTTCTTTAATCTTATCATTATTGTTATGTAATAAATCTTGTAGTTCTTTAAGCAGGCTATGTCGTAAAAATGGAAAATGTTCATTTCTTCTATTAACTTCCTCTTCATTATTGCCCATAAAATATATTTGCAAATATTTTTCGTCGTTTATTTTTTCTGGATAAATTGATCCTATTCTATGGTATACTTGTCCTTGTATTTTGAATGTCGGCATGAAGTTTTCTCTTATTATTTTCGATGCACCGAATGATGTCATCTGGAATGCAGAATTATAGTTCCTAATATTATTAAAGAAAAGTTTAGAGTCTGGTGATCTATTAAATAATAAATCATTCAGAGGATAAGGTGGTTCTTCAAGAGTTTCTATCTGTACTTTACCTTGTTTGCAACATATACCTTTAGATTCATTCTTAAATCTCTTCGCCTTACAAAATTTACATATCACATTCATTTGACCTATTGATATCCTTTGATCATTATTATAATCAGTATTCTTATTATAGTGGAATGCAGCTTTGTTCCAATCAATGCCAGATACATTACTTCGCCATATATTGTATATTCTATCTTTAACATTAATTATATTTGACGATACTTGCAATTGTGATTCTTTTGCTATTTTTAATCTCTTTTTTTTATTTCCAGTAGATTCTCTTTCTAAAGTACGCTTATTATTTATGTTCTGTATTACTAATCGTTCGGACCTCATTTCATTAGTTTCATTCATAATATATCTTCGAAAGTTAACTTTTAATTTTTCTAATCTCGTAATCCGCTCTTCTTCTGATTCATTTATATTACATATTCGAGTATTAAACTTTAAGTTATCTAATCGTGAAATCCTCTCTTCTTTTGTTTCATTCATAATATATGCTTGAGTGTTAATATTTAAGTTTTCTAATCTCGTAATCCTCCCTTCTTCTGTTTCATTTTGTATTCTTCTTTGCGAGTCTGTAATTTTAGTTTCTAATCTCATAATGCTATCTTCTTCTGTTTCATTTTGTATTCTTCTTTGTGAATATGTAATTTTAGTTTCTAATCTCATAATCCTCTCTTCTTCTGTTTCATTTTGTATTCTTCTTTGCGAGTCTGTAATTTTAGTTTTTAATCTAGTAATCCTCTCTTTTTCTGTTTCATTTTTTATTCTTCTTTTCGAGTCTGTAATTTTAGTTGCTAATCTATGTTGTCTATTATATTCAGTTTCATTTTTACGCCTTCTAATTGCAACTTCTTTCATAGTAGTCAATCTCGAATTTCTTTCTTGCACACTTTCTTTTTTAACACGGCTAGTTTTCACCTTTCGTGATAAATTTGAATTTCTTTTTGCCATTCTTTTTAAGTAGTACATTTATACATCATTTTGTATATATACGTTAAGTATATAGTAGATATATGTATCAAATTTATAAATTTTTAACATAACCAAATAATTATGTTTAATTATACTATATAGTATATATACTATAATATTATATATATATATATATATATATATATATATATATATATATATATATATCTATACATATTATATAAACTCTAGTAACAATAAAATAAAAATATTAACTATATAAATAAAATACAAAATAACTACAAAATATAAAATAACTATGTTTAATTATACTAATAAATTATAATATTAATTATTATACTATACATATATAATGGTTTTATATATATATATATATACATATTATATAAACTTTAGTAACAATAAATAACAATATTAATTATATTAATAATACATATATAGTAGATATGTAATGCTAACGTTTTTATATTGATAATTGTTTAGTAAATAAACTTTTTATATTGCTTAGTTACATAAAAGATATTTAGAATATTTATTCGTAAAATCTTTGGTAATATGGTAATAATTGACCAATTATAATAATTGTTATTTTAAAAATAAACAAATTATAAATATATATATATATATATATATATATATCTACTATATACTAAACGTATATATAAGATTATATATATATATATAGTAGATATATATATCAAATTTGTAAATTTTTAACATAACAAAAATAAATATGGTATATATAACTTAATATATATATATTAGTATCTTAGTTTATATAACTTAATATATACGTTAAGTATATAGTAGAATTTAGTAGTTACATTTAAATATATAATTTAATATATTATATATACATTAAGTATATAGTAGATATATAGTTGATATATATATATATTTATATATATCAAATTTGTAAATGTTTAACATAACCAAATAAATATTTTTATTATACTATTAAAATATAATATTAATTATTATATATATATATATATATATATATATATATATATTGTTTGCCTATATATATTTATTAATGTTAGCTATTACTGATTTGTATTTCTAGTTAAAATTAATTAATAATTAATAATAAATATATAGTAGATATATAATGCTAACGTTTTTATATTGATAATTGTTTAGTAAATAAACTTTTTATATTGCTTAGTTACATAAAAGATATTTAGAATATTTATTCGTAAAATCTTTGGTAATATGGTAATAATTGACCAATTATAATAATTGTTATTTTTAATTTCTATTACTGATTTTTATTGCTAGTTATAATTAATTAATAATTAATAATAAATATATAGTAGGTATATAATGCTAACGTTTTTATATTGATAATTGTTTAGTAAATAAACTTTTTTATATTGCTTAGTTACATAAAAGATATTTAGAATATTTATTCGTAAAATCTTTGGTAATATGGTAAAAATTGACCAATTATAATAATTGTTATTTTAAAAATAAACAAATTATAAATATATATATATATATATATATATATATATATATATATCTACTATATACTTAACGTATATATTAGATTATATATAGTAGATATATAATATATATATTATATATATATATATATCAAATTTGTAAATTTGTAACATAACAAAAATAAAAATGTTATATATAATTTAATATTTACGTTAAGTATATATTAGAATTTAGTAGTTACATTTAAATATAATAATTTAATATATTATATATATACATTAAGTATATAGTTGATATATATAATATATATATATATATATATATATATATATATATATCCAGGCTTTTGCCAATCTGATATTATTATTATTATTATATATATATATATATATATCAAATTTGTAAATGTTTAACATAACCAAATAAATATTTTTAATTATACTATTAAATTATAATATTAATTATTATATATATATTGTTTGCCTATATATTATTTATTAATGTTAGCTGTTTCATATCTAGTATACAACAATTGTTTATTTTAATATATGTTTATTTAAATATATCAAAATATATTTTTTTTAAATGTTCTAAAAATATTTATATATTTCAATCTTTTAATTATATCTTAAAATAATAATATTTCAACAATTAGTTAAAATATAAAAAATATTTCAAATAATATTCAAATAATATTTTAAAAAATACAAATATTAAAATATTACAAAATATATTTAAAAAAATGTCGAAAAAAATGTACAATAATATTTAAAAAAATGTTTAAAAATATTTCAAAAAAAATGTTTAAAAATATTACAAAAATATGTATAAATGTTAACAAAATTTCATAAAAATATCCACAAAATTTACAAAAATATTTAAAAAAACTATTCAAAAATATTTCAAAAAATAATATAAAAAATACAACAAATATTTCCAAATATTACAAAATATATTTTTTATAAATGTTCTACGAATATTTTAAAAAGTATAATATTTATATCTTATAATATTTATATATTTATTATATAATTATAATATTTTAATTATATCTTAAAATAATAATATTATAAAATATATTTTAAAAAAATGTCAAAAAATGTCCACAAAAATGTTTACAAATATTTCAAACAAATGTTGAAAATATTTCAAAAAAAATGTTTAAAAATATTTCAAAAAATTTCAAAAAAATTTCAACAAATTTCAAAAATTTTCAAAAAAAATTCCAAAAAATTTCAAAAAAATACTTCGAAAAAATGTAAAAAAAATATTTCAAAAAAGCGACGCCGAAGATTTTAGATGACAAAAAATCATTTTAATGGCAAAAAGTCAATTTTTCAGGTTTTTCTGGGGTACGCGGTATAAAATTCAAAAAATTTTCCGGACCAAGACCATACTGTTGCAAATTTATTAAGATCGGGTATAAAATATTTTCGCGACGTACCCCGGTTCTCGAGTTACCTCACCAGATACACACACACACACACACATATATATATATAATTAAATAGACTTTCTTTTATATAATAGATATATATAATTAAATAGACTTTCTTTTATATAATAGACTAGCTGGCTTCGGCCCGGCGTTGCCCGGATATTATACTTGTAGTGGTCATTATAACGTATTAAATGTTGCCCTGCTATTACGAATGACATTATAATTATTACGAATTTTATTTATATTTCCTTATTTATAAACATATATGTTTTTCATATAAGATTTTCATATATATTATATAATACATATGAAAATCTTTGGCCAGTATATATCATTTTTTTTCTTTGCGTGTTATTGAACAGCCTACATATAATTGACCGTAGGCGAAGCATTCGGTTTCAAGATCTAAGTCCACGACTTTAAAAGCTTGTCCTTGAGATGTGTTTATTGTCATGTAAAAACGGTTTTATTAACAGTTTTATTGAACATTGGTATCTTCTAAAATTAAAGAGATAATCTGATGGTATCAGTGGTATTTTGGGAAACATGACTTCTTCTCCCTTATATTGACCCGTTAGTATTTTGGCTTCTACCAATTATTTTGTAAATTAGTTATGATCAATCTGGATCCATTACATAATTTTGTGGGATTTAAATTTCTTAGTAGCATGATTTGCGCTCCTACTTTTATTGCTAGTTTATGGTCTGGTAATCCGGAAAGTTTAATGTAATTCAAGAATTCTATGGGATTATATACAACTTCTTTTCTTTTGTACTCTGTCTATGGACCTATATATTTTCATCTCTCCTGGAAATTTATTTAGTAAATGTTGATTTATTATATATACATTGTCATTTTTAGGTGTTAATATACATCTTTCGCAAAACCAATTTTCATCCAAATAATTGTCTTCTACATTTAATAAATTTTCGTGATGAGTTCATTCATATTTTTCATTATATTTCCGCACGGGATAATATCCATACCATTATTTGTCTGCGTCATTCCATTACCTATATCTAAGAGATGACTCTTGATTGTTTGATAAGAATACTCTCATGTTTTTAGTTAATTTCATTAATTTTATATTTTTCCACATTACTGAAGTTTTCAAACACGAATTTATGTGGTCTGTCTTTGTACCTCTTTTAACTACTGGAAGGATTTGTTTGAAATCTCTGCTAAGTATTAATGTATGTCCTTCCATCGGCTTATCTTTGTTTACTATGTCTCTTACCATTTTATCGACGGCTTCTAATGCTTCTGAGTTATTGTGCATTCATCCCAAACAATAAATATACAGCTTCTAAATAGTTTCCCTGATTTTGATTTATTCTTTATGCTGCAAATGTAATCTTCGTTTAACTGTATTGGAATCTTAAAAATGGAATGGACTGTTCTACCGTTCAATAATATAGTTGCTGCTATTCCTGATGATGCTACGGCAATATGTTCTTTATTTTCCATCTTCATTTTAGCTAGCAATACATTAATCAAAAAAGTGTGTCCAGTTCCTGCGGGGGCATCCAGGAAAAACAATTTTCCATCTTCGTTATTTACACTTTGTAAGATGTTGTTATAAACTATTCTTTGTTCATCATTCAATTTAATTTCATTTGCTCGAAAATTTTCCGGGCTACGACCCGGCGTTGCCCGGGTATAATAGTAACTAATCGTTATCAATGTAGATGTAAACAAAGATTTATTTATAGAAAACAATTTATTTATTTATAACAAAAACACTTAAATTTAAGTGTTTATTGAAAAATTTAAAATTTCTTCGTTAAATATATCGAAAACGTAAACGTCATCACCGTTTATTGCCATTTACGAATGCATTAATTATGGTAAAGTGAATATAATTACATTTGTACGAAACACCTCACATTCGCATACATTTCATGTGTGAAACATTTTTTTCTAAAATCAAAAGATTTCCCTATAGAGGGAAATAGGTCGATAAAGGACAGTTTTATGTAATTATGATCGGTGTAGAGGCGGAAATAAAAAATTCATCCGAACAACCACAATACTTTTTTCGTAGAAAATTAGTAGCAATTTAAATTTTGTAAATCCGTCGAGCCATTTTCTTAAACATCGAACGCATATAAATAAATAAATAAATAAATAAATATTTAAATTAACTTTCTTTTATATGTATAGATATATATATGTGTGTGTGTATCTGGTGAGGTAACTCGAGAACCGGGGTACGTCGCGAAAATATGTTATACCCGATCTTAATAAATTTGCAACAGTATGGTCTTGGTCCGGAAATTTTTTTGAATTTTTTACCGCGTACCCCAGAAAAACCTAAAAAATTGACTTTTTGCCATTAAAATTATTTTTTGTCATCTAAAATCTTCGACGTCGCTTTTTTGAAATATTTTTATTACATTTTTTCGAAGTATTTTTATGAAATTTTTTTGAAATTTTTTGAAATTATTTTGAAATTTTTGAAATTTTTTTGAAATTTTTTTAAACATTTTTTTGAAATTTTTTAAAATATTTTTCGATATTTAAAAAAAAAAAAATTTTTAAATATATTTATAAATTTAAAAATAAATATATTTGTAAACATTTTTTGAAATATATTTTGTATGTTTTGAATTTTTTGAAATATTATTTGAATTTTTTTTTTATATTCTTCAACTAATTGTTGAATTATTATTATTTTTAAATATATTAATTATATAAATATTATTAGATATAAATATTATATTTTTTGTAATATTTTTAGAAAACTTTTATAAAATATATTTTATAATATTTTTCCACTAATATTTGAAATATTAAAAACGAATTTTTACATAACTCTTATATATTAATAGTATAATTAAAAATATATATTTGGTTATGTTTAAAATTTACAAATTTAAAAATGTTTATATTTATATATATATATATATATGTTAAGTATAGAGTAGATATATATATATATTTATAATTTTTTAATTTAAAAAATAACAATGCATATAATTGGTCAGTTATTACCATATTACCAAAGATTTTACGAATCTTTGATTAACTAAGCAATATTTATATTGAAAAAAAGTTTATTTACTAAACAATTATCAATATAAAAACGTAAGCATTATATATCTACTATTTATATATATTATTAATATAGTTAATATTGTTATTTATTGTTACTAAATTCATATAACATGTATATATATATATATATATAAACTTCATATATATATATATATATATATATATATATATAAATATATATATAGTATAATAATGAATATTATAATTTAATAGTATAATTATACATAGTAATTTTATATTTTGTATTTATTTTGTATTTTATTTATATAGTTAATATTATTATATTATATATTTATATATGTATATATATACATATATATATATATAATTTAATATATACATTAAGTATATAGTAGATATATATATTTTTAATTTGTTTATT
Organism: Osedax fenrisi; assembly: GCA_964019155.1. Lineage (NCBI taxonomy): Eukaryota > Metazoa > Annelida > Polychaeta > Sabellida > Siboglinidae > Osedax > Osedax fenrisi. The sequence continues at coordinate 7,784,797 of OZ025246.1, read as the reverse complement.
TTTAAAATAACAATGCATATAATTGGTCAGTTATATTACCACAGATTTTACGAATCTTTCTGTAACTAAGCAATATTGATATTAAAAAAAAGTTTATTTACTAAACAATTTTCAATATAAAAACGTAAGCCTTATATATCTACTATATATATATTATTAATATAGTTAATATTGTTATTTATTGTTACTAAATTCATATAACATGTATATATATAAACGTCATATATATATATATATATATATATATATATATATATATATAGTATAATAATGAATATTATAATTTAATAGTATAATTAAACATATTAATTTTATATTTTGTATTTATTTTTTATTTTATTTATATAATTAATATTATTATATTATATATTTATATATATATATATATATATATATATATACCCGTACCCGACCCGGCGTTGCTCGGTTTTGATTATTTTCCTATCTATTATTTATTAATTATAGTTATTCCTGATTTTGCATTGCCAAGCCGAGTACCTTACACGGCATTACTCGGTTTTTGATTTTTCATTATTTACTAACTATAGTTGTAATCGACTCGAAATTTCTCGATTTTTGATTTTTTTAACATATTTATTTATCTAATATAAATATTTAATTTTTGAGAAAAAAATGCGAGTAAACCTAGAGTTCTCTATTAAAAAGTTGTATACGAATTTGGATCAATATAAGCCACTTAACCACGTCAAGGTATCGTATATAAAGTGGATTTTTACTCACTATTAATTATTATATGAAATATTTTTGAAATATTTTGACATTTTTTGAAATATTTTTGAAATTTTTTGAAATATTTTTAAAGATTTTTTTGAAATTTTTTAAAAATATATTTTGTAATATTATTTATATTTTTTGTATTTTAAAAAATATTATTTGAAATATTTTTTTATATTTTTCAACTATTCGTTGAAATATTATTATTTTAAGATATAATTAAAATATTATAATTATATAATAAATATATAAATATTATAAGATATAATAATATACTTTTTTAAATATTTGTAGAACATTTATAAAAAATATATTTTGTAATATTTAGAAATATGTGTTGTATACTAGGAATACAGAATCAGGAATAGCTATAATTAATAAATAATAGATAGGCAAACAATCAAAAATCGATCAACGCAGGGTGCGGTTTGGGTTTTCGATATTTATTAAGTACTATTTTGTAATATTGGAAATATGTGTTGTATTTTTTTAAATATTATTTGAAATATTTTTGAAATATTTTTCCACTAATTTTTGAGATATTAATATTTGTATAAATTTGTTTGAATTTTAGCAACAATTTATGTTATTGTATATGAAAAGTAGAATCATGAATAGCCATAAATAATAAATAATAGATAGGTAAGCTATCAAACAACGAGTAAAGCAAAGTTGGGTACGGCAAGAAATTCCAAATCAGGAATAGTTATAATTAATAAATGATAAATAGGCAAATAATAAAAAACCGAGCAACGCCGATTTGGAACTGTTTAGGTTTAGGTTTTCAACATATTTTGGAATATTTGAAATATCTGTTGTTTTTTGAAATATTTTTTATCTAATTTTTTAAATATTAAAAAAAATATGTTTCTATATATGTTTAATTTTATTTAATTGTATATACTAGAAATGTAGGATCAGGAATAGCTCTAATTAATAAATAATAAATAGGCAAACAATCAAAAACCGATAAATGTCGAGTCGAGTACTGTTTGGATTTGGGTTTAGGTTTGAGTTTTCGACATTTTTTTAAAACATATTTTGTAATATTTTAAATATTTGTTGTATTTGTTAGCAATTATATATTTTAGAATAATCAGGAATAGCTATAATTAATAAAAATAAATAGTCAAACAATCAAAAACCTAGCAACGCCGGCCCGGCGTCGCCGGGTAGGGTATGACTACTAATATGTTGAAATATTTTTTATATTTAAAAATATATTTTATAATATTTTAAATTATTTTTGTATTTTTGTATTTTTACAAAATATTTTACGAATAAATCTTAAAAAGAACAACGGATACAGTTAGATTTATTAAATATTAGTTAGAAGACAACAATTAAAGATTAGCTATGCATAATTAGGAATAACTATAATTAATAATTGATAGGCAAATAATAAAAAAACGAGCAACGTCGGGTTGGGTTCGGCAAACAATTCTAAATCAGGAATAGTTATAATTAATAAAGTATAGATAGGCATATAATTAAAAACCGATCAACGCCGTTTTGGGACGGTTTGGGTTTGGGTTTTCAACATATTTTGTAATATTTGAAATATTTGTTGTATTTTTTAAAATAGTTTTTGAAATATTTGTTCACTAATTTTTTAAATATTATAAACAATATTTTTCTATATTTGTTTGTATTTTAAATAAACTTTATTTAATTGTATATACTAGAAATATAGAATCAGAAATTGCCCTAATTAATAAATAATAAATAATAGATAGGCAAACAAACAAAAACCAAGAAATGCCGGGTCGGGTATGGTTTGTTTTTAAAACATATTTTGTAATATTTTATATATTTTTTTGCAATTTTTAGCAATTATATATTTTAGAATAATCAGGAATAGCTATAATTAATAAAAAAAATTAATAGGCATTAAAAATCAGGTATGGCTACTAATATGTTGAAATATTTTTTATATTTCTTAAAATATTTTTAGACACTTTTTAAAAATATATTTTGTAATATTTTAAATTATTATTTGTAATCTTACCAAATATTTTACAAATAATCTTAAAAACGAACAACGCTGGGTCTACATCGGATACAGTTAGAATTAGTAAATATTAGTTAGAAGAAAAAAATTAAATATTAGCTAAGTATAATCAGGAATAGCTACAATTAATAGGCAAATAATCAAAAACCTAGCAACGCAGGGTAGTGTACGGTTTGTGTTTGGTTTAGGTTTGGGTTTTAGACATTTTTTTAAAACATATTTTGTAATATTTGAAATATTTGTTGTATTTTTTAACATATTATTTGAAAATGTTTTATACTTTGTTTTGTATGTCAGCTAACATTTATTTTATTAAATATATCCATTAAGAATCAGGAATAGCTATAATTAATATATAATATATAGGAAAATAATCAAAACCGAGCAACGCCGGGTCGGGTACGGCTAGTAATATATAATATATAATATTTTAATTTATTTCTTTAGTAAATCTGTTTATTATAAAATATAAAAATAAAAAGTTAATATAAGTATTGTTAACATAGTTTTCATTAAAAGTGTTTTTAACTTAAATATATGTAATCAATAATGAATGCCTTGTAAAGAGTGATTAGTGGTACTGGCATTTAAGATTATTAAGATAATATCAAGTATTGATTGTATGATCAAGTGTAGATTATTATACTATTATTTTATAAATAGATAAATAGTAAAATAATATTTTAATATAGAAATAAACAAGATTATCGGTTGGATAAATAATGTATTTATGGTAAAAACTATACATTTTTATTCAATACATGTGTGGGGTGAGGAGGGTGAGTATAAATAGAATTGTTGTATGCTGATTATGTAACAGACTAAATGTCGTATTATGTAATATTATACCACTGGTGAGGGGCGGAGCTTAATCAATAAAGATCATCAAATAATACATATATATATATATATATATTATTTATAATAATATCCATACGTATATATAGATATGATATAGATCGGATATAATGATGAAGTGATATATGTGTATAAGCCTTCGTTAGTTGTACCAGCATCAACCTAGTGGTGGTAGTGGTGGTGGTCAATTGACCGGTTAGGAAATCGCTGAGTAAGAACCTGTAAGCTTCTGGTCAGACATAGTGAAACATCTTTAGCATCAGCTCTAGCACCTCACAATCATGATGGTTTTGAATGTGGAAGTGAGGGTTATATTAGCGTGGGAGGATGATTATTGAATATATAATGTGTATATGTATTATTTAATCAAGACGTAGCCTATAATAAATATTCCCCTATGATATGTAAACATTGACCATCCTTAATGCACTATTGCATACAGTAGTAGATAACACAATTGTAGGAAAGATATGCTTCTGTATAGCCTTTAGCTGAGAGTCCACGTTAGTCTGAAAGATAATTGTGGAGGAGAGATGGGTCTCACTATCCTGTGAAGATCATAGAGATAGATAGTTTAGTGTTAACGAAATATACATGGCATAAAGTCACGTGACTATCTCTTATTATGTTATGACATAATGACATATATAATATATTATGCATATGGCATTATTAAGGTCAAATACCTCGAAAGTCTTCTGACTATTTTATTTGTCCATTTATTGTTTTTCTTTTATAATGATTACAATAATAAAATGTATCTTATCTTATCAATATATGGCTCATATTTATGTTTTATTTTTATCGTATAAATATAATAGAAAGTCAACTAAAATTTAGTACGAATTTAGATCTATTCATAGAAGCCAAACAACCTCGTCAAGGTATCGCACACTGAATGGATTTTAACTCATTTTTTTTAGTAAGAATTACTGGAATTTCAACCTTACATTTCATTTTGATATACAAATTATTAAAATCACTAACTAGTAAAACCTTTACAAATGTAATGATCAGCATATAATTATATATATTTTTATATAATTATTTTTAATTATATCTAATTAAATAATGTTCCTAACATTATATTAATATCAAGTGCAAAACATATATTAATATATGAATATCTTGATTATTTTATCAACACAAATATAAGTACATCAGATAGGCTAAATTTAGAATATGCTAAAATATCTACAAAATAAAAGTATTACACATATATGTTCCGATATGACAATAAAAAGGTAATGTTAGTACAAGTCGATAAGTGTTGCATTATAATAATAAAATGGAGATAGAGATTACATTTCTGATTACAAATTGTGATGATATGTAGGATCTGACAAGGTTTTTAGAGACTCGTACAGTTTCTAAGCCAACCCAAGTTAACGCATAATTACATCTATTCAGAAGTGTAAACTAGGAGGTTACATTTTTTTCGCGAACGCTTTTCAAGACTACTAGATATATAAAACTTGTATCGTGTCGGGTATGGAATATTATAATTTTGAGTAAAAAAGCAATTGATAGAAAAAGTAGAAATTAATTATTCAGATTATATATATGTAAATATATGTAATATAATAATATAATTTAATATACTATAGATTGTTATAAATATCTATGTGCACTGTTCTACTATGTATACTCATCATATTGAATAATAATACAATTGAATACAGTGTATCCATATTGAATAATAATACAAGCCACTTAATAACATTGATCATTATTGGTTTAAAAGTATCGGCCTTCTACCTGGAAATCTATAAATATGAGAAATATGATAATTATGATAATTAGGAAAATGGATTTATGTATTGTAATTTAATAGTTGGAGAAATAGATCAAGCAATAACTTATGATAAGTGCAATGTTTGGTGTCACATTATAAGTGAAACAGGAATTTCTATCTGCTACGTAATAGAACATAACAAGAATATTCATCACGTGGACAGATGGGTATCTCTACATACATGCTAAACAGCATTGTCTTGCGAAAAACTTCTCATTCTTCTAACTTACATTAGTTATTCATTTATTATATCTGATGAATTATTATTAACAGGTATATATATATATATATATATATATATATATATATATATATATATATATATATATTAATATATAATATTATATAACATTGTTACCTATAAGTAAATAACAATGCCTTTTATATCTTGTATATATTACTTTATAATATTATTTATAAATTTTATAACTGAAATATTGTTATTATCATTATTATTATAGAATGTAAAAATATATTATTATATGATAGTATGCATTATAGTATGAATTACATTATTAGAATAAAATATAAAATCAAAAAAAAAATGTAGACGAACCCGAACGTATATACGGTTATTTGAATAAAGATTATGACTTAAAAAAACTCTTCTCCAAACATTGAGTGGCGCGACATCAGTCGTGTAAAATACATAATAAATGATAAAATATATATTTTGAATCATATATTCCAAATACATTTTATGCTGGGAATTCAGTAATGTTATCTATATTAAACTACTTATAGCGCATATATAGTATGTATATGTTTGTGTGGGCACACTGTTAAATAAGTGACAACAGTTCAAAGCAGATATTATAGTATTATATTGTTGTTTCAGTTTCAAAAAGTGAACATATTTATTGCAGTCTATTTTACAGTAGCTGGTTTATCATTAACTTTTTTTTAATATACATATTCTCTGGTCATTTAGTGCAATATTATTTAAAATTAATTGGTTAATAATATCTAAATTAATGAAATATATTTATAATGCCCTATATTTTTACAGCTAGAGTCACTAGGGAGGATTTACCTCATAATAGGAGGTCACCGTGTATTGAGCTATCAATCATATATTATTTATATTATATAAGTATTCAATTATATATATTACACTATTATATTATTGTATATATTTTTTTTAATTCACTAAATTTATATATTATAATAGTTATGATTTAATATTATAAATTGTATTAAATATAAATAAATTATATAAATATATATATATATATATATATATATATATATATATATATATATATATATATATATATATATATATATATATATATATATAATATATCCTTATAGTATGTAGATTAATAATTAATTATTATATTAATTTCAGATATATATACTAATTCTGCATATATGTTTTCATTACACATGGTAAGTTATATAATATATTTTCATAAAGTTTAATATAATTTAATATTACTTAATTTTACATATGAAGGAATCTGCGGTAAACAATTTTCTGTTGCATTTATATGTAGAGTAGGAGACTGGAGAGGGATTATTGTGCTGTATTTAATTATATAAAGATATTACTACAGCACAACTGTTTCCAAAGAGCCGTAATGGACTATGAAAAAGGGGCCTGGAAAGGATTAAAATCTGTTTTTACAGATACAGAATTAAAGGGTTGTCTCTTCCATTACACCCAGGTATTATAATATTAAAATAAAAGTTTAAATTACTAAATAATTAAAATTATATAATAAGTAATAATGAAGTATTCAAAAAAGATTGGGTTATGCTCTCGTTATAAAGATGAACCAGAAACAAGAGAATTAATTAGAAGATTTATGGCATTATCCCTTTTACCATCAGGGCACATTAAAGACAATTTTATAAGACTAAAAGTATCTATCCCATTCACTGATAGTACTCTACGAGTATTGGCTTCCTATATGGAACGGCAATGGATAGAATCAACAGTACACTCACTCTCTTCAATATCAGTATACAATATGTCCATAAGAACGAATAATGATTGTGAAGGATATCACCATAGAATAAATCGGATTGCTGCACATAGTTAGTAATTATTAATATGAATCATATATATTTATATTTAAATTATATATATTTTTTTTTTCTAATACATTAAAATTCGTTTATTTCAATATATTCATAATAAATTAATTATTTCAAAATTTTTTAATTTAATTTGAAAATAAATAAACCCTAAAATAAACCCCAAATGAAATAAATACTATCACAAAAAAATAATTTGATTAAATCGTTTAAAATACATTTTTCATTACCAACATATTAATAATTATATAAAATGCTAATTATTTAATATCCAATATTATAATATGCTATTATAACACTGTAAATGTAAATTTAATTATCTATGGGCGATAATAGATATGTCAAAGTTCATTTTGTATCATATCGATAGTTGGTATCATCTCAATATGACACCGGTGTCGTATTTGAAAATTACCCCCATCCAAAAAAGACTCCTTAGATATTCTATTATCTTTGTAAATTAATTTAAGTACAAGTATCAGAAGTTTTCAGAAGCAATATGAAATTACTAAATATTATCACATTATTGTATCATACACTCTTATATAGATTGTTAAACATTATGTATATAAAGGTATATACAAAACATTATATATATATAAACATTACATATTATGAAATTGTAATGGAAGAAATTTTATGTTTAATTTGGATATAAATTTCAAAGATGGTATTGTAAAATATTCCTGTTTTTATAGGAAAAACCCGCTAAATTTAAAAATTTTTAAAATTTTAAAACTTTTAAAAGTTAACTATTCTAAACCTACAATATAATGGAGACTATTGATACCCTAAAAACCGATTTTAATGAGTATACTATATTTACAGGTAATATATATACATATAAAATTATATTGTAATAATAATTGAGGATCTGTTTAAAAATAATATGTTATTTAAATATTAAGTTAAAATACGGTTAACTATTTAATATTTGTTATGACAATATTTTAAAATTTTACTTGTATTTAGCGTTTATTTTATAATCTAACCGAAAGTTAAGTAATATATTTATATATAAATATATAATAAACTTATACTAATCATTAATGATTTAAATTAAAATAATATTTTATTTAAAATCATGTTAAATAGTTAATATATTTATGAAAATATTTTATATATATATATATCTATACAATTATATTATGTATAGATTGTGTAGTAGAGCTTATTGAAACCAAAACAATAATTTGAGTTACAAATGAATATAAAAGAAACGTTGTAAATTCAATATCAGAATCAGAAAACAAGTTATTTTATAAAAACAAGAATACCGATGAAGGTCTGATTGTTGTAAGGGAAGAGGATATGGCACTAAAGGTCATAGGCGAATGTCATAGTTCTGAAATTGGAGGACATTCTAGAATGTTAGTATTGATTATTATATAACAATGTTAAATATAATATATGTAATATATATAATATATAAATATATAGTGAAAATACTATGAAAAAGATATTAAGAACATTTTACTGGAAAGGACATGTTAAAACAATTACAGATTATGTTAGCATTCAAAACTGAGTAGCAATAAATTAATATATTAATATATTAATATTGTAAATCATAGATAAAACACTGCGAAATTTGTCAATGCTATGATGAAAGGAAAACAGTATCCAAAGTTCTAATTCCAATAAAAGTTACCGGCTATGGAGATTTGGTAGGAATGGATTTAATTGGTCCACTTCCCGAAACAAAAGATGGTTTCAAGTTAGTAAACACATATATTTTAAATATAATAATTATTTTAGAGAATTAAAATAATATAATTACTATTTTAGATATATATTAACAATGGTGGATTATTTTACCAAGTGGGTACACTGTTACTCTCTAAAAACGAAATGATCTACGGAAATTAGTTTCCATCTGAAAGAATATTTTTTCCAATACGGACCACCAACAAGATTATTAAGCGATCAATGTCGAGAATTGGTCAATCAGGTAATATGAATATTTCAAAAATTCTACAATTTGTACATAATATATAATTAAACAGACAAATAAAGAATTGTCGGAATACTTTAACGTGAAAAGACTGGTTACGTCGGCATACCATCCGCAATCGTAAACCACAATAGAGGCACACTTTTGAATTTTTCTTTTGTGTATATATAGAATAAAAATAATAAAAGTAGGTAAAACTATAAATACCATTAATAATAATAAAATAAAATAGAATAAACCGTACGGAAATGAATAAATAAAATAATAATGATAAACAATATTAGTATTACAGGTATATATATATAGAGGAATATTTTCGCCGATCGAGGCCCTAGTGTATATTTCCAACCTATAAGCACCAATGGAGGCCCATTTTAAATAGTGATAATTTGAAAACGAAATTTTTTGTAGTAATAAATATATTATGACATATATTATTAATTTGTTAAATTTTTATTTTTAATAAATTCATAATTTTAAAAGATATACATAAAATGGGCCCTGTTTACCTTTTTACATACTCTTAGAGCTTTAGAGGCCCCGCCTAGTAGTACATATATATTAATTTAAAGTTAACATATATTTTAAATAAATATAAATATTACTTATTAATGTTTTATAGGTCTATGAAGAATAAAAAAATTAAAATACCGTAAGTATATATAATAAATTTATACATATATATTTATTCTCTTCCTGTTTACATATTTCCTACAAAAAAACTAATTTATTTATCTCCTTTAAACAGTTATTTTATATATAAAGTTAATTGTTTAATTTTTAACTAATTATTTTTAAATAATTGATTATTTAAATATTATATTAATCTATATTACTAACTGGTTTTTATGAATATACTATAAAATTGTTTTAAATACAGTTTATATATTTATAATTGCATTATTATTATTTGTTTTAAAAAAGCAATACAAAAAAGCCATAAAAAGCTATTTATAAATTTCTAAGAATTGGTAATATCAAAAAATTATTAATTATATGCATACTGTGTATATTCACTTTATATATATATATATTTAGATATATTTTACTTATATTTTTGAGAAGATTAATACATATATCAAGATATCAAACGGTGAACCTCAAACTGGATCAGCTTAACGGAGATCTACTGCTGGTTTTCTCGCTCTGGTATTATAACCATCTATCACGAATTGAATAGGTCCACCATTGATTTATTGTTTAAATAAAATCTGATATCTTGGTTTGTCCAGTGATTTATTGATATTACTAAATATATATGTAGATATATATGCGTTAATTTATTTATATTACAACTATCATTTACTAAATAAGTAAGTAATATCAAAACCCAAAGTGCTTTCGTAATATCATAATATTGCATTGCATGCTATATTCATCTAGTTATTGCTATGCAGATGGTACCGATACACACTCTATTATATTGATTTGAAAATATATAATAAATTGACCACATTAGTTTATATATATATATATACGAATACTATATATATTTATATATATATATATAGTATATACTTTCTTAGGTCTTAATTACCAAATCTATATATAATAATAAACCGTAAATAAATTTATAATATATTCTATTGTTTCTCACATATAATTGAATTGCATCATTTAATTAACTATGATAACTAAGTGCGACACCTGCAAGGATGAGTGTGATGATGATTATGTTAGATGTGATTGTGGGTTAAAAATACACTATATGTGTCTATATAAGGCAAAGGTACTTCTAGCCATTGGACAAAATCAAATCCACCTAAATATGCAAAAGAAATATTATCGTCACCTCATTTTACCTTCAAATGTACAAAATGTATACATAACCTACCATCAATTATTGATGTAAATTTGCAAATGTTAATAATATCTCACAATTGTTGGATTTAAAATCTTGCATACAATCAAATAATCTGTCTACAATTAAGTCTATTAATGATTTAACATTTTAAATAGATAAAATATTCTCAATATCCCCAAGTAAATCCTATGCTAGTATATTATCAGATAATATTAAAAATTTAAATTAAATCAATAGTTCAATATCATCAATAAATTCACAAGTTAACATAATTAAATCGAATGATGACCTTTCCTTAGTGTTCGAAAATATTCCTGAAATATCTGATTGTAAGGAGGACTCAGCATATTTTTCTATTTTTTCTAATTCAATATCAGACATATTTAATATATCAATAGATAATATATCTCAGAAATTTAATTTTAATTCATCTAAAATAATATTACAGTTTGATACTAGTTTAAATAAAAATAAAATTTTGAATTCTAAAATGAAAATGAAAGAATTTCGAATATTTAATGATGTATTTATTAGGATATCTTTACCTAGTTCAGAAAACACTCAAATATAGAATAGGTATATTTGATTAAATATAACATATTTATATATATATATAAATATATATAAGTGATATATTAATTTATAATATATATATAGATTTTTATTGTTATTATTTGTATTGTAATTAAATTTATTCTATATAGGTAAAGTCAGTTTTATTTAAGGATTCCAAATGTATGGATATATTCATGAATACTGTTAGAAATGAAGGAATGTTTTTATATAAAAAAATAAAAAAATATTGAATAACACTAATAATGATAAAGAATTAATGGTTAGGAAAGGGACGGCTGAAACTATTTATTGTCTAGGTTTTTAATAATTATTAATATTTATAAATACTTTTTCTAAGAATTTTAATTATATATTATTCTAATATATGTTTACACATTTCCAGATTGCAATGTATTTATCTCTACAAAAAAAATATATGTTCAAAATCCGTTATCTTATAAGCAGATAATTTAAAATTAATTGCTAATCAATATAATGACATATTTAATAATTATTTAAACCGATTCCATAATGGTCCTGTACGAAATTTGATTTTAAATGATACATTTATTAAAGATGTTAGTAATATGAATATATAAAATATCAATATATTGTATTTTAAATATAAAATAATTAATATTATTATATTCCAACTTAACTAAGCTATTCATTTTTATAGTTCGGATATAGAAAATATAAAATGTCTATAAGTGATATTTCAAAAACTGATACATTAAGGAAATCGGTAATGACAGATATGAAGGAATTTGTCAGGCTGGTCATTACTTTTAAAGATGCAAATACCGACATAAGTGAGTAAATTAAATCCTATTTATAATTAATATAATAAAATATTTATATTTTATAGATATTAACAGATCTATTGATATGGTTAAAATTGAATATATCGATAGAGTACTTGCAGCGATGACAAACATAAGTACAAAAATAATAAATAAATCGTTGGTAAATCTCGATAATTTGATACGCAGAATATTAAAGCACGTGTCTTCAGTATATTTAAGCGAAGGTAATGCAATTGAGGTATAATAAACTTAATTATTTTTTACCCGAAACTTAATTTTTTATTTTATTCATAAATATATTCATTTATATTTATAAAATAATAATATAGAATATATAAATAAGTATAATATATGGTTAATAATATAATATAGTTATGAATTGAGTACTTTTACATTAAATAGTATGATTTAAAACTTAAAAAATTAAGAAAAAAGGCACACAAAAATTTTTTAAATTGAACACAAAAAAAAACTAAACCCGATATGTAAAAACTAAAAACATATCTGAAAGGAGCGTTAAAAATCTAAAAAAATATAATACATATGTATCCTATAATGTTTGTCGTCAAATATTGACCTATGATTTTTTTTTGAAAATAATCCAATATTTTTGAGGAACATAGTTTAAAAATTATTTATTTATACAACTTGTAAACATATTTTATAATGTTTTAAATGTATACTGTATACTTGAATATATATATATATAATATATTCAGGCATATTTATATGATTTTATAAAATATTATACTAATGATTAAGGTTTTAAAATTTATCAAAATATTTTTTTTCTAGAAATCTCACTTTTTGGAAAATATTTGAAAGTCGAATAAAAAAAAACTAGACGTGATTGAGAAAAAGGTTTTCACATTTATGATCAGTGTCAAAAATAAGTCTATAATCAATTGACAGAATGTCATCCTATTTTTGATGCAGACCAGTGTTATCAACGATAATGTGTCTTTACCACATTTAGAACAATTCACTTTTGGCTTCTACCTAACTGGGGTGTATAATACTAATACAGAAATATTCAAGTTAGTTCATGTACACGTGCATATGCATGTGTGTACGCATTTATTCGAATTAGCGCACATAAGTGTATGTGTGTAGACATATGAATTATAAAACAACACTTTACACTACATATTATCTTTATATAATAAATGAAGTTGGATAACACATGATTATTATAGAATTCTTGGCATCTAATTTAACATATATATCAACAAGTTTATTTTCTATTGAAAATATGTTTAGATATAAGTGATATTTTAAAATTTATTTTTAATTATGTTTTAATCGAGACACCCAGATAAAAAAAGTAAGTTCTTAAAAAGAGTTAGATCTCTATATTAATATAAAATATATATAACATTCATTTGTTAGGTATTTGTGACTGGTTTCAAATATGTTAAATATGTTGTTTATATTTTGTAATAATTATAATGACTTCATTATTGAATATTATATATATATATAAATGAAATACTATTAAGTATTTACTGTTATCATACATGATCACAATATAATAGCTTATACCTAAGTATGAGGCATGTGTACACGTGAGTGGTGATCAATGCATGTACAGCATCGTGTGTTATATATAATGCTATGGCATATAGTAACTATAGTTAGGTGACCTGCAATCATAGATACAGAGATAACTTATATTATAACTTATATATAACAATATATATATATATATATATATATAATTTAGAGTTATATAAAAGATACAACTAATGTTATATAAAATCATAATAATCAGATTATAAGGATATAATTATATAATAATATATAAAATAATTAAATATGTATTAATGATTTTATATTATTTTAGGAAAATAAAATATCTCCTCATAAATGACATCACTATTTATCATATTGTAAAAAAAACCATTTAGAAAGTAGTGGTAGGTATTACGCATTATATTATTGTAAATTGTAAATAATATATAGTTTATAAAATTTCATTAATTTATAATCATAAATAAAAAAGTAATTTGATAACATAAAAAGTGGCCCGTATTTGACATAATTCCCCTATGCTGCTATACACTTATACTGAAACGATAAATTGGAAATGTAAACCATATATCACAACTGAAGAACAATATATATCGTGGTGTACAGACTATAAATCATATTTAGATAAATAATCAAATAACCTACATACTAATACTAAAAATATAAATGATATAAATGATAATACTGAAAACACAAATTACAATATTACATCTACTTCTACTAACCCACATACTGATAACGAAAATACAAAGTATTTAAAAGATAACACTGAAAATACAAGTGATACTATAACGTTAAGCGTACTTGACTATATTCGCGTATACATATATACACTTATATCTTATTTTTAGTTATCATATTACAAGAATTGGTTTTATTCTTTGATCAGAAAATTAAAAATTAAGTAAGTAAACATAATGAATGTGTTAAGGATGGCAGAGAAAATGTACTAGTAATGTGCGATGGTTATTCTAAGTTAGTTAAAGCTGTAGTAACGAGAAATCAAACTGCAGAAACTGTAGTTAAAATGTTGTTAAAGGAATGGATCTTTGTATACGGAACACCAGAGAAAATACACTCGGACCAAGGAAGAAACTTTACGTCTAAAGTTAAAGGGCTATATGATTTTTTTAATATTAAGAAAAACCAAACTACCCCATACCATCCAATGGGTAATGGACAGGTTGAAAGAGCAAATCG
The DNA here is from genome assembly GCA_964019155.1 of Osedax fenrisi. Classification (NCBI taxonomy): domain Eukaryota; kingdom Metazoa; phylum Annelida; class Polychaeta; order Sabellida; family Siboglinidae; genus Osedax; species Osedax fenrisi. The sequence goes on along the minus strand of OZ025246.1, from coordinate 7,769,506 downwards.
AACAATACAAGGGTTATTGAGAACGCTAAATACTAATGAAAAGAAAAAATGGCCGATGCATATTGACAAATTAATACATGCATATAATAATACACCCCATTGTTCGACTGGGTATACTCCATTTTATCTAATGTTTCTGAGAGAATACAAGTTACCGATTGAAAGAATAATGAACACCGAAGAAACGTTCAACAATGACTGGTTAGAATTAAATCTGTCTAAGATAATACAAATCAATTGCCAGGCTATGGAATCATTAGAGGAAGCAAGTAAAAAACGACAAAAATTATATAATCGAGGTAAAATCGAGGATTTATTAGTTGTGGGGGAAAGTGTGAGAGTGAAAAAAGTAGTGTTAGGCAGAAGAAAGTTAGAAGACTTATGGACTACAGAAGAATGAAGGGTTGAAGGGACACATAAAGAAAAAAATGTTTACATAATAAAGAGAGGTGATCAAGTGAAGACGGTGAATAATCAGAATTTAAAACGAGTAGAAAGATTTAGAATCGGGAAGGTTCCGGGTGAAATGTATAATAGTATGTCACCGGAGTCAACATCTGGAAATTCGGGGTGAGTGTAGTAGAGTGGAAATATGATATTTAGATAATTAAGAGAACGCGCGCATTTATACACGCGCAAATATAACGAAATACAATATACACTGCTAGATAATAAGTTGACAGCTCAGCAGTGTACTTATACGATATACGATATACGATTGATAATTAACACTTGCACTGGTTTAGCTAAGGTAACTATAATGATTAATATGTATAATTGGATAAAAACCATAATAATTATACAGGTCTTTTGTTTGTGATTATAAATAAAACAATTTAATCTATACTCGTTCGAACTCATTATTAGCCATACTACATATGTATATATATATATATATATATATATAAATATATATATATATATGTATCTTTTAATTACATATATGTAATATATGGTATAAATGATATATAATAATACATTTCATAATTAAAATTATAAATATATATTAGTAACCATTATAAATTAATAGATGGAAGTGATACTGTACTCCCAGACATACACCAAGTAGGTTTCATGGATTTATCAAATAATGAAGTTGATAGAGGTACAACATTAGTATATTCATTTTTATTATATACAGTTTTGTGCATATAGAGTGTCATAATTTCCTCAAATTGTATTTTATATATATTATGATATGCAGTGTATCCATGTATAATAATATAATTGTATCATTATATTTTATGTTATATTATGTATCCTATAGTATAATTATATATTTTTAACAATCAATGTATGTTGTAAAGTAACCCTATACACATGTTATAATTGTATAATATATTTATATAATATTTGATATATTTTATATAACTTTATTAATTTGTAGATGACATAAATGAAAATGATATTCTTTCAAGTGATGATTTAAAAACCTGGCAAGTGAAGTGTAAGATTACTCACAATAGCATTGATAAATTATTGGCTTTATTAAACACTAAAAAGCATATTCAGTACTTACCTAATAAGGCTAGAACTTTGTTAAATACAAACACAAATATAGTTACGAAATCTATTTCTAATATGAAATATTTATATATTAATATTATTTCTCAACTGATAAAAATTATTGATAAATGCAATTATTTATATATACTAGACACAATTCCACCATCTATAAATATAGATGGAATGTCACCATTCAATTCATCATCAAAATCATTATGGCCTATATTAATTTCGATAAATAAGAAACCGTATTACATATTTCTGTGCACACTTACATACGGTAATACGCCATCAGATAATGATTTTATGAAAGACATGATAGAAAAAAGTAATATATTAATAAATAATGGAATACATATCAGGGAAAAATATTTCAATATTTTATTAGAATCTATAATTTGTGATGCACCGGCACGTGCTATGATCAAATCAACACTAAGCCATAATTCTAACAATGGATGCAAGAGGTGTTTAGTTTTTGTTGAGTATATCGATAATAGAGTAGTTTTTCTTGATTCCCAAGCAGAATTGAGAACTCATGAATCGTTCGTTAATAGAATAGATACAAAATATCACAAAGCTGAAAGCATACTAAGAAAGATAAATGGATTCAATATAATTCAACAAATGCCATTAGATTATATGCATTTAGTGTGCATTGGAGTTATGAAAAAATTACTTCATAATTTGATATCAAAGTATAACATTAATCAAACTAAAATTACCGAAAGGATGAAATTATTTAAACTACCAAAGTATTATATTTAATATTAATTATGTTTATTATACCTAATATTTCATACTGATATTAAAATATTATTTAGGTACATGTTTTCACGAAATATTCAGCCACTAGAAAATATTGTTCACTGGAAGGCTACAGAATATCGAACATTTCTGGTATATCTTGGTTCGATTGTATTGAAAGATAATTTGGACAGCAAAAAATATAATCATTTTATGCTACTTAATATTAGTATTTCTATTTTATTGTCTTCCCAATTGACTTCTAATTATGCACATATAGCACGTGTTTTATGTAAAAACTTTGTTGATGATGCATTCATTTTATATGGACAAAGTTGTATTACATATAATATGCATAATATAATCCACATCACAGATGATGCTATACGATTTGGAAATCTGGACATATAAAGGAAATTAATTTAATATATTTGCCACAGTATAGAATTTTTTTATCGTATACGTTTAAACAGAGTTTTCAACATGAATCTTTCTATCTGGGTGTCATCTTTAACTGTGTATGGGCGGGTCAACGCGTTAGGGGTTAAAGGAGGCGGTTGACTATCTTTACGCGAGGATAGGGGGCGCGGTGTTATAGGTGGCAAATCCAGTATTGCTTGTTTCGCTACTGTAAAATAATAAATAGTTTAATAAATATAATTATGTGTTGATATAATAATAAATAATAATAATGTTATTATAATTGTGCTTTGATATAATACTAAACTAATACCTCTATCAACTGTACCATCTTCATTTTCTGAATTTATTAGGAGTGACTTTATATGAGAGTTTGCTTTATCAAGCTTTCTGATAAAATAATAATAATTATATCTGCTAATAAACTATTTATATATATAAATATGTTATTGTAATATATTTGTTTTTATGTTACTATATATAAAAGTAATGCTATTAATTTGATTATATAATGATAATTGATATTGCCGTATACTTAGGGTTTCATTATTTTTGGCAAAAACCTGTTTTTACCGGGAAAATATGTAATTCAGTATTTTATATTTATATATTTACATATTTATATCAGAGGGTGTGAGTGGATGTTTCAACACATTATAGGAGGTGTCGGGTAATTGTACATGTAATGTGACGAAGGTATATGGGGTTGTGGGAAATTATACATATTAGGCGCTGGGGATGGGGTCGCGTTGTTTTCGGCGGTAGAGGTCGTATACGTACGGGTTACATCATTAGAGGTCGCGGGTGGACGTTTCACCGAGTTAGGAGTTATAGGGGTAGATTGGGCACCGAAAGGACGTGGGGTGTAAAGGTATTTATATTTTCTAAATGGAGTAACATGGTTGATGGGGGGCTGCGGCGGCGGCTGGGAATCGTATATACCGAGCGGAGAATTTTGGGACGCGATGTGTTCGACGGTAGAAGTAATAGAGGTCTTAGAGGTCGTGTATGGGCGGGTCAACGCGTCAGGGGTTAAAGGAGGCTATTGACTGTCTTTACGCGGGGATAGGGGGCGTGATGTTATAGGTGACGAAATCGGCGGTAACGGATGGGCGGGTCGACGGGCTCGCAGGCGGTCTTAATACAAAAAAACCAATTATTTTGGTATTAAAGAACCAATAATGCCATCAGGTTTGTTTTCTAAATAAAGTGTATTTGTTAAATATCATTTAAATAATTGTATCCAGGAGATGGTTACAGCTGGAGTAAGAAACTTCAGAAGGAAATACACTCATCTATGGTAGCTAATATGAAAAGAGCTGAATTAAAATTAAAGTTGGAAGAAACATATTGGACAAAGCATTTGATGGAGTTTCTTAAAGTCACATGTGTAGATGGTGTAAAGTTGTCATCTAGACTTAAACGAATACTAACACTGGGAGTTGAATCTACTACCATCTCAATACTCCATTAGGTCGTACATCTGGGGTTTATGCAGCTCTAACTGATGTTATAAACGAGTCCACTTCTCCTGCTGTAGGTTATCTCTTTGGAGTAATTTTCAGTATGTTTAATCTTGAAGAACATCTAGAAGACAACATGTTAGTACCTTGTCACTTGAGTGCTAATATTGTAGGGGGTTTGCCTATATTATGCTACTTTATTTATTCTTATAGAGGTCATATGGATCATCTAACAGAGAATCTAAGATTTGTAAAATACATATGTAGAGTAGAACCTACCATCTATAAATTAATGACTAGGATATTGTTAGTTACAGAAAGTAGAGGGGACAGACAACTTGATCAATTAGTTCTTGATCCACAAAGTCTTCCTATAAGATCTATTTCTGATAATTTCAGTTTCATTAAGAATAGTGTCCATAGTCAAATGCACGACATGGTTAAGAATCCCAGAATCTTAGACTTTTGTCCTAATTACACAGAATTAGAAAAAGACACTTTATTGGATACAATTACTACTGTTGAACCATGTAATCCATAACTGTTATCTCACATATATAGTTTAAGTAACATCAGCAAAGCTGACGAAATGTTAGGTAAGTTTGCCAAATCAAGAACAATAAAAGACTTTGTAGAAAAATCTATAACTGAAGGTAAATACTTTTCAGATTTTATCCAAGTCACAAGTAACCGAATGTTTAGAAATTTGAGAAAATCTGCTGAGAAAGAATTAGATTTAGATGGTGATTGCTCTTGTTTTCTTAGTAATAGATTAAGGAGTACTATGTGGGGTCGACCAATACTATTAATATTAAATTATTAAATATGTCATCTATTTACTTGAGACCATATAATATGTGTACTAATAACTAAATAATATTATATTATAATACTATACTTATAAAAATAATAATATGTATATATAATAAAAGATATTTTTATGCAGTATGACAACAATGACCTCTCAGCTCATCAATTACTAATTTGTGGTGATATCTGATTTTTCCAGAAACAAATTTAAATATTGATCATTTGTTTGAGTAATATATGTATATGATTTTCGTATATGACTTCCATTTGGTATATTACATTGAGCTCGTATATTATGTTAATATTTGTATGTTGTGATTTACTGGGTTATATTAATATCAAGTATGCATTGTTAATACGATAGTTTATTATTATGATATTTTATAATATTTAATTAATATATAATATTAATTAATTACAGTGTGCATCAATAAATTTATATCAACACAGTATTTTATAATCACAAGAAAACATATACAAATGCAGCACCACTACATGTAGAAACGTTAGTAAATTTATTGAAAATTAAGATTTAATAAACAAAATGGATGATGGACCTATAAAAGAAATAATTATCTAATTATATGGTGACAATTTATTATTTTATTTATTTATTTGTACATTCTAATAGGTGACGATTTAGAGATAATGAACAAAGATGGACTAATCTCAAACTAAACAATGGAACTATAGCACAAAGTTTAAAACTATATGTACATAAATTATACATGCCAGTATCAAGGCATACAATATATTTAAACTAATATTCAGATTTCCATCTATAAATACATTAAACCATTATATTAATTCATTAATTCATATAATATCCAGGATTTACTATAATTATAAGAGATTATTATATCAATATTATTAAGCATAGAAATAATACAAACATATATATAAAAAGAACCAATATGGGAATACATTATATCATATGTATGACACACCACATTTATTGAAAAATATTCTAAATAATCTTCGAACTAATGGTTTCAATATATATATAACAATTTATATATATATATATATAATTCATTAATAGCTTTACTATCAATGTGAAAAGTGTTAGTTCGAAGTTAATCGAAGAATATTTTCAATTCGATATTACTACGAAATTACGCCACACTCCTAAACTTACTATTAAGAATATTAAATTGCCAATTATTGCCCATCTAAGAGTTTATCTTGCAACACAGGTTTTTAATTAATATACAAATATTTCAAATGTATATATATATATATAAATAGGTAAAGTCTAGAATTTATCTAGCACACTACTATACCAATATTACTGATGCACACTGTGAACAATGTAATACACCCACTATTATATAATATACTACTTGCCTATGTAATATTAAAATGCATTATGAATGTTTACACCCCTACAAAAGTCTACCCAAACATTGGGTATCAAGTAACCCAGTCAAATCAATATTATCAGGCATTTATATCAAACTTAAGCTATACTAGAAACAATCTCCGTTACTCAAATCTCTATTTTCGTAAACATAGTACCACTTCTGAAACTATACGTGGTAGAATACGCTATCATGCTTACAAAGAAAATCTAACTCCATCAAATGTAAAATATACATATAATAACCAAACTAATATTTTAGAATTAAGACACAAACTCAATAACTCAAAAAAGATCGACTGGAATTCAAAAGCAATGCATATATCTGAACTTAATTTCAACAAATGTAAACTGTCTTATGAATCTTATCTTAATATTCCAAACCCACCTCCTTCACCTTCATTACCACCACACCATCCCCACCCCATAACCCGCCTACTACATCAAATTCCATACTAAATCCCTCTACATGACTGTCTAATGATATAAGGCAGTATCACACTTCTGATGCTAACAAATACTCCTCAATAGATGTTCCCTATATTGAAGCTGAATATGAGGTGAATGAAAACACATTAGATGTATTCATATTATATTTTATTTTTTGAAATTTTAATATCGAAATATTATATATCACATATCATGTGTAAACTATTTGAAATAAAATGAATAATATATTAATAATTAAATTGAATAATATATTATTTCTAGATGGGGATAATATTAACTTGTTATTTATTTGTATATGATTATAAGTTCATTTGAGTTCCAACTTGGTATTTAGATTATTTATTTTGTATATAAATATGAATATAGAGTGAGAAAATACCAGCAATTGCCTCATTATTTATTTTATATATGATTTAATGTATATATATGGGCTTCTTATTATCCACATATTAATAGTATTTATATATATTAAAATTATTTACTTAAAATAATTAACTAAATGATATACTTATATAAAATATATCATTTAATAATGTAAGTAATTTAATTAATATTATTACTAAAGGTTTAAAGATGCAACACTAATTAAATACTTCGGAGAATTGTACTTATCAACGAACATTAAAAAAGACATAGCGAACACGGACAATAATAAGCGTAACAAGAACTATAGACGAATATGTTACCCTAGAGTAAAGAGTAAAGTATTGGTCATAGTAGAAGTACATTCGGTAATAGCGACACCGCCCATTTACCACGATGACTGAAGTTACCATGGTCCACTTCGAAGTATACTAAAGAAGAGCGACATGGTTACTAGCTATATTGATACTAATGTGGATACTTGCGTTACTAGTGAATCCGCTCACATGATTAATGATTATGGTGACATTAAGCATGACTCATACGATCATCCTGCTGTAAATCATTTCTCGAAGTTAGATACGCCCCCAACTATCGAATTACAATAATACCCCAGCTACCAACAAGCTAGATCTATCCTTACACAACGAATACCAACAACCCAGCCCGCTTATCAACGTATAACTATAACGAGCAGATCTATCGAATTAACTACTAATTATCTACTAATTAACCTGAAACCACGCCCATTCCCCCTCCCATGACTCTTCCCCTTCACGATGTACAGCCTACTTCGCAAGAGAAGGTGCTACGTAATGAGATACAACAACAACAACAAAATGCATCACGTGGACAGATGGGCATCTCTAAATACATGCTTAACAGCATTTTCTTGCGAAAAACTTCTCGTTCTTATAACTTACATTAGTTATTCATTTATTATATCTGATGAATTATTATTAACAGGTATATATATATATATACATTAATATATAACATTATATAATACTATTACCTATAAGTAAATAACAATGATATTTATATCTTGTATATATTACTTTATAATATTGTGTCATATATAGTAGTGTGCCATAACAGAAACAATCTCCGTTACTCAAATCTCTATTTTCGTAAAAGCGTACCACTTCTGAAACTATACGTGGTAGAATACTCTAGCATGCTTATAAAGAAAATCGAACTCAAATAAATGTAAAATATATATATAACAACCAAACTAATATTTTTGAATTAAGACCCAAACTCAATAACTTGAAAAAGATCGACTGGAATTCAAAAGCAATGCTAATATCTGAATTAACTTCATCAAATGGAAACTGTCTTTAGAATCTTATCGTAATATTACAAACCCACCTTCATTATCACCAACACATCCACCTCCCCATAACCCACCTATAAATATATATACTATAGTATATATATAGAGATTGAAATATATGTGAAAATATAACTATTTACTTTGAAATATAAGTAAAAATAACATTATTTACTTTATACTCAATTTACGGAGAACTTTATCAGTAAAACTTCTAAGGATCTTATTATATTGTTAGGATATCATTGAAATATGAGTAGTATAAATAGAATTAAACTATCTACTTTAACTTATGTTTTTATTTTTATATTGTAAAAAATATATAACATTTTAACAAACATTTAAAAATATAATTATTCAAACATAATTTAAAAAAAATTATAATATAAAATATAAAATAAGTATTTAAAAACTAAAACAACAAACAAAATTGTCTTATTAAAAAAACCATTAGATACACAAAATTGATCTCTATCTATATTGGATAAAAAATCACTCACTCATCATACTTTCATATCATTCACCCTTTCAACAACCTCATTTATCCATCCCTTCAATATTACTTAACTCACCCTCACCTACATCCCCATCAACCCAATCCCACCCTAACCCTCACCTCACTATCCCTCATCACCAACACCTCCATAATCGACATCTCACCATCACCCCAGTATGCCCTACTATCCTAGTTCTATATTAGGCCTACCCCTGAGGTATACACCGACATCCACACCATAGTGAATGAATGTAGTGAGTTCCTCAACGAATTTGACAGTGACACCAAATTAATAAAACGATATTTTGATTATTATTAAAATTATTTATTTTAGGTGTATATATTCTTACGAGGAGTTGTATCTGAACAACTGGTAAATAATCCAATCCAGCTCGGTGACCCTGGATTGATAGTCGAAATCGACGAAAGTGTATTTAGGCATAAGCCTAAATACCACCGTGGGAGGTATCCTGTCGAAGATTGCTGGGTATTTGGAATGGTTGACCAGTCCTGCGATGGGTGTAATGGAGTTAGTGTCAGATAGAACTGCCAATACCCTACTGGCCATACTTCTCCGGCATGCACGACCCGGCAGCACCGTTTGCAGTGCCTACAGTGGAGGGCCTATGGTGGAATTTCTAGAATGGGCCTAGGCTATATCCACGCAACGGTTAACCATTCCAGAAACTTTATTGACCCAATAACTGGTGTCCTACTGGACCCAAACTAAATTAAATTTAAGACCATGAAAGGGGTCCGTAGGACTCAACTGGTAGGATACCTCGACGAAAAAATATGGAGAGATTTATACACATCCGATGTATTCCTAAATATATAATTAAATATTTTTAAATAATAATAATATGAGAATTATCCTGGTAATTTACACATATGTATGCAAAAGACCAAAATAATTCTCATATGTAATATCATAATAATTTATTAAATATTTTTAAATAATAATAATTTGAGAGTTATCTAAAGCGTAAAGTTATAACAAATCGTACAGTTATTACAGTATGGTTAATATATTTGATATATCTTTATAATATATATATATTTAATAATCAATAAAAATATTTAACAGATGGCTTATATAAATGGAGATTGGTGTGTGGTACAAGTATGCCTGGTATGCAAGTGTAACTAAGTCGGAAGATGCTGACATAGTCAAAATACATAATGCCAATAGAAAAAGAGCCGCTGAGTTTTCTGCGTACTCTTACGTTAATCAAAAAAAAAATTAAGATAGAACAAATAATTGAGGAAGATGGCATTAAGAAGGCATATAACATAATGCACATTTTAGGTCATACCTTTGAGAGTGGCAGTAATGTAATAACTAACAATATTATAACAACATATGAAAAAGAAGATAATGAAGAAGACATGATGGATAGTACAATGGAGGAAGAAGATGAGAGGTTAAACAATAATTTCAACGATAATTCAACTAGGGGAAAAGCAACAAAATTAGGTATCTATAATTATAGAATTTCCAGAAATGACCCCATCTTACAAGATTTTTATAATACTTATAAAAATATTGTAAGGTGTGGGTCGGAAACATCTTTAAAATTAACTATAATAAGATTAAGAATAATGCTTGGATATCTTCAATACACACAAATAAATGAAAATAGTAAAATATTGGAAATAACAAATATTAAAAAAAAAATATATCAATATTTATTGAAATATTATATAAAGCAGTGTATGGGGGTTCGGGGGTAGAAAATTATATTCGTAGTCTACATTTATTCATAGAATATATACATCAGGGAGAATACGAAGACAACATAGTTAATTAAATGAGAGACATTAAAGATGTTTTAAAATTTATTAAAAAAGGATCAAATAATGAAAAAAAACAAGATAGAGCTAATAAAATATTTGATAATTTTAATAAAAAAATACCATCTTTAAGAGAAATTCGAGAAGTATTTTACAATAAATATGTAATTGAAACGATTAATGAAATCAGAAAACAAGAAGAAAAAAAACATATTGATAAGGCACTATGCACAACCTTAACACAATATCTATTATGCATTGTTAGCCTCGGTTGTTGCCATAGACAAGGTGTGTCGACAAACATGACAGTTGAAGAATTGTTATCAACAACCGAGTCTAACGGAAAGATATGCATAAGGGTTAGGCAACATAAAACGGGTAATAATTATCCTGCAGTCGTTGTCCTTACTACAGAGGAATATGCTCTGTTTAAATTATATTATATGTATGTGAGACCACAAAATGTTTTAGTAAACAATTTTTTTCTTACCTCTACAGGAACAATAATTAAAAATCCTGGTAAGGATATACAACGATTGCAGGATAAGTATAAACTCACACATTATACTGCAACCATGGCCTGAAAGGCAGCTGAGACTGCGGTAGACAATAACATTTCTGAGGATGACCCTAGTAGAAGTCTAGTTTCCGAATTATTGGTACATAGTGTAAAAACTGCAAAAAGTCATTATGTACACCATAGCATTGAAGACTATGTAAAGGCAATGTCAATTATAAATTATAAAAGATTTGTAAATATATATCCTTTAATATATAATATATTCATAATCATTTAGAAAAATGTACATTTTGGCCGAATGCTAATGCAAATAAAATCCAATATTTTTTAAAGAGGAGGCAGATAAGGGATGAGGAGCTATGGACAAAACATCAGATAACTGAAATAGGCAGGTAAATTTGCTTAATATATTTTTTAATTCTCATTGTTAATAATATTATTGATTACGATAATACCTCGAGATGTCACAGGTATTTCTTTAGAAATAAATATGGAACATATACCAGACAATTTCTTACGATATGATATAAATGTAAATAAACCAAGGTACCTTATATTCATGACGAAAAAGAAACTATAGATAATGTTAACTTCAAAAGTTTGGTATCTAGATGCTACCTTTCGTATCATTAATCGTCCATTTCAACAACTTTTTGGAATTCATTGCTTCGTAAAGTCTGGTGATCATATAAAGCAATGTCCTGTTTGTTTCATATTCATGACTCATCGCCGATATGAGGATTACGTCGCAGTATTCACCGCTATTAGGAGATCTCTACAGCGCATGAACCTTGAACGTTGTATGCTCGATTATGAGAAGTCTACATATATAACTATTGAAACAGTATTTAACGTTGAACGGGTGTCTATTCCACTATACCCAGGTAATTAAATATTAACACTAAATATGTATTTGATTATAAATATTAACATATCTGAATTATATTTAATATTAATAAAATAAATTTATAACATATATATTCTCGTAATTTGTAAAATACTCTTAATGTAAATCATACTAGTGTCATTATATATATTAACATTTACCGGTTATTTAAAAATAAATATATACTATTAAAAAAATATTAATATTGACTAATTTTTAAAGGCGATCAAATACAAAATAGTTAGAGCTTGGGACTCCAAGCAAGATACCGTGGCGATGAAAGCACTAAACACGTAGTTCGTGAATAATGGCACTGCCATTACTACCGACTAATCATATAGCCGAGAGCTTTAACATCATCACAAATTCCGTTCGTCGAAATGATCGTCCACTGCAGAAACTGATCAAGTATGTCCGAAGGCAGTTAATTACATCAACGGTTCAGATATCATTACCGTTTACGGAACCTCGGACAAGTAAATATGACATTTTATAAATTAGTAGAATTCATTCATAAGGATTGTAAACTAGGTGAAATACATATTCAACTAGTTCATTCAAAAAAAAATTATAAATATGTTAATAATGTATATAAACGGTAATAGTGTAAATATAAATAATTTAATATCAACATATAGAAATAACAATATTAGTGTATCCATTTAATTATTATTCATTTTAATATAATATATTATATATTAATACAAATAAATATAACTTGTAATAGACAAATTTCAATATATGAACACATTTTCGTATTGTAAAATATGATAACATTTTTTTTTAATATAATCTCTGGTCATTTAGTGCAATATTATTTAAAATTAATTGGTCTTAATAATATCTAAATTAATGAAATATATTTATAATGCCCTATATTTTTACAGCTAGAGTCACTAGGATTGACCTCATACTCGGGGGGTCACTGTGCAATGAACTATCGATCGTAAACCCAAGTAGAGGCTGACTTTCGGTTAGTTATTGCAAAAGACATACTTTATAATAATCATGACCATATGACCATGTGAAAATCATTGGTGTAAAGTTTACACTGTAAACATAACATAATAATGTTAAATAAAATGTTCACAACTATACATTATCAACTTGATATATACATATATAAATATATAGTATTGTTAATGACCCATTTGAAGCCATCTCTTTCAGTTGGAATCAGACGTATTTTTTTTGAATTTTTCCGGGGAATGTCCGCCCTAAAACGTAAGCAGAAAAATCATGGCTTCTGGCTTTAAAAATACGAATTTATTTATGAATTAGGTTTGAATTAAACGATGTTTTTTTATATGATTTACGTTGACATTCCTTATAATATAATGTGTATTAAATTATATTATGAATTAAATATAATCATATTTAAATCATTGATTTATAAACGAGTTGGTGCATTGATTTTCGTATTAAATTAAAATTTGTAATGCTGATAAATGATACAATATGATAACACCACTCGGATCAAGATACTATTGGCAATACAGTGATAATTTATTTTTTAGTGATAGATATTAATATAATAAATACAATTTAAAATATAAAAGATTATGATAATATTACTGATAATAAAATAAAATTATCATTTTCAATTACTATCGATAGTCTAATATAATACCGATAAACATTGTGTATATATTTATACACTATACATTATATTACAATTTTCTTTAACATTTATTATATTATTTGTAATTTCAAAATATGTTTAGTGGTTTATTTATATATTCCTGAAGTTTTAGAACCTAAGACATATTCATGCTTATAAAGTAAAAATTCTTAAAAAAATTAAATTAATATCACACTAGATTCTCACTAGATCAACTTAGAATATACACAGAAAAAATATTACTTATGCATATACAAATTTCGATTTTCTACACCCATCAGTGAAGGTTTATGAATTTACATATTATATTTCTATTAATATTAATATTAAATTATTAAATATGCCACCAATTTACTTGAGACCGTATAATGTGTACTAATAACTAAATAATATTATATTATAATACTATACTTATAAAATAATAATATATATATATAATTACAGATATTTGTATGCAGTATGACAACAATGACCTCTCAGCTCATAAATTACTAATTTGTGGTGATATATGATTTTTCAAGAAACAAATTTAAATATTGATCATTTGTTTGAGTAATATATGTATATGATTTTCTTATATGACTTTCATTTGGTATATTACATTGAGCTATTATATTATAGTATAAATTATTTTGTTGTTGTAATTATATATATATATTTTTACAGTATTGTATATAATGTTTTTGAAATTTTTTCTATATCACTCATGGTATGTCATAATTGTTATAATAAACATATTTGTGAAGTATGTTCACAAAATATGTAATATATTTGATAAAACGATAAGTATTTTAATGAAAAATATTTTCGTATTAATTATTATATTGTTATATTATAGTGGTATCAGTTCATGATGTATTATATATATATATATATATATATATATATATAAATATTTATAGGTTTTACGAGATGATGAGAAATTAATTTACGCGATCCCTAAACATAAATATCTATGTAACACAATAATACATTATTATATTCATTCATACAAGGACCCTCCAAAGAATCTGGATTGTATTAACTTTAAATTGGACGTGAATAATATACCATCAAACTTTTTGAAAGCTGATATTCGCTTTGAAGAAAACAGACACTTAATATTTATATCGGTAACTCAATTCAATATTCTTACATCTGCATCGACATGGTATATGGATGCCACCATCCGTGTAGTGAGAAAGCCGTTCATCCAGTTATTTGTGTGCATGCCTTTGTAAAAAATGAAAATTGTACTAAACAGATTTATTATAGTTTAGGTATTAGTATAGTTACATATACATATAACTATAGTATACTATAATTGTAATTGAAGTTATTATAATAATGTATAATAATAATACAGTTATATAATAATTATAACTCATATTAAGGTTACTGTGCATTATGTGTTCATGAGTAGTAGAACTACTCGTGACTACGAAGCTGTCTTCAGGAAGCTCCTGGAGATAATGAACAATACAATGGCATGCACATGGATAATGATGGACTACGAAAAGGCGGCATGGAGAGCCGTAAGGACTGTTTCCCTCACATAGATATTCGAGGGTGTATCTTTCATTATAGCCAGGTAAATATATTATATCTTAATTTAATTTTGTGAAATATTTTAAAAACATTTTTTGAAATATTTTTAGATATTTTTAAACATTGTTTTAAAATAATTTTACAAATTTTTTTTAAATATTGTTATGAAAATAGCTGTTATGAAAAACGCTCGCAGGTTTGGTCTGGCTAACCGATATAGGAATTGCGAAACCACGAGAAAATTCATACGATGTATGATGTCACTTGCACTTCTACCCGGGGAGCATATCAGGGAACAATTTAGTGAAGCACTCTCTGAAATCAAGAATGATGATAGTCTTGTGAGGTCATTTGCTGAATATATGGTAAATCAGTGGATTGAATCTTCGAGCCATCCCTTATCATCTATATCAGTATATTGTCTAAATGTTAGGACTAACAATGATACAGAAGGCTGTTTAAACAAGAAAGTAGGAGAGTAATATAAATAATTACAAATTAATTAACATTTTATACGAAGAAGCATCCGATGTAAAACTGTCTGTGGGTATGGTTGCTCTCCACAAATATACAAAGCAGCAAAAAAGTCGCTATATCGAAAACAATAGTAATATAATTTCACTTTTCGAACAATATAACAATAATGTAATATCTGCACATTTTTTATTATTAAATGGATCGTATTTAATAAATCCTTCTAATATTATAATGCAGATAAATGAGGATTATGATGACCTGTAATTGTTATATAACATGTAATACATACAAACAAAAAAGCATATACGTAATTATATATATATATATTTTTTTGTTATATTATTTATGTTTAATTATTACATTATTATATTTCTATATATATATATATATATATATATATATATATATATATTAAATGACTATTCAATTTATAATGTATATAATATTATAATAAATTAATAATAATATACATGTGCTTATTTATTTATATTACCTAAATATAATATTTGTATATAAATTAACAAACTATATATTATGTAATCAAATTCTAAATTAACTTAGCTAAACTTATTAACTTATTCATAGCTGATGATTTAAACATGTGGGTGCTGCCTGTGACTATTGTCAGTATACTGGCAGCTCTATTTTTATTGTATAATATATAGTTACCTATAATTTGTTTTATTGCATTATTTCATTTGAAATGTTATTTATTTATATAAATTTGTATATGATTAGTTACTATAAAAGGCAGGATAAAACTATACTGATCTCATATTTACATATGATATATATCATATTCTAATTAGAATAAATTAATTTATAATAGTAAAAATCAAAATTTAATAAAATAAATAAAATTTAATAAAAAATATTTAATTGTACAGTTACTATAACGGATAACATATCGATGGGTTATATTATTATACATATATAATCAACAGGTTCTACTTGAAATTAAACGGGCATTCTAAAACTATATCGATCTCGTATGTACGTATCATATTCGAATTAGAATAAATTAATTTCTAATAGTAATAATTTAAATTTAATCAAAAATATTGAATTGTACAGTTACTATAACGGATAACATATCGATGGGTTATATTATTATACATATATAATCAACTTGTTCTACTTGAAATTAAACGCACATTCTAAAACTATATCGATCTCATATGTACTTATCATATTCGAATTAGAATCGAATAATTTATAATAGTAATAATTTAAATGTAATAAAAAATAAAATACATATATATATATTATATACACACTCATTGCGTGTCGCGTAGCTCATACGTATTATTTATATCTGAAAATTTATATATATAATATCCATGCATACACGTATTATTTCTGAAAATTTATATATAATATATATATATATATATATATATAATATCCATGCATATACGTATTATTTATATCTGAATAATCGTGTATGAATATAAATTATATATCACTCCAAATTCAATAATTCATTTAAAGTAACAACTAATCACTGAATTAAAATAGCTTATAGCGAATTCATTATTGTTCAATTTATTATAGTTCAAGTTCAATCCTTGCATATAATATGCATGTCCTCGAAGTGCACGCGCGCAAGCCCGCCTACAACATATCACGTGTGAAAAAATGTGCCTACTTTGATGCGGAACTTTATACTATTATACTTAGTATAATTACTAAAATATAAAACTCAAATGTATTGAATATATATTTCTAATACATTGTATTTTATCTAAGGAATTTTATTTACATATGTATTACATATTACATAATGTAATATGATATTAAATAGAATAATTAAATTTACATTTGGGTTTTATATTTTATTAATTATACTAAGTATAATAGTATGATATAATATTATATTAAATATATGATATATTATTATAATATATCATAATTATATATAATATAATATATTTATTATATCATATATAATAATTATATAATATATAATTACATTATTATAATAATGATTATAATTAAATTTAATGTTATTTCTAAATAGTAATTAGAACGATAATTTCATTATTTTAAATAATATTTAATGTACACGCGGGATTCTATGATTGAGCTAGATCTGAGTATTTTTTTTTAATACTATTTTACATAAAATAGAATATATTTTTAAAATAATTTAAAAAAATACTCAGCTCAAACTTTGATTCTAAATCGTTTACTATATATTCCTATATTATAATATTATTAGAACTATATTTGTGAACTGTAAATAGTGTTATTAAATAGTAAATTATTACAAATATTTGTCTTTAATTTAGATACAGTAATTATATTATTATAATATATTATTGTTAATAAAATTATAAACAAATTCGCCTGACCTAATTCTGAATTTAGGCTAAATAGGCTAATTCATGAATTATGTATTAAATACTCACTATAACAAATATAATTTATATAATTTAGGGTGAATATGAAACCTTGTTATTATTCATATATTATATATTATATTAACACAAGAAAAGTATAACTAAACAATTATTTGAAAATTAATTAAAAATGTATTTGATAAACATCCTTAACCTTACAAAGATCTTTACAAAGATCCTAACAAAGATCCTTACAAGTTAAAAAATATTATACATAGACAATGTAATGCATTGGATCCACATAAATATAATTATATATCATTGATTGAATCCGTTGAGAACCCCTAATTCATAATACCCTGTATATAAGAGGTTATATGATGTTTTGAGATAACGTAGAGAGTTGGTCGTTATCTATCATAGCCTTATATCAACAAATTCTAAAAACTTCGAGGTTATAGGATGACTACAAATATCTATACATTCCGATAGATATACATTTACAAATTACAGCCCTATATCACAACGTACACTACTCTATATTACAAATATACAAACTGTATATAGTCGAATGATCTACTACTTAATAACAATATATTACTAGACAAAAGAGAGAATATTTCAAGTACTAAACTGCGATGGTTTCTCTTCTTGAGCATTTTATATATGTAATATGTTATTATATATCAATTGGTTCGTCTATAGAGTTATAACTTATATATTAAGATTATGATAATCTTATCCTAAATATATAATGTATAATATATATATAATATATGTATTGGGTATACTATTATATGTAGGATGTATTACCTTTGGGTAGCTTCAAGATATCTGCCAGAGTACTCTGCAGATGATTCTTCGTGGTTTGGGGTATATAGTATTATCTATTATAGATTAACGTAAGTGCTATTGGTTTGACTGCTAAGATACAAGTGAAGTGTTTATCACTAATAATGTGGGCGTGTCTAATTATATATATTATATTACACCCTTATACCAAATTTTTAATCTAAAATTTATACACCTTAAATAATCACAAGTGAAGTGTTTATCACTAATAATGTGGGCGTGTCTAATTATATATTTTGTTACATATTATATTACACCCTTATACCAAATTTTTAATCTAAAATTTCTACACCTTAAATCCCATGAGGCATATGGCTCCTCATTGCTCAATCAAGCGTTGAGGTGGTCTAACCTCCCTACCTGATCTTGTAACAATTGTGTTTTTTTCAACTGGTACTAGATCTATCCTATTACGCCTGATTGTATTACGGTTCCCATTCTGTCCATGTCTTTAATATAGACATCTTCATCCAGTGCCAATCTTCTTTTAGTTTTTGATAGTTTGTTGTCGCTGTACTGTTTTTCCTTGAGTTTCTTCTCCATGACCTTCTTTTTGAATTCCACATGATCTTTTTCGAGCATCATATTTTGATTTAGTAGATCTGGTAATGTCGTATTTAATCTACGATTCATTAACAACTCAGCTGGGGATCTACCGAAAGATAATGGTGTATTTCGATATGACAATAGACCTAAATATGGGTCTTCAGATTTCTCCATGATCTGCTTTAGCGTTTGTATAGCTCTTTCAGCTACTCCGTTGCCTTTTGGATATTTTGGTGATGATGTTAAATGTTTAAACTTGTATGTTTTGGAAAATTCTTTGAATTCTTCGCTGCTGTATTGAGTTCCGTTATCTGAGATCATGTTCTCAGGAATACCGTGTCGTGCAAATATTGATTTTAATGACGAAATTATTGTGATCGATATCATGTCTTTCAATAACATCGTTTCAATATATCGGGAATAATAATCCACCACTATAATGTATTTTTGTTGCTTGAATTGAAATAAGTCTGAGCCTACTGTTTCCCAAGCTTTGGAAGGTACTGGTACTATCTTTACAGGTTCTCGTTGAGTCCTTGCATTTATATTGCAGTTTATACATTCCCTTATTTCCTTGTCGATATCGTTTGAGATACCAAACCAAAACACACTCTTTTTTGCCCTTTCTAGACATTTCGTGATTCCTAAGTGTCCTATATGGATATTTCTTAACATTTCTTTTCTCGTACTGACAGGTATAATAGCTCTATTCTGGTACGTTAAGCAACCTTGAATCGTTGATAAATATTGTTGGCTATTATAATATTTTCGACCTAAATTATGTTTCAAATCTGATTTTGTCCATCCTTCAATAATCTTCTTCTTCAACCATGTTATCTCAGGATCATTATTCTGAGCTTTGATTATAGATTGTATTTTACATGATTCCCCAGGTACGAAAACACTACTTGCCATCTCTTCGGTTTCGATTTCTAATAGGTCGCACCCTGTATCTTTCGAAGGGTATCTTGATAATGTATCGGCAATGATATTGTTTTTACCGGGTATATATTTCATGTTTACGGCATATCTCATCAATCGTATTCTGTACCTTTGGATTCTTATAGGCACCTTCTCTATTTCTTTGCTTCCTAATAGAGTTATTAAAGGTTTATGATCGGTTTCTACGTATATGGGTGCACCTACTATATAATAGTTAAATCTTTCAAGAGCCCATACTACGCCCAACGCTTCCTTCTCTATAGTTGCGTATCTTTTCTCAGTATCACTTAGGGATCTACTGGCTGCTCCAATCATTTTTCGGTTTCCGTTTTCGTCTTCTTGTGTTAGTATCGCACCTATACCGTGATCCGATGCGTCTGTTGTCAATATTGTTTTCTTGTTAACATCGAAATACGATAATGTCTTCGTATTCTGTAACTCTTCTTTCAATATTCTGAAACTTTCTTCTTGCTTCGTATCCCAAATCCAAGAACAATCTTTCCTAAGCAATTCTCTTAATGGAGCACTGTATTCGGATATATTTGGGTTAAATCGAGAAAATTGGTTTATCATCCCAAGAAAACTCCTGACACTTTTTACGCTAGTTGGTGTTGGAATATCTATGATTCCTTGGACTTTTTGTCCAGCTTTAATTCCTTTACTGGTAATTTTAAACCCTAAGAAATCTACTTCTTCTTTACGGAATACACATTTATTTTTATTTAGTGTCAATCCTGATTCTACTATTTTATTGAGTACTGTTTTTAGATTTCTATCATGTTCGTCTGCATCCATTCCCATTACTAATACGTCATCCACGTGTACGATTAGCCCCTTGCAGTCTTTTAAGATTTTAGATATTTCTTTAAAAAATATTTCGGGAGCTGAGGTTAAGCCAAACGGTAATTTTTTATAATAATACCTCCCCCATGGCGTTAGGAATGTTGTCAATGCCCAGCATTTTTTTTTTAATGGAATTTGCCAAAACCCTGAATTTGCATCCAATTTTGAAAAAATGTTTCCTTTGATTTTACTTAGACTACCCTCGACCGTTGCCATAGGATGTATCTCTCGTTTCACTGCTGCATTTAACTTCGTTAAATCTGTGCAAATTCTTATTTTACCGTTTCCTTTCTTTGCAATAACCATTGGGCTACACCATTCTGTGGGACCACATGCTTCTTCGATTACTCCTAATTCGATCATTTTCTGTAGTTCGTTTTGGACTTCCGTTTGTTGATGTACTGGAACTGGTCTTGGTACATTAATTGAATATGGTTTTATTCCCTCTTTTATTTCAATTTTGTATTTCCTATTAATACTTCCTAATCCATCAAATAATTTAGGATCCAGCTGGCAATCTAGCGCATCTACTAATTTGACAATATCCAATTCTATTGATGCCTTTCTCGAGAGTAAACCTGTCATTTGTTTTTCTAAAATGAATATGTCCTCTTTTATTGTTTTACCTTTATATGTAATCAATGCTTCTAAGTATCCCTTAGCATTAATTTCAGTATTATTTGGTCCTCTTAATATTATATTAGTCTTCTTTAAAATTGGTAATAACTTATTATATGGCATTACGGATACGCTTGCGCCTGTATCTATCTTAAACTTAATAACTTTTTCGAATTGTTCACAATTTACTGTTAAATCTTTTATCCATTTATTTTGTTCAATGTTAGTTTTAATTTCGCCTAAAAATATAAAATTTTCGTCTATTTTTGAACAACAAATTTCATTTGTTTCGTATGTTCGCTGGTTGTAGTTATCACTCCTTGATTTACAACACTTTGCCCAGTGTCCTAACTTGTTACAGATATTGCATTTTGTGTTGAATGCTTTACATGACCTTGGTTCATGTATTCGATCACATCTGCCGCATTTTTTTTTATTAAACTTTTGGCTTGGTTTATTATAAGTTTCGTTATTCTTATATTTATTGATTTTTTTGTTAATATAATCAATATTTTCGTATTCTTTATTATTGATTTTCTGCATTTGGTTATTACTTGTTTCTTTTATTTTTGTAGCTTGGACTACCTCTTCGGCTGTAATTTCTTTACCTTTAACTTCTTGTAGGAATCTCTGGCGTAAATTATTGTCAATCATGCCTATGATGATTCTATCTTTGATCAATGAATCTTTCAAATCTTTGAATTCGCAAGTCATAGCCAGTTTTCGTAATTCAGCATAGTAGCATTCAATATTCTCGCTTTCAAATTGATCACGTTTAAAAAATACATATCTTTCATATGTCAAGTTTCTTTTTGGAATGAAATACGCTTTAAACTTTTCTTTTATCCACTCTAAGTTTTTCTTACCAGAGGATTTTGTTTTTTTTTCATCTATCATTACTTCGATAGTTTCATCTTCAAATGAATTGTATATATCTACGCCATCTGATCCTATTGTATTTAGAAATATACCGACTTGTGACTTTTCTGATTTGTTTTCCAATTCTCTAGCATTTTCATAAATTTCATAAGATTGTATCCATCTTTTATATATTTCGGCCCCTCTGATTTTATCTACAATTAATATTTCTGGGATTCTACATTCACTCATTTTTATAATAAATGTACTAATATTATGTTATTTCTGTAAATTCTGTGTGAATATAAATATATTTATATATATATTAAACAACCTATTCTATGGTATTAAATTAATTACCCATAAGATAGTTATATACACTATTAAAATAAACAATTAATAATATCCAGTAACTTATTATGTAATAAATATACAATGTATATTTTTATATATTTAATTAATTTTTAATTAGTTTTTTTTTTTTTTTTTTCTAATTAATTTTTAATTAATTTACAATAACAACTTGTTATGTAATAATCTAAGTACACTGTACTTAATGTATGTCGAATCTAATAATAAGCTTGCCTTATAATTATGATTTTAATCCCAAATCTTAATACCACGTAACTAATATCACTATTTAACTATCTAGTTAAAGAACAACCGCTGTCACCATGTAATATGTTATTATATATCAATTGGTTCGTCTATAGAGTTATAACTTATATATTAAGATTATGATAATCTTATCCTAAATATATAATGTATAATATATATATATAATATATGTATTGGGTATACTATTATATGTAGGATGTATTACCTTTGGGTAGCTTCAAGATATCTGCCAGAGTACTCTGCAGATGATTCTTCGTGGTTTGGGGTATATAGTATTATCTATTATAGATTAACATAAGTGCTATTGGTTTGACTGCTAAGATACAAGTGAAGTGTTTATCACTAATAATGTGGGCGTGTCTAATTATATATATTATATTACAATTTACTACGCTATGCAGAACATAATCAGTTCACCCACCTTATTTTTCAGATCACTCTGCTGCTATAGACACACTAGACTTGCAATATTATATACATAACTCTCCGAAACTGACATACATGTTATAGATTTGACATGAATCTCCAACCGTATCCATGATCGGTATTATAGTAATAAACATTATACTGAAAATAAAAAATAGAATATCCACACAGCATAACATAGCAGTCGGTGTTCCAAGAGGATGAAAGCTAATCTATTCGTTATCTATGTATACATATATGTTTCCACTAGCTGACCTCATTAACGGACACCCTAACGTCTAGTAAACAATCTACGATAATGATATATAGCTATATAATAACATAACTTACTCCACTGAACTACCAAACCACAATGTCATTAAATTGTATTAAATGTAAGCTAATATATATATATATATATATATATACTTACTTACTTATGTCGAACTCCCGTTCGACCCTTCTTTACAATTTTCTTCCAATCATCACGAATCATCATAACATTACGTATTTCATTCACATCATCTAGTCCAGTATCCTTTTTTAAATTATCAATGTACGTCACAGCTTTTCTTCCTCTGTTGCTTTTTCCAGACGTTGGTTGCCATAAAATCAGATCATGAGCTACTTCATCGTCGTGACGGATGCAGTGACCTGCTATTCGCAGACGACGAGTAGTTATAACATCGGTAATTTTTGGTAGTTCTTTATAGAGTTCAACATTTGTTATATGGTCTCTCCATGATACATTCAGAATCATTCTTAATAACCTTGTATAGCATCCATTTATTCTCCGTTCAAGTGATTTGTCGATCGTCCAAGTCTCACTACCATATAGTAGGATACTTTCAATAGTGGCTTGAAAAGTCCTAATCTTTAGTTTTCTTTTTAACTTGGAATTCCAGAGTTTTTTCAACTTTTGACATGCCTGCCAAGCTAGTGCCTTTCGGATCTCAAAGTCTTTTGATGAGCTACTCATCCATGCACCCAAGTATTTAAAGTTATTTACTACTTTAATATCTTCATTTAGTAATGAGTGGATATTTATTGGTTCACTTTGAGAAAAAGCCATTATTTCAGTTTTTCTTGAGTTTATTTTTAAACCTAATTTTAAAGCTTGGGTTTCTACATTTAATAGTAATTCTTGAGCCTGCTCAATATCTTGTGATATTAAAGCAATATCATCTGCATAGCTTAGATCTGTAATCACTTTTGC
Organism: Osedax fenrisi; assembly: GCA_964019155.1. Taxonomy (NCBI): domain Eukaryota; kingdom Metazoa; phylum Annelida; class Polychaeta; order Sabellida; family Siboglinidae; genus Osedax; species Osedax fenrisi. The sequence goes on along the minus strand of OZ025246.1, from coordinate 7,744,493 downwards.
TGGTACCCTACGACTCTGTTTCCTAGTTAGTTCAAAACCAAGATCTAACTGTTTTCCTTTCACAGCCATTCGCATTGCATAGTCAAGCACTATTATAAACAGAAAGGGGGCCAACGTATCGCCTTGTAGAACTCCAGTAGTTATATTAAACGATTTGGTTTCTCCATCAGGTGTTAGTACTTTCGCTTTGGTTCCTTTGTATAATGTTTCTATTGCTTCTACGATAATAGTGGGAATTCCGTAAGCTAAGAGTATTTTGAACATATTATTTCTATTTATAGTATCGAAAGCTTTCTTAAAGTCAACAAAAGTAATGATTGCTTTTAGATTATTTTCTTTGATACCTTCTATTAATCTTCGCAGTGCTAGTATATGGGTAGTAGTTGATCTTCTGGGACGGAAACCATTTTGGTTATGCCGGAGAAGGGGATCTATAATTGGCTGAATTCTATTAAGTATCATCTTATTAGTTATTTTTAGAGCAATAACAGATATAGCAATTCCTCTATAATTGTCGACTTTATTAAGATTACCTGATTTTGGTATTGGCATTATTTGACAAGTAGACCATTGAATAGGTTTTTGCTTTTCAAGTAAAATTTTATTTGCATATTCTAGAAGGATATCGTCAAATTTACAGTATTTAAAAGCTTAAGGTGCAACACCATCAGGTCCTACTGTTTTTCCATCTACTAGATTATTCTTTACCATTAGATATTCGTCTTTTGTAAAAGCGTTGGTAAATATTTCTGTATGTTTAATTACAATTTCTGGTTCAAAATCATCAATTTCTTCTTCAGAATTATTATTGCCGAGTAAATTTTTAAAATGAGTAAACCATTTATTGATTCTATCTTCGTTATTACTGGCTTTAATTATTCCTTTTTTGGTAGTTTTACGACCAGTTATATCATTGATTAGTTGCCAACATTTGGCATGTTGTCTTAATTTATTCGAATTTTCAATATCATAAACTGTTTTCTCGAGGTCATCACTTTCTATCTTATCATATGCTTCCTGTAGTTTTCTCTTGGTTTCTTGAAACATTTCATACTTTTCTTCTATATTTGATAATACATACTTTTTATAAGCTTCATTTACATTATCACGAGGTATTGCAATATCTGGATGTCGAGATGGATTTTTATCAAGTTTTCGTTTCTTTGGTAATAGAGATTTACATGCTTCTTGATTTGCAAGAATAAAATTACAATATGTTAAAGATATGTCTTTAATTTCATCTTCATTGGAAATATTAAGTTGGTTATATCTCTTTGTAACTATGTCACTGTATTCTGTAGCTATGTTTTTATTCTTAAGTACTGACCAGTTATACATTGGTATTGCATTTTTCTTCTTTTGTGATCTAAAACTTAATTTAATTTTGGAATTCAGAATTCTATGGTCAGAACCTATACTGATAAAACTATTATATGCTTCACAGTTTATAGAACTATTTCTCCATTTTTTTACGTATCATTATATAATCAACTTGAGTCTTATTTCCTGTACAATCTGACATAAATGTCCATAGTTTATGTTCATATATATATATATATATATATATATATATATATGCAGTACACGATTAGTTGTTTAACAGAAACTTGTTACTAAACTAGTCAATTACTTCTTAGTCAGAAGTTGAATGAGGACATTTTACGAAACTTTGATTTTTTAGAATATGATCAACAATACTATTTTGACATATATTCTAAGTTAGAACTTCAAGCTATATTTTCCATACGTTCCTATTACTTTACATTGTCATTCAACACAACTAAAATAATTTCACACCATTACTATAATATAAGTAAAATAAGACATTATAACGACGTCCCCACAACTAAACTCCTCACTGAATAACTTATAAATTCCTGACTAACATACTGCAACTCGATACTTACCCATATAAAATATCCATATTTATTGACCTTCATTGCATAATAAATATATATATATATATCAGAAATATCTTCTGAAATATACTGATTACTTCACATCTATATCGCAACCTAAATAATACTAACTATACCTACTATCTCCCAAGTTATTAACTATACAACGCTAATTATATTACTTAACATATTCACCACTGAATCGTATTATCTCCATAATACGTATGTCCACAAACCAAATAACTGTCTACTCCTTTCAGCCATTCTACATATTCACAAACCACCACATTATTATTTTGTAAACAACATTTCATGACATAAGTTAATCAACTCCTGAACGGTCTGATAAATAATTTGTTTAAAATGGACATCATTTCTTATTTAAATCACTTTAAACCAACATATATTATTATCCCATCTTGTCGCTCGTATTAGTTGTATTTTTGATTATGATAACAGTTATTAGTAATAACTTATTACTATAATTATTATTTAAACACCATTACTAATACTATTAATTATAAATTACGAGTGTTTTATAAATATATTCTATTTCAAAAATATAGAAATACTATATGTATAAATCCGGGTATAAATATATCCACATTGCTTTTTTTACAAAATAATATTTTACTAACAACATTATATAAACAACTAAATAAACCATATTATATACAATACACCAGTTATAATATTACTAAACGACTCCATATTTACTTGATTATAATGTATATAAACTAATTCATTTTATAATATTAACACAATACACAAGTTTTATATAAAATAAGTATGTAATTTCATATTAAACTATAGTAGTTTACAATATATTCCGATATTATTCCAACATGTTATCAATAGAACTGTCTATAGTTGAACTAGGCATTGTTTACAAATATTTGCCTTTAGTCGAGATACAATACATTATTTAAAATCTACATTTTATTTACATACATGGAACAATATTTATTAAATTAATGTAAATAAACATAAAATCTACATAATATTTGATAAATTATATATTTAAAAATACTTCTCAATTTAATATAAATTCCTTATGTATTAAGATACATTCAAGGATGATACATATGTATGTTTGAAACGCTAACAATAAAGAGTTTGGTCAACCCATATGGGGCATGGTCAACCCTGAAGTTTACTTCATTTGTTAATTCTAATTACTTATAGTGATCACTTGTCCGATAGGATGGCTAATATTATTATAATAAAAAATATTAAATATTAAAAAAAAAAATACAATGATGTTATATAATATATTTCCATCAAACAGATTGGGAATTTATTAAAATATGTAATATATTAAATTTAAAAAATATGTATTAATATATCAAAAAAATAATTCACCCATAACAAATTCTGTAGAATAAATAACTATATATAATTATTTTTCCAAACAATATAAGCTACTATAGAATTATCTATTCAAAATAAAATACCAACTAATTACAAAATGTTAAACATACTATATTAATAATTATTGGTTTTATACAATATAGATGAATAGATATTAATATTAATTGTGTATATTATTATTTGTGTTTATTAAACTATAATTTGTCAGTGTTTATTGTTAATTCTACATACTAGATTATAATTATAACACTTTAAAATAATATAATGTTAATAATAAAATCCTTCAAACATATATATAAAGTTCATACAATTATTAAGGATAAAGTATGGAAGCAAACATATACATTATATTAACTGTAATAATATTCTAATTATAATGTATTAAATGTTGCATTATGCTATGAAATAATCCTAAATAAACAAATGAGTATAATCACTTACTCAATGGCATTAATTTGTTATTAACATTATATTATAAGATAATAAACTATATTCAATCTTTCCAATTCTCGTTCAGTTTCACTTATCATATCCACCGATTACAAATATTATTTATGTATTAACATAAAAATCAATGTTCTAAAACAGTATTAGGTGCTTATTATAATTAAAGTTGAATAAATTATATCATAAAATTATTCAATATAAATATTGTATGTAATTTGTGCACGAAAATTTCACATGTGAATAAGTAAAATGTAGAGCTAAAATTAAAGCTATTCCTTGTTTAATATATCATATCAATTTGTTAACCTTATTTTTATTAGTTCCAAGGAATAATTTATTTGTTAAGTCATAAAATAGTAATATCATTTAAAAGTTTATTATTTACTATAAATATTTATAATTTTCTATTTATTTTATATTTACTAAATTGGTAATATAAATAAAATATTACACACATAGTTATAAATGTATACAAATTAAGTAAATAAATAAATAAACTAAGAAATATATAGTGATAATATACCAAATCATTTACTATAATATAAATGTGTAATATATAATACTAATTTTGATAAATATTAAACAAAGTCAATATTATCTTTAATTTAGGGTGATTATTAAGTAAGTTTAGTTGTAATATGATGTATACATGTATAGCTAATAGTATGAATGTGACCATGTACAATAGCATATACATATTTAGATCATTTAAAGTAAAATAATTTAGAATTTAACAGATTAATATTATAATTCAATTTGATAATTTATTAACACATTAGGTATTAGGTATTTAAATAAAATTTAAATAAAACAAATACATTTAAAAGTGTATGAATAAAGAATAATTAATAAAAATACTTATTTTATGAAATAATCACAAACATCTATTGCTAATTTGTATAATAATTATAATTATAATTAGTAACTTATATTATTCAATTTTATATCGATTTCTATTTCTAAATATCAATAAATAAACAAAATAATGAATACTTTATTTTATAGTTTATTATATAACAACATAACACTAATTTGAAAGAGCTTTAAACTCCAGCGTGACCTTGGTAGAAGCCTCTGACATTTGATTACATTTTTCATTACCCATCTTTCACCTTCATAACTTACCTATTTTGTAATGATAGATAATTTAGATAATGAAATATTTATGAAATTGGAATAAATAATATGAATTATAATATAATTAAGTAATTATAAATAACAGATTATTGTAAGAATAGAGGTACATTAATTAGATTTGTATTAATTCATACATACATATACAAATCGATATAACATAGTATTAATTGATTCATATCACAATTATTTGTAATATTTGTAGTGGTAAAAGTAGTTAATAGAGTTTCATGTAAAGATGTTTACAACCCACACATACAGCCCAATATCGTGCAGATAGCTTTATATCATTGAACATCAAAATAGGGCAGTTTAGGTGTGAATGGCATTACTTACAGACCAATATCAGGTAGTTAGACAGATGGCTTATGCTTGATATATAAATTATCTATTATCAAATATTAAATCTTTGAATTTATATATTCCGATAAATAGTAACTATTTTAAAACGATAATTTGAAGCAGCCAATATCAAGCTATACAAATCTGGCAGATATCGCGGTGTTACAATTGATATGAAAGCAGTTTTATAAATAAATAGTGTTAATGACTATAGTAGTATAGGATAATATTTATAAATTTAAATAATATATTTTATAAAAAAATATCATTTAAAAAAAAATTAATATTAATTATCAATATCGAATTAAAATCTCAAATAAAATGTAGGTTAAGTTATATATGCGTATGTTAATATAGGGATATGTGTATGTATGTATATTTACGTGTGTATGTGTGTGTGTGTGGTATTAGATCATGTGACCATGTTAGCTATCTCTGTTAGCATACCACATCATCATCACCATCATCATTATTTCACTATATAATCATCAGTTATAATATTATCGTCACATGATCGATTCATTAGCATATTATTATTCGATAATGCAACAATAACTTCTATCATGTGACAGGTAATCGTGTGACCGCGACCTATTACCTATCACTAGATACAAACCTGCCATCTACCATGTGACTAGGTTATCACATGATCCACATATTACCTACCATGTGACCCGGTGACCTCCCAGTGACCTCCCTAACCTGTTGTTCTCCACAGCAGCCATGATGATCTGATTGTCTAGTGCGAGGACATGATCGTGTGAAGGTCATACTTCTCAAGGTCGTATTGGTGCATAAGGGACTCTCTCCATCGTATTGCGCTGATTCTCCTTCAAGGGGAGGGCAAGGTTTTATTGTAATCAGTAGTATTGATATTATAGTAGTAGAGTAAGATTTTAATTTATTAATTTATTAAACTCCAATTTTAAAAATTTTTCGGAAGAGGGATATATTAATAAATAAATGAGGTAAATAATACAAAAAGATTAATACAAATTATTCACTGTTTACTAAATGTATTACCAGTTTTAATGTGATAGTTTTAGTTGAAATTAGTATATAATGTATAAATGTATTATCTCAAAATGTAGGATTATGTATAATTTTAGAATACATATTTACCTATATTCAATTGTATATAAATGTATATATATATATATATATTTAGATTTTGCAAATATTCATATCAATATATTTGACAAATATTGATTAATCTTATCTAAATTAATTAAATATAATTATAATTAAAAATGAATATTGAAAATGTAAAGACAAAATGATATACTATTTCTGTACCCTTTCTCTGATGGTCGCAATCCTCTTCATGACTCTGTTGCTCCTGTTTGAGTGACAGTTGCGAGTCTTTCTCAGTAGTTTGCAGTTTCATGGCAACATTCTCTTTCACTCGTTCGAGTTTCTGTACTGCCATCTCCATCTCTTTCAGAGTTTTAGCTACATCGGCTGTAGTATTATATATTTACATATATTTTATATATTGAACACTTTTTAGAACATTTATAAAAGTATGTAAAACGTAATGAAAATTTACTGTAATTTTTTTAATATTTGTTGATTAATAAATTTAAATTCATATCATTCATACCTGTATATATTTATACATTTTATATTATATCATCATAGCCCCTACACTTATTTATAACATGAATACATCTATATAATAACGAGGTGTCCATTTGAATGAATTATTTGTATTATATATAAACATATCATGATTACAATACATGCATAGTATTATATTTAATTCGGAACGAGATTTATCATTGTTAGTTTTCTGAATCACGCGGAGATCACATCATTAACCTTGAAGATTCACCTTCTTTAGGATCAGTTCTTGGTTCTCTCCTTCGAGTTGTTCCTTCCTGGTGTCAAGTTGAGCTGCGAGTTGTTGCGACGAATACAGCATTGAGTCCAAGCCGTCGCTCTTCAAACTCGCAATCACCTAACGACGGGTGGCAATAGTTAGGTGACCCACTTAATAGAGATAGACATATGTTTATAATAATAATGCCACATATTTATATAATAAGGAGAACATATTTATTATAGTATAGTGTTTAGATTCATACGATTTTATTTTCTGATCTCAGACAAATATTTCAGATTCAAAAATATTATTTAGACTAGTCTGAAGTAGGATACCTACTTTAATATACAGGTTAGCAGTTAAGATGGGGTAGAGGTGTAGGTGTACAATTTAGTGAGCCTAGCTCATTAGCATTATAAAATATTTATAATTAATTTTGCTGATATACATTTACTCTGCCGATAGTTAAACAGAGATATTGTTACATTAAGTTGAGGTGGCCAAATCACCACTTTTAAGAATATTCACAAATATATATATCAATATATATCAAATATGATTGATCTATAAAAAATCAAGAATTTGTGCAAATTAGCACGAATATACATAAGTATGGTTTCATCTGTATTATCACTATGTTATATGTGCCTCTCTTATCCCTATATCCTACCGCTCTATCTCCCTATCACAGTCTCCCTTCCCTAACTATCTCCCCTCTTTATCTCCCATTCATACATATCATACTAACCAAGCTATATTTAGTCTCTCTCCTCACCCATCTCCCTCCCATTTCTCTATCACACCTCTACACCTAACTACACTCTCTCCCACATCTACCCCTAACCTGACTCTGTTGCCTATTCTCTCGCTATCTATTCAACCCTCACTATCTATTTCCATCTCCCACTCAACCCTCCCTCCCCCAACTCATTTTTTAATTTGTTTTAACAATGAGTAATTCGGTGAATAAATAACAACTGTTAGTAACTCTCAATAGGGGTCTATAGTGATAGATATAATATAATTTACAACATTTTATAATTGTACTATACACGTTATTGTGTATACACTAGTGATGTAAATGATGCTGATCTTTTGATGCCGAGCCGAGACTTTCATTTTCGGAAAAAAACGAGCCCGAGCCGAGACTCTAGCCAAACGAGCCCGAGCCAAGACTTTTACAAAACATTACAGAGTCGAAATTATGCTTTTTTGAAATTACATTTTAATACTAATTTTTATATATTTCACATTTACATCAATTTAAAAAAATAATCTGCGCCAACTTTGCGATTCAGTGTATAATGTAAATTTCATCTAGTGGTGCAAATAATACAGAGCTATTTGATGCCGAGCAGAGACTATTGGTTATTGATGCTGAGCCGAGACTTTTCGGAAAAAAAAATGAGCCCGAGCCGAGCCGAGACTCTAACAAAACGAGCCCGAGCCAAGTTGAGACTTTAGGTAACTGAGACTGAGACTGCATCATGCTTTAGATTTGAGCATCATTTACATCACTAGTATACACGCACCATTACTATGGTAAAACACGTTGACCTTAATTTCTTGAACTATTCGTGTCTCTCTTTTAGTGCTGTGTTTTAATTATAATAACAGGGTTGATTGGGTTTTTTCGGTTTTTTTCGGTGTTTTGGGTTTTTTCAGTTTTTTCAGTATAATTATAAATAAATATATTTTCATAACAATAATTAATATTTTGATATTAAATTGTTACTTATATAATTGTATTTACTTAAATAATTTGCAAAGTTAATCAAGAAGTATTTCAAAATCCTTGTTAAAATAAAAAATCTTATAATTATATTAATATATGTATATATAAAATATTTAATTTTAATTAGTATTTATCATAACAGAACAACATATTTTTTTTATTATTAATGATATGATAATATTATCAATAAGCTATTATTAATAATTTATTATTATAATAGTTTCTATTTGATTTTAATTTTAAAAAAAATAATCTTTGATTTTTATCAAGCCTGTAAATTTTTCTCACACCGAAAAAGTATGATGATTTTTAACAGATTGTCTCTCTCTATGTGCCTTTCTCGCTCTCACACCCCTACCGATATATCACCTATATATCATAACTATTGCTATTCATCATTTAGAGATGTCTCTAAATATTTAAAGATTTCTCGACGATTTCATTACTGCGTATATCTGTACAAAATCGGCCGATTTTTTGGATGTGAATGATGCTTTATATATATAATTTAAAAAATTATATATTTTTATATTATTATTATATTTTATTTAAAATAAAAATTACTTTCATTCATTATTTTATTAATATATTCAAATGGTATTCAATTCAATAGTAAATAGTAAATTTATTCTGTACCTTAAAGTATAATTTTACAGATATGAAAATCATATCTCAAATCTATTATAACAAAGTTTTTTCTCAATATTTTAAAATGTACTATAGATATTATTAAATGTTAACTAAATATACAATCAAACTAAACATATGTGTACATCATATTAAATACTAATTTTTTAAATTCCTATATTTTTATGCAAAAATATATTAATGAAAAAAATATAATATTTCATAGAAATATTATATTTTTGAAAAAACTGAAAACACCGAAAAACCCAAAAAACCGGATAAAAACCGGGTTTAATGGTTTTAGCGAAAAAACCGCCAACCCTGTATAATAATAAATGTTATCCTATCCTATCCTAATCGAATACCTTACGCGATACATATTATACTGAATAAGATAGCGCCTATAGCTCTCACTAGGGGTCACTAGTGATCTCCGCTTACCTGGTTGTGTTGTTCGCTGATGTCAGACTTGATGACCACCTCTTCCAGGAGACATTCACCGCGAGTGTTCTGCGTCATGTGCAGACAGTGACCGAGGGCTGAGTGATGTGGGTGTCACAGAGTTATGTAATGGCGATGTAGTAGTAGTAGTATACGGTTGTGTGTGTGTGTGTGTGTGATGTCAGCAGATTATGTCATATATATATATATATATATATATATATATATATATATATATTACTTAAATATATATGTAATGAAATTATTTAAAATATATCTAACAGCACATAATATTATAAACATATATGTGACATGGTGTAATATTGATATAGACATATTTAACTACATATATTGTGTTATTTATGATTTCTAGAGATGTCACAATACATGTAAATAATGTAGTGTAGGTAAACAACGTTACTGATGTAAACTATTGTATTCTGTGTATATGGGTATTATTATTGTACCTCTACTACGACTCATTCTATGACTCATGCGATAAGTATTATAACTGCTAAGTGTCGTAAAATTATGTCTAGATATTCAATGCGTAATGGAGGTAGTTTATATAGAAAGCTAACCTTAATGTATCTTTTGATGAGTTTAGAATCAGTGCTAAATTCATCGTCAAAGTCTTCAACAATAATTGCGGTATCGGAGAGATTGAAACATTTGGGAGTGTTCTCTTGATTGTTAATGTAGATATCAACCAGTTAGTGTAGTGGAAACTTCTCCCTTCAGCAAGCTCCAACCTCTTGAGCTTGATGTATGTGTCGCAGTGCAAGTAGAACTGAAGTCAGACGTTGTGAGGTTGGGTCCTCTCTTCGGGAGGAGGAGATGATGGTAAATACGTATGGCTGATATATTTCTGTAGTTGATGTGTGGAGTAACCTTTTTTAGATAGAGTCGTTTTTGACTTAACAGCCATCTTTAGCTGACAATCATGAGTAAACTATTTATTTCAGACTGTTAACGGTTATTTAAAGTAAGATGTGGATATCTATTCATTTTAAATAGGAATACTATTATTATTATAGAAGTCAGCATAATTTCATAATTACTATACAAATATTTAATTGTGGGAGAATTTTTAAATATAATAAAATATACTTCATATTATAATAATATACAATAATCTATTATTGCTAATGCTCTATATTAAAATGGGTGTCATACAAATGTGTGCTATTCTAATTATATAAGTAAATATTGCAATAACATATATACAGTTTTATAATTAAATGTGTATATATATATTTATCATGTGTTATAAAGGTGAACTATACATTGGATTTGATTAGTATAGTAATAAAATGAATATAATACAAATAAAATACATATAATTTTATAAATATTAACAATTGTGTATTTATTTTTACAATTCAGACATATTACATATTTGTAAATACAATATTGTATACTTATTATGATGGATATACATTATAGCCAGTGATATCAAAATACGGACACTGGGTGAGGGACTATGGGTGTGGCTATAGCAAAATACTGGAAAGGCAAATTCAATTATATAATATTGTAGTTAGTTTTTTATAGAGGTATTTTATTTATTTGCACTCGCGACTGGTGTTATATTAATAGACATTTACATGTAAATAAATAGGTGGAAATAAGTGGTCTTGTAAACAAGTTACTAGTAATTCAATATTTATTATTTTTAGAGATTTATTTGTATTTAATAATCGAAAATTAACATAAACTATATTACAAATAAGATACAGTAAGTCATAGTACTAATCTTAATTAATATGCACAATATTATATATTCTTTAAGAAAAGTATATATTTAGCTATAAAATATTCGATACATAAGAAAGGGTTACGTTTGCAAGGTCTGCAAACAGATCCACGTTACGTTAATAGTGAGCTATACCGATACATGTGTAATACCCCCCCCCATTGTACCCACCTCACTGTACTAGTGTTCAGGTGAGAAAAGCACTTCTGATCCATGACTACTGGTTTCCTATGATACATCAACACTTATTGATAGCAGGGATGGTCCAAATATGTATATGTATTTAACATTTATTTTGTATATTTGAACAAATATAGTCAACATATATTTAATATATATATATATTAATTAAACCAATATTTTATAAACAATTTTAATAAATTTGTATATTTTGGAATATTTTCAATAGTAAAATTAACACTTTTTTAATAACTCTATTAGATATAAGTAGTGTTGTGAGTTATTAAAAAAAACGTTTTAAACCGTTTTACACATTGAATAAAAAACGAAAAAAAACAGAAAAAAACAAGAGACATGCATTTTATACATATATTTATTTAATTGTTGATATTTAAATTTAAATTTAAATTTAACTTGACAAATAATAATTTCTCTGCTATTTTTTGATATAATAAATAGTATAATTGAAAAATGAATGATTATTTAATAAATGTATAATAATATAATATTATTATTATAATAAAGTTAAATTAGATTTCTTTTATGTTTTGATATAATAAATTGTATAATAATATATATATTATGTTTAATATTATATAAAAAAGTATGAATTTTCATATTTTTTTAATAATAATATATTAATATAAAAGAAATATGAAAGTTCATAATATATATTATTATATAATTTATTATATCAGAACATAAAAGAAATCTAATTTTACTTTATTATTTATAATAATTTATTATAAAATAAATATGAAAGTTCATACAGCTTTTATAATATTAATTATATAATGTACATATGTATATCTATAGATTGTGATTCATTCTCCATGTCTATAACATTAAATAATATAGAAATACTCAGTGTTATATTGTAACAAAATAAATATTATAATTATTATAATTGTCATACTAATGTATAGTTTGACAATATGATTTAATGATGCTAATAATACAGATAATATATTATTTGAATTATTACTGATTATTCATATAATATGTACTTACTTTATTATTATTATATTATTAAATAGCACATCTACTTTATTTAAATAATTCTATTTTTTGTAACAGAAAAAAACGCATAAAAAACGAATAAAACGAATTAAAAACTGTTTAAAACATGTTTTAAACAAACATTAATAAAAAACGCGTTTTTTAACAACACTAGATATAAGATATATTTTATGTTTTAATAAGAATAATAAAACCTCTTTTGAATTATAAGATTAATAATTTATAAAAATATACCAAAATAATAAGAATATAATTGAAGTATTTTGCAGTACAAGTATTATTGTAAGATGAATTTTGTATATTACTAAAATATATTTTTTTTTAATATATATTAAAAATGAATTATACATTACATAAGGAAGTTAAATACAATTATTTTGCAAAATGTAATATACATATTATAAATATATAATTACTGCTGTAAATACATAGTTAATAATTATCTCTGTATCATTTAATTGAACGATTGTGCATTATATGGAAATTCATAATATATTTCATGGGGATAACTAACTCCCAATGAACTCCTGTATCAATATAATAGTATGTATTATTAGCATTAAACGTAATTATATTTCTAATTTAGAGCGATAATAGTTTATATTTATTTAACTCATACCTACATATAAGTTTATATACCTGTCAAAATAACTACACAAAATATAAATCTATATATTACCAATGACAGGAAGTCTGCTAACACATATTTTGTGAAATAATTATTTTACGCTTGAGTGATTTTATCATATTACATAATGGTCCAAGCGTACTAATTTGAATTTGATAAAAATAAAAATCACAAAATTTATTTGTTTCAATGATTTAAATATGATTATATAAATATCATAATATAATTTAATACATATTATATTATGTTGAATGTCGAAATAAATATAAAAAAACATTGTTTAATTTAAAAATAATTCATATTTTTTAATAACATATTTATTTATATATTATAATTATAGATTTAATACTTTGAAAATGAAATGAATGTTATAAGTAATAACTAATAAGTAATAAAATAATGATAAATTAAACACTACTGGATTGAATATACAATGTGATTGATAAGTATCAAAATTGATAATTAAATACAAACGAATTTAAAAAAATTGGGAAAGTGACTTGAAGCAAATTATAATCATTTAAGTGGGTATGTCTAATATAATAATTTGATTTAATATGTACACCATGTAAATTGATAGGGATTTCTTGTATATTGTGTAGTAATTTATAAATATCTCTAATTATAATTTCAATATAAATATCACTATAATTTTTTAAATTAACAATTAATAATTAAACTGAACAATAAAACAAAAGTTTTGTGTGTATATTTCATTCTGTTATTATGTTGATAAGGTTTATTGTAAAACCTAAAAATAGTTTGTAAATTTATCAGTTACCTTAGCAATAATCAATGTTATCAATATTTGATTTTATAAATAATGTTATCAATAGTATCGTTGATAGTAGAATTATTTGACAGTAAAGTGAAGCTAACAAATTTACCTCTAGACTTGGATGATGTATGTGCTACACATGGAGAATCTGTGGAGTCTTCGAGTGATCTGATTGGACGTAATTGTGCACTGATTATCGGTAGACATATAATGACTATTCCAATCATCGAAATGAACACGCACAGAACACTTTGCCACGTCTATCTTCACTCTCTTCGAAGGGTACCTGTGGTAGTGGTGTGCACTATTGGTAGTGTGCTAGTAATAATGTTAGTGATCAATCAATTAATTATCACATAAATAAAAGTATTATTGTTATTGTTGTTGATATAGATATTTTATTTGGTGGAGACCATACATACCAGACAAAAATTAATATATATATATATATATATTATGTATATGTATATTAATTCAAAATATTGCATTTATAAAACATAAATTGTGTTACATATAGATTGATGTAATCTTCAAAACATATTAGTCTATGAACTACATAATCAGGGTTGGCAAAAACCCCAAAAATCTAAGAAATAAGTAAGAGGTTTTTAGTGGGTTTTTCTAGGGTTTTTGGGGTTTTTCAGAGGTTTTTCTTTATCTTAAATTTAGAAATAAAAAAATTAAGAAAAAATATTAAAAAAAATATATATATTATATAAATTATATAATATAATAGTGTTGTAATATATATTAATATAATACTATAAAGGTTAATGACATTTTAAATTGTAAAATGGCAAGTATTCTAATAATTGATTTATATATTTATAAATAAATATAAATAATTAATATATATTTGAAATATAATTATATTTATACACTTAAATTAATTAATAATAATATTTATTTGTTAAATCATATATAATAATAGCAGATATAAATAGACTCATCAGTATATATATATATATATATATATATATATATATATATATATATTGATTGATTGATTAGAAAGTTTATTTAAACACTTAAATAAATCATAAATGATTTCTCAAAAGTGTATATATATAGAATACAAATAATAGATTAGGTAAAACAATAAATACCATATATAATAATAAAATAAAATAGAATAAACCGCACGTAACTTAATAAATAAAATAATAATGACAAACAATATTAGTATTACAGGTTGCCACCTGATATAAATTTTTGTATATATTTCATGAATGTTTTATGCGATTTTATGGATCTAATATAGGGTGGGAGTGAATTCCATAGCTGTGGACCGATATAACTCTGTTTCCGAGTATTCTTTTTTGAGGGATGGAGAATAGGAGTAGAGAGAAAATGAGATTCATGGTTTCTAAGAGATAGAAGGGAATATCTTTGTACTAGAGAAGCAGAAATATAGGAGGGGCAATTCGAAGAGTAGGAATATATTCTATATTGATATATTCTATCCTATATTGAGGAATGAACAATAGATGGTATGCGATAAGCAAAGCATTTGTTAAATGGGAACCATGGAGGTAAGTGTTGGTATGAGGAAGTAGAGGTATGATCTCGAATACGTAGGTTATATGTTGTACGGATTGATGAATGAATAACTCGATTTAGGAACAGTAATCTATAAGTGAGAGGACAAGCGAATTAACTAACGTTTTAGTAAGAGATACATTAAGCGATTTTCGTATTTTTCTAATTCTAAATAGATGATGATTTACAGATTTAGTGATGGCATTAATATGAGGAATGAAGGAAAGAGTAGAATCAAAAAGTACATATATATATCATTATTAACTTACTTGTAAATTAATTGAAATGTGATAATTAAATAATAATAATTAATTATATATTAAAACATTGAAATAATAATGAAAACAAAAATGAAAAACCCCCAAAAAACCCAATAACCCCTACTTCTGCCAACCCTGTACATAATGGACCAGCATATATACTATACCAGTATACATAGATATGTCATAATAAGTATGAGTTATATTAATTAGCCAAGAGAATTAGTAGATAGTTAAAGTAGTAATAATTAGTAATATTATTAAGTAATAATTAGTAAGATTATTTACAACACATAATATTATGATAATTATTTAAAAATAATTAGAAACCTAATAAATAATAATAATTAACTAATATAAATTATATGAAATAAACATAATATATATTACTAATAATTACCCGGGTATATATTACAGATAATTACTAAAACATATATGATAATTATTTAAAAATAATTAGAAACCTAATAAATAATAATAATAAACTAATATAAATTATATGAAATAAACATAATATATATTACTAATAATTACCCGGATATATATTACAGATAATTACTAAAACATATAGAAATACTACTAACTATAAATAAATGTAAATAGTACAAATATAAATATATGAAATGAAATATAGAAATATAAAGTGAAAAAATGATATTATAAATAATAATATAAATCTAAAATAAATCATTTATATAATTATTATAATAATATATAACATAGTAAATGATAAGCCTTATAATAAGTGAAAAGTAAAATAAAAAAAATAATAACAAATTCATGTAATTTGTATATTAGTTTTTATATTAGTTTATAAGTTATAAAGAATTTATAACGATATAAATTAAATAATTTAATTTGTTAAATTATTAAATTATTAAAAAATAATAACCAGGATAAATTTTAAAAAGTCAATTTAAACAAATTAATAAATATTTTTCTGACTTTTTAAAATGTATCCTGGTTATTTTTTTTAATTGTTCAATATTTTCTATATATCTAGTGAATTGTGTATATAGAGTATTATTATTTAGATGAGGAATGGGTGTTATATCCATCGATATAAAGAAAGTGGGTACTTTCTTTATATCGATGGTTGTATCTCAATATAAATGATACGTGAATTTACATCTTTTTAATTTTAATACAAATTTTAAATCTTTGTCTATAATTTGTCGGTAAATAAAATCTATAATTATTAATTTATATATTTAATTGAGTAAGTAATTTGCATTTAGGCAGTTATTTACCTTTTGAAAATATCCTTATAACGGGTAGTCTTTATAGTAATTATAATAAAACAAATTTATTAATTTTTAATCCTATTTCCTTATGAATTTTAATAAAAATATTAATATAAATACCGAAACAAAGATCATAAAAATACTAAAATAGGAAATTAAAATAAATATTAATTTTTAACAATTAAAATTTTTTTAAATTTTTTAAATTATATATATAGATATTAATACAAATAAAACCTTAGATAACCACCTACATAATACTATATTTGAGTTACGCATATGTAGAACCAATATTGTAGGTCATTGATATAAAGAACGCTTTTTTTATATCGATTATGTATGTATAAATATATATATATATATATATATATATATATATCCATATCGGGATCTATATCAGTATCTATATACACTATTCTAAATGATATTTATGAATATATTATACCTTAGTAACGATTGTGTCGTATAAAGATAAAACACTATCTCCATACGAAACTGCTAGTGAATAGTGAATAGCTCATTAAGCTGATATAAGTAGTATCGAAATCACTAAAGATAAAAGTATACTTAAGTACATACAATATGTATTAGCGTTTACACACCTCATGCATTTATATATAATTTAAGACCAAACAAGCGTGTTTATGTTATATATATTAGTAATGAACACTTAGTTTACTTTAATTAATTAAATAAATAATAATTTAAAAGAAATTTTTTTACATTTCAAAAGTGTATAGTTATATACGAATTAACATTATAAACACCACATTAATCATAATATCCAAACTGTATATCTGGATCTGTTTATGTTTTGTGTATAAAATCTAATATATATATATATATATATATATAAATATAAATATATATATATCAGCATAGATCGTAGCCGTAATACTACCTACACAACACACACGTATAGCAGGCTATAGGTAACGCTAGGTGGAGATTTAAAGGTGACAGATATACCGTTAGAACAACGTAAACTTTACTGCCAACGGGAGACCTGCAGCACATCTACACATCTATAGTCTATATATAGTCTATATACCACACGCTATAGATATATCTATGAGGTTGATTAAGTAATCCCCATCACGTGCAGCCTCCTCAGTCTCCATCACACGCAGCATCCCCTCATCAGCCTCCCTATTGCCACGTGTTAAAGTATCACGTATTGAGTGACACACCCCTCGGGAACAATGGAACAGTTATACCAAAGATTTTCCGAAGGATGCTTCGCAAAATCTTTGGTTATACGCTGCAATGTTTATTACACTGTTCGTGCGTGCCCCCATGGGGGGCGGGACTCCGCGATATGCTTAGATCAACTTACCGCTACCCGGACCGTTACCAAAGATCTTGCGAAGCAATCCTTCGGAAAATCTTTGCCGTTACTACTACTTCTACTCATCGATATAAAGAAAGTGGATAAGCAATTGAATGTAGTGTATGGCACTATCCGCTACGGGCGCTGCAGTCGAAACCCACTCTCTGGCCCACTACTTTTTATTTATAATAATATGTATTTATCATATATATATTGATAATCACTACCAATTTTAATGTACTATCTATATTAAAAATAAAATTATATATTTAAAATACATAATATCAACATTCCTCGTAATTTTGTGTATTTAAATTGAAGATATAATACTATTTTATTGATTTTATTGATATTTATAATTTAAATCCATTGATACAGATAGAAGTCACTTAAATCTATTTCGACGAAAAGACTACTATTTTGATATTTGACATATATAATATGACTAATATCCAATCAAAATCACTGATACCATTTTGTAAATGTATCGATAAAAGTGTCATTCACGTGTCTATCTTTTACATGCATTGCGTGCGTCAATTGCTTATCCACTTTCTTTATATCGATGCTTCTACTGCATGAGAGTGGGAGGTGTAATGGCCTTAACGACACGCCCCATGTTTATGTAATGCGAATGTCACGTTAACACCCCGCATCATGTGACATGCCGATGTCATATAATAAATCATCCCCATTCCAAAAATCGTCCCCGATTGTCACGTGACTACAAAATCGATGATATTTCACTAAATACACATACGAATCGCTTCAAATTTAAACTACATATAACTAATATGTATATACACACATTTGGAAAAAAGTAACTTCTATTTATGCATTAAATTAAAGTAATACTCAAATATATAAAGTAGACTGGAGATGAATTTGATAATACCAGATTAAACGATAATAAATTAAAAATTAAAAATTCTGAATCTACAGAAGTTATTATTTTTCAATTATTTTTCAGGTCTAATATATATAGAGGGGTGAGTCACTGCAATGTGACTAATACATCATATAATTAGATACGGGTATCACGGGATTCATATAAATCGCATCCCTATATGCGAAACATGAGGCCTAAACTGATAGCTCACTGATTCGGTGAGGGAGGTATGCGGTAAAATTAATAAACCTTTTAAGTGTAATGCATATATTTATAGTTTACAATAATGTAAACCCTAAGGATGTAAACTATAAATCTATGGTGTGACCCGGCATTAATCCACTAGATGACATTACTTTATATCAAGGTTAGTCTAATGATATCACATCAAGTATAATTCAATTATAAATAATCTAAAATAATATACGAAATTGTGATACATTAATGATTTTTAGTTTATTTCTATAAATTACTATAGTAATTAATAGTAGGTAGTACTTATTATGTACCATAGCATTACACTTACTTATCATGTTATTAATATGTACAAAGTAAGGTAATCAATACATCTACGTATGTCATAACAATATGGCGATAACATAATTAGATAACATAATAATAGTAAAGCTAACTAATTTATATTATCTGATTTCTAGAACCAATTATATATACCATGTTATATATATAGTATATATTATATTTACATATATTAAATATTTACACGAATATATATTTAAATCATATCATATAGAAAAATAAATACTTAGGTTATACCTATTTATATAATTACATAATATGAGGTAAAAAATAGTTAAAATGTAATATAAAAATATGCCACTGAATAAGTGAAATATATAAATACGATTATAAATCACAGTTAAATTAAATAAATAAAATTAAATTAAATTTAATACATTCTTTAGAAAATATATATCGAATTCGATACAACAATGTTTTCAATACTTTAAACTTTAAAGTTTAAAGTAATATTTATTATATAATTTATTAAATTATTTAACAGGACACTGATTTAATTTTTGTTTAATATAGTTTAATATATTGCATGATAAATATATTATTATATGCAATACATACACATATATACAAAAACAAATAAAAGTGTTGGTATAAGTTTATACACACACATATATATATATATATATATATATATATATATATATATATGTTTTTGTATCGCATATATGATCTATGAAAACTGCAGTGAGCTTCAGAAGTAGTAAGAACAACATTAATTATGGTGTAAGACTATTCCACTTGTATAATATATAGCTATTATATAGGTTCCAATGTTTCAATATAATAAGGTATAAAACACGTGACATTCGTATGGACATACCATTACAACATATAACTGGTCATCAGTTATCTGGGAGGTGTTTAATTGATATGTAGATATCATAACTGTCTAAATGTATTCATATGGTTAATAGTTAGTTATAGTTAGTTATACACACTTGTATAATGTAATATAGCAATTCACCTAATACACGCATTACTTTAGTAAGCTGATAAATGTACTATACAATATATGATTATTCTATATATAGAATAATAATCACATTATAAACCTATATCTAGATGTATTCCCTTGCATGCCCATGCTAAAGTACTACACCACGTGCACAATTGAATACACGCCCCCTTTGTGTTGTTAATCTGCTATAGATAGGTCAACAGTGCTGACTAAATAGTATTTAGTAAATACCAATAACAAATACATCTATATAGTAGTTAGTTAATAACAACTACTAGTTGTATATATATAGTATAATATAGTGTAACAGTATAGGACCTACCATTGTAAGATGTGTATTAGTTAACATAGGTATTGCCTACACTGACCACTACACTGACCACTATACTGACCACCACTATACGACCACTATACTGACCACTACACTGACCACTATACTGACCACTACACTGACCACTACACTGACCACTATACTGACCACCACTACACGACCACTATACTGACCACTACACTGACCACTACACCTCCAGATACAAATAAGGGTCAGTATACAGAGTATAATATGTGCCCTATCATTAACATCGTTATTAATATGTAGGCTATATATAGTAGGCTATTGTTACATATTCGCTTATTACATAGGTACCTGTATGATATAGACACTACTACTATAGTATACATATATACCTGTATACAGGATACAGGTATGACGTCATGCAATGTTACATAATACGCAGTATAGTCAGGGGTCGGTGTCACTACGCATAACACTAATGTCATAGCTAGTAAAGTAACACCACGTGACAAGTACACATGTACCTATAGAGATACATACTAGCGTACATTTGACCTCTCGCTATCTGAGGTCACCTGTCAGATATTAGTACACGCCCATTACAATACCTATTGCATAACACTACACATCGTAAGACCTATGTAGAACATGTGTAGGATGTCTGCGTATGTTCGTTATTTTACTAATGTTGTGTTAACAACATTAGTATAGTAGTATAGTATAGTATAGTATTACTATAGTAATCGTGGTTTCCTATAAGTTTCCTAAGTTTGTATTCAATAAATATATCAAAAGATATAAGTATGAATACTATTTAATAAATATACACATATAAACACAAATACAAATATCAGTGTAATTAGTGAATTTATACATTAATGCATATTGCATATAAATAAATATACATATATACATATATATATATATATATATATATATATATATATATATATATATATATATATATATATAAGGGTAATTCTCTCGATAAGCTCTGCTTCATTATAATTACCCGGTTGTTAAAACCAAATCTGAGAATAATAATAATATATATATATACATATATATATAGGTGTTAAAACCCGGTTGTTAAAACCAAATCTGAGAATAATAATAATAATATATATACATATATATATATATATATATATATATATATATATATATATATATATATATATATATAATACATATATATAAAAAACCAAATCTGATAATAATAATAATAATAATGAATGAATAAATGAAATCAGTTTATAGACATACGAAATACTATGTATACATATCATGATATATATATATATATCATACGTCTATGGAGGATCAGTGAAAGCCTTTATTTGGTCGATACCTCCAATATGTTCATGTACAGATTACAATATTAGTAAAAGTAATAATATAATAATAATGATTCATGTGTTAGCATTCTTTGTAATATAATTAGTAAATGAAATAATAAAATAGAAGATACACATATATATATATATATAAATATATAAATTAATAACAATAATAAAACACTGTTCATGAACATAAGTTATCATCATATTTCAATCCATTACAGTATATATTATATATATTATATATATACTTTAATAAATATAGTATTTGAAATTAAATCATATAAATATATTAAGCAATACTGCAATTAAATATATATTGAATATGATATTTATAAAATAAAATATACATGCAATAATTAGATAGAATGAAATGTACAAATAATGTAACATAATTAAAAATCAATAATTGGATTTAAATTAAAAATAAGTGAATTTGTACATTTGATTTATACTAAAAATTACATATATATATATATATATTAGTTGGTAATTTATTTAACTAATATCTAATAATGTATATAACATATAATTGTTAAATAAATTAACGCATATACATAAATATATATATATATATATATATATATATATATTTAATAAATATAATAAAATTACAAGAATAAATTACTAAAAATAATATATATATATAAAAAAGCTGGCATGTATATTACATTAATCGACATATCTGCAGATTTCACTGTATACCTTATAACTTATATAGCATAAACAACTACAGTATGTAGTGACAGGCATTATCATTCATTTAATAAGTAACCTCCAAGTATGAATGTTGTGTATTTATCAATACTAGTTTATATTGTTATATTGCTACCTTGCATTATTAGTGATACGCGATGTCCAGCTTGTGGTATTGTGGGATGTGAGTGTGTTCGTAATTATATAAAATGCAATGGAGCTTATACCGGTGAAGATGTTCCTGTGTTTAGTAAATCTAATACTACATATATTGAGGTTAGTTATGAATAATAACTCACGTATGTTTATAGATTATTGACTAGTAATGTATTATAGCAGTGATTCCCAACCTATTTTCATAATGACCTTTTTTAATAATTCTTATTTAAAAAATATACCATTACCCTATAGGGTATTCATATATGAAAAATGGCATTGTTTTATTTTGTTAGTATTAAATTATAGTTAAATGATAGATTTGTATTTAAACTGTATCTAAAACGCGAGTATTTTTTTTAAATAATATTTTTTAGGAATTTGCCCATGACCCAAACAAAAAACCCAATGACGCAAGTTGTGGTCATGACCATAGGTTGGGAACCACTATATTATAGTATATATATATATATATTACTATGTTATTACTATCATTTATCGCGTGTAATTCTATATTATTTATTACATACGATATCATAATTCAATATTATTTTCTGGTCCAAAAAAATGGAATGAAATTATTAAAAATCCATGTATTTAAAAAATAATAATTTTAAAAATATTTAAAAAAATACCTCTTAAAACAGTATTCATAGATATTATTCATATACATTTTTTCTACATTTCTTCTTCTTCTTTTTATTCATTTATTTTAATATATTTATTTACTAATTGTTTATTTGTTTATAAAAGTATTTTCCCCTACATAATTAACTTTTTAAAAAAATCTCTAATTTTAATTTTTAATTAAATATAATCTTCATTTTTATTTCGTTTATATAAGGTATCTTTCTTTTCAGTATTACAATTTTTAATAAATGTGTTCTTCTTCTTTTTATTCATTTATTTTAATATATTTATTACATATTCTTTATTTTTTTATAAAAAGTATTTTCTCCTACAGTATTCATTTTTTTTTTAAATAATCTCTAATTTTTATTTTTATTATATATAATATTCATGTTTTATTTCGCTTATATAAGGTATTTTTTCTTTTCAGTATTACAATTTTTAATAAATTTATTCTTCTTCTTTTTATTCATTTAAATTAATATATTTATTACACATTGTTTATTTGTTTATAGAAAGTATTAACATTTTTAATAAATTTATTCTTCTTCTTTTTATTCATTTATTTTAATATATTGATTACACATTGTTTATTTGTTTATAGAAAGTATTTCCCCCTACAGTATTTACTTATTTTTTAAATAATCTCTAATTTTCATTTTTATTATATATAATCTTCATGTTTTATTTCGTTTATATAAGGTATCGTTCTTTTCAGTATTATAATTTATAAATATATATATATATATATATAAATAATCATTAATTCAATTATTAATTAAAAAAAAAAATTAAAATCACAAAAAAATAATAAAATTCTAGTAAAAAACATTAACTTGTTTATTAATGTCCCCATCATTCCTTGCCTGTTGGAGAGGAATGATAAATCTGATTTATTTATTATATATATTATATTATTTAATATTTAATTTTATATATATATATATATATAAATATATATATGTTGCCATCTGACATGATATATATCATAATTGTTATTCATCACCTATTTATTTGTATTTAAACATATAATTTGTAGTACGTATAAATATATATATATATATATATACATATAGTTCTATAGATTTATAGTTTACAAAATAAAGTAAAATTCAAATCTATGGTTATGATATACAGTCATTTACTGATGAAAGTGATTTTTCTATATTTATAACATGATAAGTAAGTGTAATGGTATAATAGGATATAACATATTAATGAATAAAGTAATTTATAAAATTAAAATAAATAGCATTAATTTATCATAATTGCGTGTATTATTTAAGATATACTTGATGTAATATCATTGGACTAAACTTGATATAAATTAACACCATATAGTGGATAAATACCACATTTTAATGTGATCACATTATCCGCAATATGTGGCCACCTTAATAATTTCAATTAGATATATCGTATACGATAAAATGAAAAAATGATTCGGAATTCCGTATCAATGTAGTAAACAACACGTATCGAATTAGATCTAACATGATCTAACATTATCTAACATTATCTAACATTATCCATCTTTCCCTATTACAAATATTTTGTAAATGTTTTACATAAATGTAATCAGAATAATTATGTTTGTAAAATTCACGAATTAAATGTTGTTATACATTAGGCTCTAAACTAATTGAAATTGTCGATAAGAATAAAGAATAATTACATAACGCTGACGATGTTATTCTAATCAATATTCAATATATATATACATATAGTATAATAAAATATAAATTATTGTTTAATTTATGCATTAAGTTGATCTTTTATTAGATAATTATAATGTAGGTATTATAATGTAGGTCCTATTAATACTTATATTGATTAATATTTAAATATATGAACATAATTCTACATTATAGAATATTATAATACCCTTAATATTGTTAACTATATTATAAATATTTCATAAATAATTAATAAGTAGATCAACAATTTATGTATTAAACACATGGCAACATCTATGTATATCTCTACTTTCATATATACCATTAATATTGTATGTAATACATATAATTATGTAATATAACATATATAGGAAATTATAGAAATAATATTGTATATAATATGTTATTTATATAGAGTCTATATTATGACATATAATGGGTGAATCTCGGTATTAATAGATAACGTAATTTGTTAGTTATATAGCAATATATGGGGTAGTGGGGAAACTTGAATCACTTGTTTTTATAATACTTATGACTCAATTATTAATTATAATATTTGTATTTACTAAAAGCATATAGGCCTACATATTCTTCAAATATTTAAAATCTAATACTTCGTGTTTTGTTTGTATTATTACATTTTATAAATATTCTTAATTTCAAAATTATTTAATAATAGTATAATATAATATTACTAATAATCATAAAATATAATAATAATAATAATTATATAATTTGAATATATAAACACATACATTATATTATCAATTTAAGATCGTATAAATGAAATTATAATAATTATTATCAGTTAAATACAATAATATCAAATATATATGTAGTTGGGAGATTATTAGAAAATACTTTCAATATACCAATAGAGCTAGAAAGAAAACGTTATTTTTTTAGCTCTATGAATATTCCCAAATAAATCCATTTATTTAAATTAACATATTAATTTAATTTTAAATTTATTATTTATTTTATATTTTAATTATAAATAGTTAGTTGACTATACTTTTCTAATATACAATATCCCAGTGAACCAACATTTGAAATGGGTTGGAAAATGTTTGTAATTTATTTACGAATATTGAAAATTATTGAATATTATTGAAAATAATTTTCAGTATTCGCAAATTTTACTAAAATTATTTTCAAATAAAATGCAAAGTTTGCAAAATATTTGAAAATAATTTACGTAAATAATACGAAAATAATTTGGAAATAAAACTCAAATTTTGTAATTTTTTTGAAAATAAAACACAATGTATGCACATTTTATATTAATATATTAAGATTATTAATAGATTAATAGATTAAATTTTAAAATATAAATTTCATGCAGATAAATTATTTAAATTTTTTTAAATATCTACTTAATATTATTTATTTATTATTAACGAAATAAATATTAAAAAGATAAATTGTTTCTATTTTAAAATCAATTTTTATTTATATTGATATACATATTTTATTATTACTGGTTATTCAATCAAAAATAATGGATAATTCTGAAAATTATGTGCAAAGTTTGCAGATGATTTTCGAAAAATGTACGTAAATAATTGAAATTTATTTACGAAGTTCGCAAATGTTTTTCGAAAAATTTACGTAAATAATTGAAATTTAATTTCAAAGTTTGCAAAAATATGTCAACAGAATTTTCGAAAAATTGTCGAAAAACATTTGAAAATTATTTTCAAATTTGGTTTACTGGGATACACTTCAAAATAAGAATACAATAATATAAAGTTTAATTGATATTATAAAATTGATAATGATTTTAAAATTAATACAATTATAGTTAATAATTTGTAAAAGTTAAATAATTAATAAAATATTTAAAATTTTTAAATAATTTATTATAAAAATTATGGTAATTATATGTGGAGTAATGTATATAATTATAAATAATTTAAATGGTGTATATATACTATATATATATATATATATATATATATATATATATATATATATATATACATGTATAATATGGTAACTACGTATATAACTGTATGTAGGTATTTATAAATGTGTTGTGCACTAAGTATAAATGTGTTATGTAATTTAGATAAATGTTGATTTAATATATTTTGTTATTTGTTTTTTATATAATTTTATTTTTTTTTTGTAAATTTCAATCAGTTGACGAGACTTAAACGAATATAAATGTTATGTAATTTGGATTAATGTTGATTTGATATTTTCTCTTTTCTTATTTATTTCTGTTTTGTTAATTGTAAAAGAGAGCGTAGTTTATGATTATATTAACTAATTTTATCTAGTTATCTAATTAGAGATATGCCCACTACGCCCATCACGTGATCTCGTTATTATCGAGAAGTTCGGTATGATATGGTGTATTAGTGCAAACAGCGTACACTGAAATGCTAGTAAATCATATCATATTAATTGTAAGAACTTCTCGATAGATACATATTTAATCATGACTGTTGATATTTATGATATTTAATATGTATCCATATTTGTTTTAGTTTGAGGTTTCCTCCATTCTCGATTCAACCAATACAGCCATCCTCATTCCCCATCAATCTACATACACGAACACACCCATTCCCCATATACCCCCATCCACGAACACACACATTACCCATCTACCCCCATCCACGAACCGCATCACATTCCACATCCACGTCCATTTGTTTCCATTCAATAAATATATAACCTGTCGAGAACTATCATTCTCCGTTTTCCGGATACAACATATATATCATATATTCTATAGAATATATGATATATAGGATATATCCTTAAATTAATCTTAATTGACCCTCCCTTATAGGGATATTCCATACACTATTACAAATATATGTATCTCTAAATAAACATATAATACAATAATACATATATTAATTTACAGGTTCATATTAGAGGAACTAGAATTGCTAGAGTGCAAGCATTTATTCTATTGAATATTAAAACTGTTAGATTATATTTAGTTAGTAGTCATATAGTAAAAATTCATCCAAAAGCATTTTGGACGAGTGAATCAAATAATACAACAAAACATACTGAACTTAATGAGCTATATTTATATCGTAATCAAATTAAATACATTAAAAGTGGGACATTTGATCCATTGATAAATTTAGAAATTCTTAATTTGAATAATAACAAGTTACGTAATATAAATAATAAATTAATTGTAAATCTTAATAAAATTTACCGTTTCTCTATTGCACATAATAAATTAACACTCTTACCAACTAAATGGTTACCTTATAATTTACAACGATTAGAAATTAGACATAATGCAATAGAATATATGTCTAGTAATACATTCGATGGTGCATATAATTTAAAAATTATAAATTTATCTCTAACTAATATCACTATAGAATACAATACCTTCAGTAATCTTTCTAAACTAATACATATTGAAGTATATCGACCTAATTCAGATACATGTACATGTAAATATATATGGTATCAAAATACTAAAATTAACTGTACAGTATGTGACAATAGTAATAATAAGTATGCAAGTACTCGAGAATATCTTAAAGAAGAATGTAAAGAACAAACACTAGGTTAATTTATATATTAATTATAATTATTATATAATTACTATTATTATAATAACATTATAATAAATCATAATATTATTATATATGATGTAACATTAAATAATTGAAAAATCATATATGATGTAAATAATTAATAGGTAACTAATTGTAATATTTAAGAATAATTTCCAATTATTAATTATGTATGTATTTAATATACTTATTTTGAAGTATATATTATATAATTATCGTATCGGTTATTGATTTATTTATATATATATATAAATAAATTCAACATTCAACTTTTCGACTTCGTACAGTGCAGACGTGTTTTTTTTACATAGTGAATTATCAAATAATTCTATAAAATTTAATTCTTGCTATTGGACTACATAAAAGCTTTGTATACATCAGTTATATATTCTATATAACTAATATTTTAGGGTGTAATATGTATAACTATCCTTTAGCATATTCAATATGTTCCATGTATGACCTCATAATAAGTATATATATATATTGAGCCTACTATTTTGTTTTAAATTTATACTTATTTTTATTTATACATGTTTGTTGCTATACGTGATATATATATATATATATATATATATATGTATTTAATTGTTCATATATGTATGTATACATAATGTGTATATGTATATATATATAGGTATATGTATGTATATGTATACTTGTTTTGTAAGATAAGCTATATATTATGTAAGGTATTAAAATAAATGTTAATAAGAAAAACCAATAAATTTATTGTCGCGCTCTGTCGATTTTCTATAGAATTAAATTAATTGTAATTTATTTTTGTATTTGAATTTATATTTGCTTTATAATGGTATATTTCATTCATACTTTGCAATGGCATATTTAAATATTACATTTCACCTATTTCTACCTCGTATTTATATAAATAATTTGTATTTGTTTCTATATATTGTTTTATGCAGCCAATTATAGATGATTTACTAGATAATTCGGATCCTAATATTTCTTCCGACTTTAATATTCCTGAAATTAATGAAATACTTAATTCTAAAATTCCGATAAGAAAACATATCCCAAAAATGTGTAGAGATCTATTTGCCGAAGCTTTGACTACTTTATTCAGAAATATTTCCCAAAATCCAATTGAAATGAACTTTCGCTTATTAACGCTATTTCCAAGAGCTGTTTTACATCTCCCAACTCGGTCTGGTAAAAATAAAAGAGTTCAAAGCGCTCGTATCTTAAACGATCGTTTAAAACGTTGGATTTCTGGAGAACATTATTTTCTCTGGTCTGAGACTAAGCGTGAAGCTGATAAATATTCGGAACATAAAAAGTCTACAAATACAAAAAACAACATAGATCGTGCGATTAACTTAACACAGGAAGGAAATTTTGGTAAAGCATGTAAAGCCCTTCTATCTAATGGTATGGCAGATGCTTCTCAGGATATTATATCAACTCTACAGGATAAACACCCTAAAAGACTTCATCCAATTGATATTCCTTCTACGCAAACTAATTCGTCAATTCAGTTTACTACAAAGGAAGTGATGTTTATGTTGGATTCCTTTCCTGTAGCTAGTGGTGCGGGTCCAAGTAAACTTTCCCCTGACCATCTTCGTGAAGCTCTTCGTGGTATAACTCCTATGAAATAGGAATATTTGATTAAGGCTATCACTGATACAGTAAATCTATTAGCAGCTGGAAAAGTTAATCATAATATTGCTCAATATTTCTGCGGCGCTAATCTTTATCCACTGAAAAAAAAAGACGGAGGCATAAGACTCATTTCAGTTGGTGAAACTTTAAGAAGACTTGTGTCTAAATGTCTAAATGCATCAGTTAAAAAAGAAGCAGAAATATTGTTCTCTCCTACACAGTTAGGCGTAGGTGTGAAGGGTGGATGCGAAATTATTGTGCATTCGGTAAGATCCTTAATTGATATATATTCTAGTTCTAATGATAAATGTCTTCTAAAAATAGACTTTAAGAATGCGTTTAATCTTATATCTCGCGAATCAATAATTAGCCAAGTTGCTAAATATTTCCCAGGCCTTTTAAATTGGACATTATTTACTCTTCTCCCAGAATCTAAATTATTCATAGGTAATGAGTTTATTCTAAGCTCCAGAGGTGTTCAGCAAAGTGATCCTCTCGGCCCATTACTATTTTCATTAGCTTTAAAAAAACTTACTGATATAATTACTACCAAATTCCCTAATTTGAACCTATCATTATTTTATTTAGATGATGGTATTATAATAGGAGATATAAATGAAATTAACATCGGATACTATTCTACAAGTTTCTTCAGATTTAGGTCTCGAAATTAACATTAGCAAATTGATTTACTAGGTTCATCAATTGGTACTTCCAAATATATAAATAACCACATGGATATTAAAGTTAATGACTGTATTAAATTGCAACAGGTAATTTTATAAATGGATAACCCACAGTGTGAACTATCCCTTATTCGTTCATGCGCAGGCATTTGTAAAATTAACTATGCTCTTAGAACTTCTCCTACTAAATCCATATATAACTCTATTAATAAATATGATAACTCTTTAAGAAAATCGCTTGAAGAAATTTGCCAATCTAGCTTGGATGATGACTCGTGGTGTCAGGCTACTCTTCCAATCCGTGAAGGTGGTCTAGGGATTATTTCTGCATGCAACATAGCTCCAGCAGCGTATCTATCTTCTGTAAGCCAAGCGATACCTTTTATTTCAAATTTATCAATTTCTTTAGACATAGATGGTATTTTGAAGGATTCAATTTCTAAGATTACATCTTTGGGTTGTTTAAATGCTAAGGAAATTCTAGATGAACGAATTGGCTTACAGAAGAAATTATGTACTCCTATTTATTTAAAAAGTAAAGGTAACCTACTGAACCGCTCCACTACTCGAAATAAAGCTAGGCTACTTTCGCTATCGGGAGATCATGCAGGTGCATGGTTACTAGCAGTCCCAAATCCCTCAATGGGACTGTGTTTTAATTCCACTGAATTTAGAGTACTCCTTAGACACATGTTGGGCCTACCTCTCTATAGCATATCTCGTACATGCCCAGCTTGCTACAAAGCACTACTTGATATTTATGGAGACCATAGCCTGATATGTGGATCTGGGAGCGAAAGAACTAATAGGCATAATTATGTACGAGATACTCTATACCATATAATGAATTCAGCAGGTTTATCCCCATCTTTAGAAACGGCTAATTTGATCCCAGGTACTATTCGAAGACCTGGAGATGTTTCAGTAACTAACTGGTCTTTAGGAAAATCAGCCGCCATCGATGTATCAATCACCTCACCGCTGCAGAACACTACTATTTTAAGTGCGGCAACTGAGGCTGGTTTTGCAGCTGGTGAGCGTGAAAAATCTAAAGATGAGAACAATTTTAATAATTGCCATGATGCAGGTATTATTTTTCTCCCTTTCGTTGCTGAAACATTTGGTACTTGGGGTCAAATTGCTAAAGATATAATTAGCTATATTTCTAAACGATGGGCTGATAAGCATATGGAAAATAGAGATAAATCGCTAAACTGGATTTATCAAAAGCTTTCTGTAGCCATGCACCGAGGAAATGCCAATATGGTTATTTCAAGAAGCCCGATAGTTGAATTTTATAGTTAATTTATTTTATTGTTTTTATTAGTTTTATTTTAATATTTTAATATTTTAACATTTTATTCATTTTTTATATATTATTTTGCGTTTATTATATTTTATTCAGTTTTATTTTAATATTTTATTCATATTTTTATTATTAGTTTGCGTTTATTATATTTTATTTAGTTTGGCTCAATACGATGATGAAGAGGTCGAAAAATTCATTTTTAATATTCCATATATTTTTTATTTTTACACCCTTCTGAGTTATATATATATATATAAAAAAAAAAATATATATATATATATATATATATATATATATTCCCATACTTCATTATAGTAGATAACCGATAAATGCTAGTATCCTCTAATATATATATATAATATATCGGTTATCTACTATAATGAAGTATGGGAATGTACTATACATTTAAGCGTATTAATACGTATGTAATACATATTTAACATGTTAGTATTAATATAATATGATAATATATAAATATGTTTACATACTATAGTATAATTATACTTATATTAATATAGTTGAATATTATATATATATAGTGAAATATATGTATTAGATAAGATTAATTTAAATTTAGTTACATATTTGGATTCAAATTTGTATAATATTTTTAATTAAAAAACAACATTTTTTTTTTTTAATATTCTATTAAATAATACATTTAATAAAATGTTAAGAAGTTTAAAATTAAATTTGTGTATATTAATTAATTATATAATTATATGGTTTTATAAATTAAAAAATGTTATGTGTGATTCATCAGTTTATTATCATCAATGTTAACCGGTATATATATATATATATATATATATATATATATATGTATAACTCAGAAGATGTAGCGAACTACTGGGTAGAAAAAAGGCAAGGCTTATCTAGTTCTACCCTGTTAATTATTCGAGAATGGAAAATAATTATACAAATATATATGATAAAAAATAATAGGCAATTTGATAAATTTTTACAAAACTAAAAAAAAATAACTAAAAGGATGCAATCTTATTTGATAAAATTATATAAATAAATAATGAGTTATTCAATAAAACAACAATATTGTCATATCAATATATTATTTCCATAAAATATATATGAATATACATATACATATATATACACATATACACACATACGTACATTAATACACGCATATACAAATGCACACACACAAATACATATACATACATATAGGTTCACCCATACAAACATACCTACATAAACAAAAATATACATATACAAATATAAATATAGAAAATGAAAGAAGTCACTATTATCACTATATAATTTAAATGAAGATACTGATGAATACATATTAACAAAAATAATTAAATGTAAAAATATAATAAATTACAGAAAAAATCTACAGAAAAAAATTCCAATTTGGATATTTATATTATATAATAAAAGCTCATATATATCAAATATGTAAATTAAAAACAAAAATTAAAAAATTAATAAAAAATTAAAAAATTCCATTCCCGAGTAATTACTTCATCATGTTTGAATATAAATTAAATTAAATAAAATATAATAAATAAAATTAAGTATATAAAATTAACTAAAAATAGTTTAAAAAAAATAAATAGTTGGAAAATATGTATAAAAGATATGTAAGATATATAAGATATGTAAGATATGTAAGATATAATATAAAATAAAGAATAAAATCAGTTAAAGCATTTAATACATCGAAATATAATTATATTTTAAACTTCGAGTAAACGTATTTATATTATATAATAATTTAAATCTGTTTTCAAGAAGATTCCATAAAAATGGACCATTGTGAGTTATGCAAAAAAAATGTATATTAAGACGGAAAGAAGGAATAACAAATTTAAAATTTTTTCTCTGACTATATATACATTGATTAATAGAGAACATATTTTTGATAATGATTGGTGTAAAATTATTAAAAATCCTAAACATAAATTTTAGTATATATATATATATATATATATATATATAGTTATTAGTTATTATTAACAACTATAGTTGTCATAGTTATTATCATTCCAGAATAGAAATATATTAATTATAAATTTAATTGATGTTAAATAAGGCCACCTTACATTAATTATATATTATAAGAGTATACATTTTCGAAATTTCACTAGAAATAACCATAATGCAAGAAAAAGGATAAATATTTTCGAATCCTAATTAATACTTTTAATAGTAGATTTAATTTAGATATTTTTGTGTAATTTATATTATTTCATTTTTAATATTTCATTGAACATACTACATTACTCAAATTAAAATCATATAAAGGTATTATTATAAATAAATATTTATTTTATATTTTCATTAGATGTATTATATTAATTAAATATCATTAATTAATTAATTAATTAATATTATAAATTAAATAACCCTAGATAAGAGTATCAAGATAATGTATATTTTTTAAATTATGGTACACTATATTTATATAAATTAGGGTAACCTATTGGACGATGTAAGGATAATGTAGATGTAATATAGATATCTTTATACTCTAATTGGTAATAGTGTAGGACAAATATGGCTGAGTTCAATTTTTAAATTTTATTTGCCATACATAAATAATAAAAATATGGGTACCAAAATTCAAGTAAACAAATGCTATTAGTCATCGTATGATATTGAAATAAATACCACTAGTATACATCTGTATTCAGCAGAATTGGCTAATGAAATTATTCGTGTTTTACTTTATATATTTACATTAAATTACATATAGAATTTATAATTTTATCAAATATTTTACATTTTTTGAATTAATTTTAAAATTAGATTATAATTTCAAACAATGAATTAATTATTAAATATACAAAATTTCGTTTTTACAATTTGATATATTTCTATAAATATATGTTGTAGCTCCATGGTAATGCATGCATTTTTAGAAATAGGTTATATTTACAATTTCATATTTATATAAGTACATAATTAAATGTGTGTATATTCTATCAATAACTGGGCAACACCAATCACCTATATATATTATTATTATTATTATTATCAGATTTAGGTACAAGTACCTGGGTAATTGTAGAAGCATTGCTGCTTGTCGAGATAATTACCCTTAATTTAACTTGTTGAAAGATATCAAATAATTTAATTCCATTATATAAATATAATGGAATGTGAATATTGTGGAATATAAAATATATATAATAATAATAAGGTTGACTTCCTGTTTACACTAAGATAAATATAATATGATAAAATTATGATATCTGTCAACTCGTTATTGATTAAATCATCATTTAATAATTAAATAAACTATAAAATAAAAGATAAAAATAAATAAAATTAGTGTAGGTATAACAAAATAAAAATACAAAAACATCATTAAAATAATTTAAATTTCGATACTAAAAATGATAATACGAATATAATAAATAAACAGATCAGGAAACTATACCGAACAACAACAACAAACTAAGATTTAAAAAAATATATAAATAAAAATTATATAGAAGTCAAAAGTGATAAAAAGTAATTTTCAATAAATGTCATTAGAATATAAATAAAATAACTATTTAAATTGTAAGTATATTTATAAGTAATAATTATTAAGTTTTATATTAGTATACTTTTTATATAGAAGTCTAAAATTATTAACAACAACATATTGTATTATAAAAGGCAGTAAGAAGATTAACATTATTATTATTTTTTTTATTTTTTTTTTTATATAAAGTTAAAGTTAAAGTCAAGTTAAAAACAAATTATTTTATTAAAGTCATTAACAAATATTTTGTAAGGATTTTTTAAATTTTTATATAAAGGTCAAGTTTAAAATTATAACTTAAAAGAAAAGAGCAAAACAATGAGGATCATTTTTATATAAAAGTTTAAAAGGATTAAAAAAAATATATATTTTATTATAAAAGTCAATAAGAATATAATGATTATTTTGTAATGTTCGTTATTTTTATATATAGGTCTAAAGGGTAAACATAGTTATTTTACTAGTATAGTAATACACATTTTTTTATATAAATGTCAGGTTGAAAATTATAACATAAAAGAAAAATAATTTTTTTTTTTATAAATGTAAATGTTTGAATTATTGGATTAATTGTAATTATCGATGAATTTGTCATGATTTTTTTTGCGAAAATTTATTTTGATTTTGATTTTTGTATGTCAGAGTTTATATTATTCCATGTTTTTGGTCCATTAAAAACTAAAGAAAATAATAAGAAATTTTGTCTGCATAATTCTATTTCAAAAATTAAGGAATCACAAATATTATATATTATATTTTTCATTTTAAAAAATAATGATTAAGACGAGTAGAATTTATTGTACATGAATATACTAGTGTTTTTTTCAACAAGGTCACAAAATGTAAGAGTATTTATATTTTTAAATAAAATATTAGTATGGTCATGAATTTTTTTATTACAAATTATTCTCAACATTTTGTTGTTGTTGTAAGAGGATACAATTTGTATTAGATATATATGTATTGCCCCATATTATATTAGCATAATTAATGTGAGGAAGGAATAAAGATTTATATATCATTATTAGAGCTTTGAAATTTAATAATCTTGCGACTTTACTAGTTATCCAGATTATTTTATTCAGTTTAGCTCTTAGATATGAAATATGATATTTCCAACTTAGTTTGTTATCAATAATTACACCAAGAAATTTTATATTTGTTACCCTTTTTATATTATTTTTATTTATTTGTATATTCATATTTTCTTTACAATTAAATAGAATTTAATTGGTTTTATCAGTATTCAATGATAACCGGTTATTAATAAACCAGTTATTTAATTTTGATAATTCCATATTTATATTTCTTGATAATGAAACAATTGAATTATCATCAATAAATAATGTTGTATCGTCAGCAAACATGGTAAATTTAAATATATTAGATGCATTTACTAAATCATTAATATATATTAAAAATAAAATAGGTCCAAGAATAGTTCCTTTAGGTACTCCACAATTTATAGTAGCTATGTCTGAGTATACATCATTATATAATACAATTTGAGATCTATCAGATAACTAATTTGTTAACCATTTTAGTGGTATACCACGGATGCCAATATTTTCTAACTTTTTAATTAAAATTGAATGGTTTACCATATCAAATGCTTTTCTGAAATCAATAAAGATATATGCACATATTTTATTAGAATTAATACTTTTGGTAATTTGTGATTGCAGATTAAATATTGCATCAGTTGTATTTAATTGTTTACGAAATCCAAATTGTGAGTTATTTATAATATTGTGTTTTTCTAAAAAGATAATTATTTTTGTGTAAAATATTTTTTCAAGTACTTTAGAAAATTGATAAGTTAACGATATTGGTCTATAGTTATTAAAATCATGTTTATTTTTATTTTTATAAAATGGTACAACTTTTGCTGATTTTAACGATAATGGTATTATACCGGATGAAAAAGATTTATTAAAAATATACTGTAACGGGTGTATTATATATGGAGATATGATTTTTTCGGTTTAAAATTATTAAAAACATTTATTAAATCGTTAGAAGTGATGGGAGATAAAAAAAAACTGGAATTATTGGGGATGTTAAGATATTTAATAAAATTGTTGATTTATGTTTTTTCTATTGATGAATCTAATTTTTGTCCAATATTACTAAAGTAAGTATTGAATTCGTTTGCAATTGATTTATAAATGATTTACTATAGTATTAGTGATTATATTATTATCTAAATTGAGAGAGTTGCAAAGGGGAATGTATGTATTTGATATAAGTCCATATATTGTTTTCCATGTATCTTTTACATTTGTAGCATTATCTATAAGATCAGAATAATAATTTTTTTTCAGAATCTTAATTTTTGTTGTTAAATTGATTTTATACGCTTTATAAAAAAATTAATGATTCAATAGTATTTGATTTTAGATATTTATAATATAATTTTTGTTTTTTTTTCTGCATTGTTTTTTTATTTCGATTGTAATCAACGGATTTAGTGATTTCATTTTTGTTTTAAATTTCTTTTATGGACAATATTTATTAAATTTATCTACTACAAAATTTTTAAATATTTTCCATTATATTTCCATATCATCACATTCAATAAAATTCCAATTTACTTCAGATACAAAATTGCAAAGTAAATTTAAATTTGATTCACTTGTATTGTTAATTAGTTTATAAATTAGTTTTTCATGTTTCTTAACTTTATTTGATATTATAGTGAAAATAATAAAATGATCTGATATATCTGATATTATTATACCTGAATTAACATTTTCAAGGTCATTGTTGTAGAATATATTGTCGATAATTGAAACTTTATCTTTCGTAATTCTAGTTGGCCTGTTAATTAGGTTATAACATCCAATTTCATTCATTGAATTTATAAAATCTTTAGTTGTATTGCATTTTGTGTAATTTAAAATATCTATATTAAAATCACCACATATAAAAATGTTTTTATTTGTATTATTAAAATGTGTTGTAATATAATTATTAAGAGATAAAAATGAATTAAAATCTAAATATGGTGCTCTATAAATAAAACAAATACACATTTTATTATGTTCATCATCTATTTCGTGAATTATGCTTTGGAAATAATTGTTGGTAAATATATCTATTATTTTAACACTAAATTGTTTTCTTATATAAAATAATACCCTACCTGCATGCTTATGCTTTATATATATATATTGATATATACTTGAAATCATACGAAAAATAAATAATTGGGAAATACTGGAACCCTTCCTATCCCTATGTTTATATATATGTTCTACCTATATGCTTACATACAATATCAACAACTAAAAATGCCGGAAATTGCTGTGCAATCACATGACTGGCCTCCATTATATTGCCTAACTTTTATTTGGTGGGTTGCTTACATCTCATTCAGGAACTCAGATGAAGTTTATATTTATAACCAACTTATCTAATGCACATTTGAATCCATCAGTATAATAAGGCATCTATGTTTAAACGAGATCCGATGATTTTGTATAACTACAATATACAATTACTTATAAATATTATTTTAATATCTATTGTATTGTTCTGGATTATGTTTGATCGTTTTTAATGCACGTATGTTGCATTAACCTTCCGATATATATATATATATATATATATATATATATATATATATATATATGTATATACATGTATAATATTTAAACATTATACTATTGTGCACTAGGTGACATTCTTAGATCTGAGAATATAACTGTAGTATCAATATATTATTTAGATTGTAATTTATATATAACATATTATTTGTATAACTCTTAATGATAATGACTGATTTACCTCCAGATGTACAAAGAGGAATTGAGCAATCTACACTCCCTGGTGCATCAAGTCTAGCTGGGAAAACTATAATTCCTGTTTATATAACTATCATTTGTTTTTT
Source organism: Osedax fenrisi (assembly GCA_964019155.1). NCBI lineage: Eukaryota > Metazoa > Annelida > Polychaeta > Sabellida > Siboglinidae > Osedax > Osedax fenrisi. The sequence goes on along the minus strand of OZ025246.1, from coordinate 7,704,186 downwards.
ATTACTAAGTGTATATGTGTAACATAAACTATATGAATATTAATTATATAGAATTAATTATTATTACAATTCTGTTTATTATTTTTATTTAATTTTTTTTCGAATCAATTACATGTTTAAATTTGTATTGTTACAGTAATAAATGAATATATTATTTATCATTATTCAATATATTAACATTATTTCATAAGAGAAGGGCTAATAAAGTTACATAATTTGAAGTATAAATAAGATATTCACACCATTATGTCATAGTTTACTTACTATTACGTAATATAACAATTGTTACGTAATAAATTAGCTTATAATATGGTTATATATTTTATTAATAGGGGAAAGTCCCCGATTACCGACCCCTAAATGATTATTTTTAATAACTTATTCAATATTACATATATTTATTTGAAATTGTGTTAATAGGGTTATATTATGGTAATGAATAATGTATTTTTTTAAATTTTTGATATAATTATATTTACAAGAATAAACAGGGGGGTCGGTAATCGGATACCTGTTCCTAATACCGACTCCCTTCCCCTATTACCGACCCCCTAAAATAATCGTGGTATACATACTTTTAGTATTATAATATCCAATCAACATAGTAGATATTCATAAATATAATTAATTATAACATGCACGCAATTATTATTATTTAATTTATGTTTTAATAGTAATATTAAATTTAAATTTAAACGTTATAGTAATTATATTAAAATAGTGTATATTATTATTTAATATTTATTTATTAATCAATATGTATATAAATAATTGGAATCATGAATCCTAAATCTATATCGATGATACACAATCAACTTATGACATATTTTAAAGTAAAATACTGATCTATTTTGATTGGATATTATAAATCACATGGGGGTCGGTATTAGGGTAATTTAGGGGGTCGGTATTAGGAAAATCATATGGTTTGCTATAATTAAGATATTTTGATTAATAGTTATTTAAATTGAATTATTTTTATAATAATTATAAAAATTTTATTGATCTACAATATTATGTTCAGTATTAAGTTTTCTTTTAATTAATAAAGTACTTACAATGATTTAAAAAAAGTTATTATTCAAGTATTTAAAAAGTAAAAACAGAACATTATATTTTATCAAATAACAATTGTAGGATTACATATTTGTTAAAACAAAATATTTATTCATATTTATCATTAAATTACTAACAGTTCGTGTATATATTATTTTTTTATATCTCTTATAGTTACTGAGATACAATAGGGGGTCGGTATTAGGAGGGGGATCGGTAATAGGGGACTTTCCCCTATATATAAATACGAATATTAGCTATTTATGTATTATTTAAGTACCTATTAATATACTAATACATATAATAATATATAGTATAATAATATAATAATATATTGTATGTTTATAATTATAAGTTTCTGTAATTGTTAAAAACGTCATATATGTAATCATAATTAATGCAGTATACTTGAAACAATATACAGTATACATTATAATGTTATCTATATATTCATTTTGTTATATAGATCTATTAAATAATACTTGTAGTTTTAACAAATTGTGTTTTAATCAGTAACTATTATAATTATAATTCGATATTAAATTATAGTCACATTAACACAAGTTAGATACTACATTACAATGCCGTAAATCACCACTCCTATATTAAGACAGAAAACACCCGTTCTCCGTTATCTCCCTATAGGCTGGTATTTCCCAAGTGTAGGTACTAGGCCCAACCCTATTCTCTATTTATATTCGCCCTATTTCTGATATCTTATATAATTGTCTAACTTGAACTATTATGCGGATCATATTCAGCTGTTGTCTTTCTTTCTTATCAATTATTCTTCACACTGTAACTCAGACATAATTGTAATTATACTATACTATAATGATTACTTCTATACTAGTAAAGCCCTCCTCCAATTATCACCTTCTTAATACATCGAAGAGAACTATATCCAATACTATATTATATAACAATTTTATTTTTTAAAGATATTTAAAAATTTTTTTAAATAATAATATTAGCCATCACATCGAACAAGTGATCACTATAAGTAATTAATATATATATACAGTAAAAGCCGCTTGTATCGACAGCCACATGTATCGATATATCGGTTCTAACGACAATTTCAAATATATTTGTTGGAATTTCCATCTAATACATGTTACAGAATATCGCGTGTATCGACAATCGGCTGCATCGACAAATCGGCTGTATCGACAACATTTTACTATACAATTTAGAAATTTCCATCACGTGTATCGACATTATGAAAATAGTACACATATTTACCATATATACTATTGACTATAGTATATATATATATGTATATTATCAAATAAGTTATGATGATATGAAGAATTAATCTTTGTATTATTGTAGATTCACTATAGTATACACTATGCACATTGTTATATATATTACCCATATACACGAATACCCATTTATTTATATATATATATATATATGCATATACCCCTATATACATATATATTAATATCATGTTTGATACTACGCAGTATTATATACTCGTACGTAGATATTCGTATGCCAGCATTTTTGCCCATATGACTCATACGAATTTCCCTACAACGCTGGGTTAATTCCATTACTTGTTATTCCTCTTGCTAACGCACGCTTCTCTGGAATGTGAGAGCGCGTGATATTACGTAATCGAAGTCGCTCGCATTAATAGTATTAACTTAATATACACAATTAACGATATAATAGAAATTAAGGATAGCATATATTTGATATTTGATAATACAAGTAAATATTCTATTAAGTGGGCGTAATTTAAAAACGACAATCGGATGTATCGAAATATTTTTGGATCTCCTGGGATGTCGATACAAGCGGCTTTTACTGTATATATATATATATATATATATATATATATATATATATATATATATGTTATGTGTATGTGTGTATCGCAGTTAGCTAATACATGAGAAACACCGAAGTATGTCACGTGATCAATACGGAGTAATAGGGGGCGTGTCTTAACATAACATTTAAGTATGGGTATGTAATTGTGATGGGCTCTCGTTAAAACCATGGATGCATTAACATTGGAACGGCTTCGAAGGTACATTAGAGCCATTTGGTTATAAGTGAAAACGTCATCTAATTAGATAATTATAACTATTAACTTAAGTTCCTGGATGGGATGAAATACCTATTATTTTGTATACATAATTATATAAAATCACATTTAAATGTCATGTTAATACTATAGTATATATATATATATATATATATATATATATATATATATATATATGAATGTTTAAATGTGTGTGTGTAATGTAAATATACTTAATATATCGATGGAGGATGTTGATTTAAAGAGTAATCAACTGTCACTTTGTAATCTATATTGAATTAATCGTGCATGTGTGTATGTATGTGTATGTGTGTATGTGTGTATGTATTAGTGCTGTACAATTTCAAATCTCAAATATCAAATCTCAAATCTTTTTTTTTCGGTTCGGTTCAAATCTTTAATTTTCGGGTATTTGGAAAGATTTGATGGTCTCAAATCTTTATTTGTAATTTAGTTTCGGTTCGGGTATCATGTCGGGTAATTGTTCGGGTAACGATCGATTAACATAAGTATGTAATAAGTTTCTTTCAACTATTTTAAAATATCCATTAAAATGTATAGGTACTATTAATTCGATCATCAGTTATTACACCTATATGATAATATATTTAAAATAGAATAATGTTATCAAAGACACCTTTCCTTGATTTATTATCCATTAATAACAATATTAAAAAATTAATACGTATATTCTGCATATTCCTAAAGGAATATCAATAGATTAAGTTTAAATGATTTATACTCTGTATTAATATATAAAAATGTTAATTCATAAACCGTTTAAACTATATTTGTCTACAAGTAAATGTTGAATAAATATTTGACACTATGGTATATATATAATATTAGATATATCTACTAGATATATATATAGACTATATATAGGCTAAATATAATATTTATAATTAGCCTTCTATATATATATATGCCATATATATATACCATATATGGTCTATATAGTATATAGGATTCCTCTTACACATTTACTAAATACTATATATAATAATTCAAGTAATTAATAATTATTTATTGTTAATTATTCAATTATAATTTATTAATTAATAATTATTTATCAATTATTATTATTAATTAATATAATTAATTATATATTATTTTAATAATTATTAATTATTTAATTATAATTTATTAATTAATAATTATTTATAAATTAATTATTATTATTATTAATTAATAATAATTATTTATTAATTATTATAATTATTTATTAATTATTATAATTATTTATTAATTATTGTAATTATTTATTAATTATTATAATTATTTATTAATTATTATAATTATTTATTAATTATTATAATTAATAATTAAATAAATTAATAATAATTACATATTAATTAATTTATTATTATTAATAATAATTAATTAATTAATATCTCATTTTTTTCTTCGTTAACTTATTTTAAAATATTATTAAAAGATTTGAAGTTCTCGAGAACATACCTAAATATGAGAGATTTGAAGTTCTCGAGAACTTGATATTTTTTTAAAGATTTGAAGTTCTCGAGAACAACAATTTTAAGATTTGAAGTTCTCGAGAACAACCAAGTATTTGAAATTTTACAGCACTAGTATGTATGTATATGTGTGTGTATGTGTGTATGTATGTGTGTGTATGTATATTTAATCCTAATCTATGTATATCTATATCTCCCTCTGCCCATATTCCTCGTCCAACACAATGTGATTATTGTATAAACAACAACAACAACACTAACGGATACACTATTCCACCGTCCCACTCTTTACAGTTCACCGGATGCACTGTTTACCGTCATGTCCTCGCTAGGACACATGTATACCTAGGTATTCAATGTTATCTCTCATTATCGCTATCACTATATATATATATATATATATATATATATATATATCTGAATTCATTCATCGTTGTATGTCATTATCATAGCCCCATGTTTGATATTAACCGTGTATCAGCCAGCATGATGTCATAGTATAGTAGTGATACGTTACCTTATCATGATCCCTTATCTTTTAAACAGTAGGGTGAGTCACTCATGTCACAATTATCTCCACGACATTCTATCGTGAGTCATTTGTTGTGTTATCTATAGTGAGTTTCCGGTCCATTATTTGATGTTGTCTATCCACATATTATTGGTTCCCGCGCTGTTGATTACCTTATACATTGTATTATATGAATAGTTTACACGCCCCTTCTGTAATGTCACATGACCATAACACATGTCAGGGGTCATCATATCACGATAGTTACTAGCTCGGTACATGCGCATGGAGCTCTCCTTCTATTGATATCTGGTAGATTACGTCTTCGCTAGTCACGTGGCTCCTTAGGTAATGTCAAGTAGCGTAAGGTTGTATGTTATCATGGTTATAGGTCATGTTACATCATCTATTGATAACGCTATGTATTTCTATTAATAGATTGTTTATATATAAGAAAATAAAGATGAAAGTATAAAGTTTAATATATGATAACGGGTGAATGCTTTATTGAACTAACACATAGAATAGTATACAACATAATAAATATAAGTATTTTACATTAAATGTAATAAATAAACGCAAATAGAAAGTAAATAAGAGATAGTATAATAAATGAGAACATTGTTATATCAGGAAACGTAGTGTGTAACGACTTTACATATAGTGACTACTTCTTAACTCGCTATCCCAGTAATTATGTATATTATTGTTTCATTTAAATATATATATTACAAATGAAATAAATATGTTAAAAATTAAAAAAAATAATAATGTAATATTTATTTCTTAAAATAGTTGATACTAGTCAATTATGGTAATTATAAAGAAAAGAAAATAATTAATTAATAATGACAAATAACTTGTATAGGTTTACGTCTGATATCAATCTTTGGATGTATTTATTACATCTTGTAATACCTGATTATTCATTTATGAGGGACGGAGAATAGTAGTATATCTATATACTTCTATAGAGATATTATGAAATGAATGGTTTCTACAAGATGTTAGGGAATATCTGCCGTTATGATATCTACTACGTATGAACTTGATAACGTGTGATATGACCTTGAGAACACACTCGAATTCGTATAGTTAACTAACACGTGGTCATGTGTGCGTGCGTGTGTATACATAACATATAGTCACGTGACTATCAATATACCACGTGATTCATCACCTACCTAAATGCATATACATAAATAAATAAGTAAGCGATGTAAATATTAAATAGTGTATACCTACTTATTTATTATAATATACCTACACATATATATATATATATATATACACATTAAAATACATACATAGAGTACAACATATCGCTTCAGTAAACTAGTATGTCACGTGCGTATATTCTATCTATCACGTGATATAAATAGCGATATGACATCCTTAAATTGAATATTAATACGGGGTCATGTGAGTGTGCTATAGATCAATACGTTTACATGTGAATCACTCATTTAGGGGGCGTTCCCGTATCTATTTAGGGGCGGAGCCTCATCCATTAAAGAGGCGTGTTCTAACCGACAGAAGACTGAATAGAGAATGTTCTCTTCAGACTAATCTATTATCAATTTATTAATAATACATTAATCTATTAATCTATATTATTATTAATATATGCAATCAGACAACTACTGGAAATATCCAAGATATCCTTTATAAAGATCTGCCCACAAGTATTCATATATCACTATAGTAATATAGGATTAGCATTAGCGCATGCGCTGATTATTAATCATAACTCGCTTTACTATCTGCGTATAACGAAGGTCACACATAACCACCAACACTTATCACGTATATGATGAACACAGTTACAATTACTACTGTATATTATAGTTTAAATGTTATATATATATAGCTAATACATATGATGATATATTATAAGTTATAGCTTATACACATATGATGTATGTCATAATTAGCATGCTATGTGAATTCCGTCATATTTGCAATGTGTTCAATCTATTTTAAACGATATATTTTAATTATTTACAGTGATAATATTTAGTTATATTCAAATTAAATTTTAGAAATCATTAATTTATTATGAATAATTAATGTTAATACAATAATAAATATTGAATAATCAAAAATGAAATATAAATGTTAAATAGTTTATTATTTATATATATATATATATATATATATATATATATATATATGTGTGTGTATGTTATATACTAAATAACACATTGCTATGTTATGTTATGATACTTAACTTGATACTATAGTATTTATCATATATGATACTCAAATTATAATATTAATTTATGTATTATGTTATTATTTATAAATCATAATGAATATGGAGAATTACAATATATATATATATATATACACACATACACACGTAGATACGTATATAACACACAGCACACCCAACATCACAACAACAATAGCACCACGTGGGTATTACATAACTCTTACGCAATCAATGTATCACGTGATGTGGTCAGTGCGCTGATTACATTATTGACCGAGCTGTCCGTGCTGCACAGTTAGCTATTGAAGATGACCACCACTACGGCCACCACAGCAACACCCTAGTGGTCAAGTGCTGGTGGTCAAGCCTGCTTACAGCGGACATGCGCAGTGTTATCTTACTGCAGTCACAACGCAGCTCCCAGCCTCCTCATCATCATCATCACTAGCGTATTACTACTAGTGTGCGTCTACTATAGACGTGGAGTGCGCACACTGTGCGGCCACTTCATTGCCACTCCATCCACGCACATCACCAGTACCCTCATCACATCTAGATAATATTAGTGTATAATGTAGTGATATGCGATCACTGTTACACTCCGTCATTCCCACGCACCACACAAACCACACTATAGTGCGCACTCTATAGTGTGAATAGCCTGTGCTACACTGTACAATGTACAGTGTACATCCATCATGTCAGTGTTGGTGACGTGTTTAACTTTTACACTCACCCGTATGACGTACGTTAAGGTGAGCCGGTAGTCTCAGAATAGCATGTCTCACTTAATCAATGAAACTACATAGAATTTGAAACATAGTACAATTTATGTTCGGCTTTATAAACTTTCTGATACCATTTCCAACATTATTATTAGTCGTCCTCGCATGAATAATCCGACGTTAAGAATATACATTAGAATACAGATATTCCACTTCTTATCTCTTCACAGGGTTTCTAAATAGTATATAACTTTGTATTCCGTATATATATATATATATATATATATATACATATATATATATATATATAATATTTATATCATATATATAAATATCATACATTATTACCCGGATTATTACAATTATAATTAAAATGACAAACACACGAATCGAGTGTTCGTGTTTCCTATCGCCGAAGCACATATGTCCTTTACACATCACGATTACGTAACGCCTGTCAATCAAACTATCTAGGAGGCGGAGCTACAGAAGCAGGTGCACGCGTACTTAACGGATTAGCGTGCACCTCTCACGTTAGTTGGGTTACACAACATAGTAGTAGGTCCGCAGTAGGTAAGGACATCATTAAATGGCCTTCACGTCGACTGTGAATTATAATTTCCGTTACAAACAACGATGTTATTTAATCAGCTATTATGTAATATCGTTGTTTGTATTAATAAATGACCGATAATAAATTGCTGCGATAAAATACGATATAGTATCTATAGTTATATGTAACTAATATAATATTTAACATTAAATAATTACTTTTTCTCGATAAAACATTTAGAGATAAATTAAGAAAAAAGAAGATAATATTGAGAACATTTGAATAATTTAATAAATTTGTAATATAGAGAAATAATAATAAAATGTAGGATACTTTAAAATGTAGGATACTACCCTTTTTGATGCAATCTTTTATTACTGACTTGGCTATAGAGATCACGTAATTTCGCGCGTTTTTTACTTATTTAGGCGACCTATTAAGTTACTTCTAACTCTTAAACTATTAATAATAAGAATATAAAAGTAAATATCATATTAAATATAATTAAACACTGCATATACTGATTATATTTATAATTTTTAAAATTCAACTTATATATAAGTTATGTATATTTAAATATTGATATATTTTTTTTACTATAATTTTAAACATATTTTTATTTTATTAACTGAAATATCAATTTAAACCATATATATATATATATATATATATCGAGAAAGTTGTAGATAATAACAAGAGTTCTAGATTGGTTTTTAAATTTTGAGAAAATAATAAATAGATCAAAAGTTATAATAAATAATCCAGAATGTATATTATAGTTTTTTCTTATATAATTTTGAAAAATATATTTAAATAGGGTAAATATAACTGTATATAACTTGTGACCTATTTATTTATATTAACTCATACTTATACATGTTATGGATAACTATTTGTTAAAGGTTATATCATATTTTATATTACAAAAAAAATTTATTATGAAAGTGAATATTTAGTAAAATATAAAAAATAAATTATAATTGAAAATTATAAATTTAATTAAATTTATTATCAATCTATACAAATAAATATTCATAATTGAAATATGTATATCTATTATAATATTTAGATAAATAAATTATCTCTAGCATGAACTTTAATTTATAAATTTATATTCAATATATCAAAAGTTATAAACACAAATCAAAATCGGCCATCATCAAATACTCCACAAATAAAACACTAACAATTCAAATTACTGGGACTACTTACTGTGTATTAATTTATGAGTGATTTAACCTATTTGAATAATATGTCACAATTATAATGTTAGTTTTAGAAGGTTATAAGACTTTTTTTTCAATTATTATAGTTTAAATTTATTATGAAATATTTTCCACATATTTTTAATAATAAATAATAATTAAATTGTACATAAAACTATACTTTTAATGAATTTTTCAGTATTTACCATAGCGATCATTAAGTGTATAACGTACATTGATATTTATGTAAACAAATGTCAATTTTATAATTTAAAAATAAGATATAAAATCGCTAAAACAGCTTTATTTGTATATTATATTAAATAAAATTAAAACTATTTTATTACTTATTATTTTATAAATATAATGTAATATATCTCATTAAATAAACATATAACAGTATTATTATTTTGATATAATATAATATATTAGAATATTTTGAAATTAATGCATATTTAATTGTGTATGTATATTTAATAAATTGCATATTATAAGACATTTAATTAAACACATTTTATATATAATTAGCGAGACGTAGCGAGACGCTGCTTCTATAGTAGCTATATCTCGCCGCGACTCCGTTTTAAAAAGGGTTAATTTCTATTAATATTATTGCGATACATTTGAATTATATGACTATATTATCATATATAGTCTATACTTCTACCCTTAATACTAAAAACTGCTGTCAACTAGTAATGCTGGACATATCCAGTGCTTTCGATACACTTGATCACCAAATTCTACTGTCCCGTCTACACCTGCTTGGAGTTAGAGTCCTTGCCCTCTCATGGTTTACTTCATATCTATCTGACCGTAGTAGCAGTGTAAAAATATATAATTCTTTGTCTTCCCCTTATCCTATGAAATATGGTGTTCCCCAGGGATCAGTACTCGGTCCTTCACTTTTCTCAATTTATTTATACCCACTACCATCCATAATATCTAAATATCCAAATATATATTACCAGCTTTATGCAGATGACATACAACTATATATGTTTCTTCCAACTAATTCATCACCAGGTCTCAATAATCAACTATCTAATTGTGCTAATGACATTAAAGAATGGCTTATTTCTAATAATATTCTCCTTAATACCTCCAAAACTACATTGTTGAATCTTTCTCCATCACCAACTTACTTCCCTCCTTTTTGTATTGATAATATTGTAATATCTCCTTCTCCTACTGCATCTAACTTAGGTGTACTTTTTGATTCTACTCTTTCCTTCATTCCTAATATTACTGCCATCACTAAATCTGCAAATTATCATCAATTTAGAATTAGAAAAATACGAAAATCAATTACTGTATCTCTTACTAAAACTCTAGTTAATTCCCTTGTACTCTTACGTATAGATTACTGTTTATCAATCCTTATACATCTTCCATTATCATCTATCTCTCGCCTAAATCGAGTTATTCGTTCATCAATCCGTACAACATATAACCTACGTAATCGAGATCATTCCTCTACTTCCTCATACCAACACCTATCTCCATGGTTCACATTTAACAAACGCTCTGCTTATCGCATATTATATATTGTTCATTCCTAAATATATTCTTCAAATTGCCTCTCATATATATTTCTTCTTCTCTAGTACAAAGATCTTCCCTTCCATCACTTAGAAACCATGCATCTCATCTTCTATCTACCCTATTCTACGTCCCTCAAAAATGAATACTCGGGCACTGAGTTATATTGGTCCAAAGCTATGGAATTCACTCCCGCCCTATATTAGATTCATAAAATCGTATAAAACATTCATGAAATATATACAACAATTGATCTCAGGTGGGAACCTGAAATACTAATATTGTTTGTCATTATTATTTTATTTATTAATTTCCGAACGGCTTATTCTATTTTATTTTATTATTATTAATGGTATTTATTGTTTACCTACTTTTATTATTTGTATTCTATTATATACACTTTTAAGAAATCATTTATGATTTATTAAAGTGTCTAAATAAACATTCCATCAATTAACTTACTTGTAAATTAATAGAAATGTGATAATTAAATAATAATAATTAATTATATACTAAAACCCAGAAATAATAATGAAAACAAAAATGAAAAACCTCCAAAAAACCCAAACACCCCAAAAACCCCTACTTCTGCCAACCATGTATATAGAATACATCATTATATAGTATATGACATCAGCATAGTTAGTTACATTAGTAGTAGATGATAAGTAAGCAGTATACCGGGTACTCGATATATAAGGTACATGTTACTTTTATTGTGATTAGACTAATATGATTAATCTAAACATATAACATTATAAAGATCCATGATACATAATACATCTTCTAACTAGCAGTATGTACTACTTATAACTACTTAATAAATACAGTATACTCTGTATTATAACGTTATTATTTAGTACATGTATTATATATAGGCGCCATTAAATCGTGCATCACCTATATGTTATATAAGTTATCATATTAAATGAATATATATAAATATATTAAGTATAATTATTAAATATTGTATAAAATAAATAAAATAATGAATCATGACTATACAATTATTATTAATTTATAATGATACATCGATAGCATGTATCTAAAAATTGGTTATAATGAATATTGTATACTATATTTGTTGTAATTACCATCTAATACATGCAAAACATATGGATTTCATATGTTATTAACAAATATTATTTAATTATATTACTCAATAATTACTCAAGAAATTTATATAAACAATATATGTATACAATTGTTATTAAAAATGCTTTAAATAATAGTTATAAACAATTTTATTAGATAATATTATTAAAAAATATTATTAAACAATACTAGTTAAATTAAAACACCCCCAACCACGCGTGTTACCTGCTGATCAGTGGTAACCATGGTAACCGGTAGTGACGTCTAGCGGACTTAAGTTACTACACTGATTACTTACGTGTGTGTGTGTATGTATAAGTTATTGAAAGAGGCATTTCATGTAATATTATTCTGCATAAATGATAAAAAAATACATTTAAGTAATCTTGCTCTTATAGCTAACCAATGCTACGCTATGCTATGCTATATTATACTATATATAAAGTAGTTATATATAATTACTATGGGAGATATCACTCTGTATAACGACATCTTCAGGAATAACCATTCAATGGTCAATTTAAGAATATCACATATAGTGTAGACTAGCGGAATGTAAAAGCGACCAAACAATGTAGATATTGTGTGGTACTAGGCTACATATTACAATAGTATCACTTAATGGATGGTATCGTGTGCATTATTATTAGTATAAGTAATATTACACTAATTAGTACTACACTGTAGAGACCGGCATTCACAGCCTCCTATTCTGCTTATATATTATATTGCATTCCTAAATCATGAGAGAATCATTCAAGAGATTCGAGATTATTTACATTTTTTTATTTGTTATACTAGTTATATATTTATGATAATATATGTACAATGTTTACAAAGTATATAAATAGTTCATAACATTTCGATAAAATATAAATGGTTATAACGTTATTGTATAGTAACTTAAGAACCGTCGTACGTAATTATATATTTAATTATATTTGTAATCTTATACAGAATTAAATACAAAACATAATGGAATATAAATAAGATATTTAAATATAAAATATATTACATTAATTGTAGAAAATGTTATATTACAATGTATTCACTAACCCGTATTACCTAACACTACAGTGGGGTTAAGATAAGCGTAAAGTTATACTATGGTGATATATATATATATATATATATATATATATATATAAGTATTGCTATTCAACTAATGTATTTGTTTTAATAATATTACAATATAATCATCAAGTATCAATGAACCATTTATTTAACTTATATAGATCATTATTTATTATATATATTATAAAGAATTTTTGATATTATTAATTCTACTGACTTCTATAGAAGGTAATACTGAACGAGATGTTATACATATTTTCAATACACTATATATATATAACCATGATGATGTTTATTGTATAACCTAATCCAATATGATGAGTCATTATATGATATGATTAATATAATGCGGTTGTTATTCAAAAACTGCGTATCGTAATGCGGAATATATTATCACAGCTTATAATTGCTTATCATAGAGGGACTCTGTAATGACATCCGGGATGCTGACATCGAAGTTATGATATAATTAAAATAACTATTCGGTTCTAGGTCTGTCTGTTATTATAATTAGTACATTTGTACGTGTAAAGATAAACATAAATACACGTGTAATACGATATCAGTTATTGCGTTATCTTCGTTATTAGCCACACGTACTTGATATTATAACTTAACTCGTAAATAATACATACTTGTAGATTAATAATGAAAATATGCTACTTCGTATATATTATATGCTAATCAACATATGCATGTATACATGCGTTATACTTAGATTTTAAATATGCTTATGTTCATATTTAAAACACAAATACACTATATATTACTATTTACATAAAAATATTATAAATACTTATATATAACGTATATTGTATATACATTTATAATTATACCAATAACATATATATATACAGTCAAAGCTCGATAACTCAACATTGACGGGGCGGAGCGGAGTTTTCATGTTGAGTTAGCGAGTATGCTGAGTTATAGGATGTATACATTAATGACTTAATTAATGTTTTGTTCACATAAATGCATTCAAAATAGTACTCGTATGATAATATAATAATTGTAATTGTATTTTTACGTTTATATATTTATATCCATATATTATTAAATAAAACCATGTTGAATAATGTATGTTGAATTATATTTGTTGAGCAATGTAGTTTTACATGTAAAAGATACGAATCCAACAACATATGTTTGTGATATTTTGATTTTTCATAAATGTTGAGTTATCGGATGTATATTTACATGTAATGTATAGGCTAGGATTATAAAAACGATGTTGAGTTATATGTATATTGAGTTATATTTGTTGAGTAATAGGGTTTTTATTAACATGTAAAAGATACGAATCCAACCAAATATGTTGTGGATGTTGAGTTATCGGCAATGTTGAGTTATCGGCATGTTGAGTTACCGAGCTTCTACTATATATATATATATTAATGTCTTCTCTAAAAATGTTAACAATTGACTTACGAAATAAAACACTACATACTAAATTAATACATACTGTTCTCTACAAAAATGCTCCAACATACTTAACTGACCTACTATAGTAGGTATCTAAAAAAATGTATACGACCACTAAGAAACTCGAACTATAAGTTACTTACGCTACCACCCATCAACAGAAAACAACATGGCGGAAGGTCTTTTCGATATATGGCTGCATCTACGTGGAATAATCTTCCAGACGACATACGGAAATCAACCATATATATATATATCGAAGAAGCGATATACTCAAACACTACATTACGTAATATGTGTATTCAACTTATATACTATAATTCATAATACATTTTATTTTCGTTTTTATTTTATTATATTTTATTCTTTTTATCGAGAGAATATGCTGTATATTTCATTTTTATTGTTATACTATAAACTATAGTTATGTGTATACGCACTATTTGTTATTATTATTATTAGTATTGTTATATATATAAGTAACATACTATAGTATACTTAAAACACATTCGAGAATAGCGTTGGATATTATATATGTATTTGTGTATAATACACCATCATCATATATACATATATATATATATATATATATATATATATATATATATATATATATATATATATATATATGTCATATTGACGCATCATATTACTGTAATATCATATTATTAAATGTTTTATTTCTAAATATTTGTTTTAATATGTTGCCCAATCGAAGAAAAGTGATTGTCTTTCGCATTTGTATATTCAAATATATATAAATATATAAGAATCATTTATATATTCTCACCCCAATTACTTAACATTGACTATATCTAAAAAATATATTTATTAAATGAACTTGACCTCTTAAGAATTAGATCAATCAACAATATTTTCAAACTGATACCTACTGACTACATAAAATATGTATATAAATGATATATCAATGATATATATATATACTATATAATATGTATGCGTTTTATTATATAATGTCGACTAGGTGTGAAGTATAAGATGATATCACGTGACATAACTGATGCATTACATCTCGAGCTGTGAACATCTACTGTGTCTATTGTCTACCAGATAAAAAACTCGCTACTCATTACACACGAGTAAACTATTATATGTTGTAATGTTTCTTATATTATATAAACTCGGGTTATAGTTTCATAAATAAATAACTAATAGTTAGGTCACACACTTTCATATAATACATATACATATATATATATATATATATATATATATATATACGCAAATACATACACACAAACACATACATATGTGTTTACTATATATATATATATATATATATATATATATATATATATATATATATATATATATATATATATATATATATATATATATATATGAATGAATGAATGAAATCAGTTTATAGACAATTGTCTAAGGAGGATCATTGAAAGCTATAAGTAGCTTTATTAAGTCGATACCTCCATAGTATATGAATATAATAGCTTTGGGACATTTATACAATACTAATAAGACTTGAGTACTAGAATTCAATATAATAAGAGTAAAGAAATATATATAAAGAGAATAATAATAATAATACAAATAATGTCCCTCAGCGTATTTCATCATGTTTCATCAATCCATTAAATAAACTAATAAAATAAAATGTGTTAAAACTTGTGCAAACAAATATAAAACAAAAAGTGCGAATAAAATAATAAAAAATTATTGAAATGTAATAACATAAAATGATTCAAATGGTTTAGTATATACAAATTAAAATAAAGTATGTTTAAAACTTGTGCAAACAATTATATAACAAAAAAGTGCGAATAAAATAATAAAAAATTATAAAAATATAATAACATAAAAATGACCCAAGTAGTTTTAAATATAAAAATTTTAAAAATTGACGAAGATTAAAAATATTAAAAATTATTAAAATGCTAAAATATAAAAACTAATATTTATTTAAAAAGTAATTCTTTAATACTTTTTTTAATTTGTGTATATTATGTATATTTTCAGATTTTAATATATTATTACTCATTATATTATTATAGTATTTTGGGCCTTTAAAAAAAATTGTGTTTTGAAATTTCGTTGTTTTCATTAATGGTAAAATAAATCTTGATTTGTCTTTATTATAAATAAAAAATGTATCTAGATTAATGTTATAGTTATTATGTAAAAGGTTATATAAAAATAATATTATTCTAAAAGATATGAGTTCATTCAATTTTAAAATAGAATTATATTTAAACATATTATTAGTGTGTGATAAACGAATCAGAGGTAATTGAGACTTGTCTATCATATTTGTATTGATAATTCGAATTGTTTTTTTTTGTATTAATACTAGTTTTTTTAATCTATCTTCATAAACATTACCCCATATTTCTATTCCATATGACATATTTGATAAAAATAGTGAATTATATAATATAATTAAATTGCGTATGTTAAGAAATTTTAGCTTCCGAAAAAGATATACAATTTTTGATAATTTATTACACAAATTTATAATATGAAATGAATATGTTAAATTACTATCTAATATAATACCTAAAAACGTATACCTATCTACTATTTCTATAGTCGCATTATTTAAATTTATATTATTTATAATTTTTGTATTAAAATAAGGAAGTATTTTAGTTTTTTCAATATTCAATTTTAATTTATTTATATTAAACCAATGACATAATCTATCTAAATATAATTTCTTATTACTACTCAATTCTTCATTTGAATTTGCAAATATAGAGAGTGATGTGTCATCTGCATATATATTTAAATTTATATTATCATCATTATTAAATATATTTGATATGTCATTAATACATATTATAAAAAATAATGGACCTAATACTGATCCCTGAGGAACACCAAAACGTACATTTCTAACAGATGATACAGTATTATTTATTCGAGTTTTAACTTTTCTATCTAATAAATAATTTTTTAAAAACACATTTACATGACCCCTAAAACCACAGTATTCTAATTTTTTTAATAGAATGTCATGGTCTACAACATCGAACGCTTTTTTAAGGTCTAAAAATAGCGTAGCAATTTTTTTATTTAAACTATGTTTAGTAAATAAAAAATGTTGTAAGTTAAAATGTGAAAGGGTAGTATTGGATTTTTCAATAAATCCATATTGGTTATCATTAATTATTTTATTTTTATATATAAAGTCCATCATTCTATTATAAATTATTTTTTCGAAGATTTTACTAATTTGCGGTAGTAATGAAATGGGTCTATAGTTGATTATCAGTTTTTTATCATTTGCTTTAAATACTGGTTTAATGATAGCAATTTTCATATTATCAGGAAATTCAGAATTAGCCAAGCATAAATTAAATAAATATTCTAATGGTTTAGCAATAGAATTTATTAAAAGCTTGATTAATTTCATGTCCCAGTTATTTATATCTTTGGATGATTTAGATTTCATATTAAGTGTAATATTAATTATTTCCTTATCAGTAATAGGTAAAAAATAAAAACTGTTCTCAATAGAGTTTAAAAAATATCTAAAATCATTATCATTAGTTATATTATCATTAGTCATATTATCACTAGTCATGTTATCACTAATCAAATTATCATTAGTCATATTTTTATTTAAAAAACTTTCATTTATTTTAAAACCCACATTTGAAAAATAATTATTAAAATGTTCACATTGATCTTTTATATTTATAATTTCTTTTCCTTCATATTTAAGTATTTTGGGTAATTCATCAACATTTTGATTAATTATAGTGTTCAAATGTGTCCAATTTTCTTTTTGATTACAATTTGAAAAAATATTTGAGTAATATTTATTCTTTTCATATTTTATATTTTTATTAATTTTATTTTTTAGTTTTTTATATTTAATAAATGTGATAGGGCAGTTTTTAGTTTTATATGTGTTAAATAATTTATTTGTAAATATATATATATATTTGATTATAATAATAATAAGTATTTTTATGTTATAATATATTAAAATTTAAATATTTAATAACTTATAAAAATATTGTATTCATGCACAATGTACATTTAAAGAAATGCGCATGCAGAATATCATTATTATTTCCAATATATAACAATGTATACATTAATACTTTTCATAATTTCAAATTACCTTATATAAAATCAAGCCGTCATCATAAATCATTATCATTTAAAGGCCATAAATCATGGAATAATTTATGTCTAAATAAATTATTATTTACAAAAATTTATATAAAAAACTTTAAAAAAATATTAAAAAAACATCTTTTTTCAAAATATGAAAATCAATTAAACAATTGATTATCTAATTTTATTTTTGTTTACTGGTATTATTTATTAAACCTTCATCTTGCTTGTTTTAGTTATTATTTGTTTTCATTTATATTGTTTAGCTATTCTATTCCTTTTATAGTTCGGCATTCAGAATTGAACTCGTTTCTGTGATTTTTTTATATAACTTTACATCTTTTATTTTTACACTTGACTTATTGATACATATTTTTATTCTTTGCATCTTATTTATTTATATTTACATTTTTTTTACTCATGAGAATCTAACTTATCTAGAATATGATGATTGGGGAAGTTCTCGCAAAAACAAATACATTTGTTTATTAACTTCTCCATTATTTCATGCTTTACAACATGAAATAATAAATCTGATTTATTTATTTATTTATTAGCTATGGTTCCATGTTAAGTAATATTCACATCTAATAAGTACACGTGATTATTTACCACCTCAAATTATAATGTACATATATGTGTACACATGAACATGTTTACTATATGGTGTTATCTAATGCACAAAGATAAAATAGTTCTGCGTCATCATAAATAACTATATTATGTAGTAAATATGTTTCTTTCATTTAATAAGTAACCTCCAAGTATGAATGTTGTGTATTTATCAATACTAGTTTATATTGTTATATTGCTACCTTGTATTATTAGTGATACGCGATGTCCAGCTGATGGTATTGTGGGATGTGGGTGTGGTAGTAATGATATAAACTGTTATGAGAAGTATAGAGGTGAAGATGTTCCTGTGTTTAGTAAATCTAATACTATACATGATGAGGTTAGTGTTAACTAATAATGCACGTATGTAGTATATATTATTGACTAATGTATTATATTATACCTATATTACTATGTTATTATACTATTATACTATTATACTTTATTTATTGTCAATTATAAATATATGAAAATAAGTCTGCATTATAGCCTACTATCCTTCATATTGTTAAATATATTATAAATATTTGATAAATAATAAATAGGTAGATACATATTTATTAGATCAGCAATTTATGTATTAAACACGTGTAGGGGAAGGTATAAAACGGAAACTTTAATAATAAATGGTCTTAACATGTTATGATTTAATATTTATATTCAAATATTACAATATATTAATATTATATGATTATAGATATTATTGTGATTTTAAAATTGTATTTAATAGTTTTTCAATAGATAATGGGGGTATCCGTATTCGATACCCATGTCCGAATAGTGACTATATATAGTATAAATATTATAAATAATTAACAAAATATGTATCATATATAATGTACCTATTTATTTAGGGGAGAGTGTTCTAATATCGACATGCACGTAATATCGACACCCTAGATTATATCGTCCTGGTTTATATTTTATATTGATATTGAAGTATGCCAGTGCTGATATCCATCGTAACTCAATTGCTGGAATCTTCTTTTGTGTAAAAATATACGTAAGCGGGTTATTATCGGTATATATTGTACAAGTACCTCCAAGTAAGTAATCTCTGAAGGCATCACAAACCGCCCATTTCACGACAAGAAGTTCTAGTTTCTTCGTAGAGTAATTTGTGTCTTTCTCCTCTCATTTTTTTAATGTTCTGTTTGCATACGCTATTACTTTCATTTCCTTATTATGCTCATGACTTAATACTGCACCCAAGCCTTTTAATGACGCATCTGTTTTCAGATATAATTCTTTTTCGTAGTTAGGTACTACCAGTATCGGTGCTGTAGTTAATTTCTTTTTTAGTGTATTAAATGCTTCATCACAATCTTCTGTCCATAATTGAGTAATATTATAATTGTTTCTTTTATTCTTACCTAAACTCTTTTGTCCTTCAGTGACTAACTTATTCAGTGGGTAGGCTACTTTTGTATATTGATGTATATATCTTATATAGTACCCAGTGAATCCTAAGTATGATCTGAGATCCTTCAGGTTTTCTGGTATTTGCCAATTTTTCACTATCTCTATTTTTCCCGGATCTGTGGCTATACCCTCTTTAGTTATCAGGTGACCTAAATAATTGACATCTTCTCTAATGAAATGGTACTTTTCTCTTTTTAGTTTTAACCCGTTGTCCTTTAATATCTATAATACCTTTCTTAATCTCTGAACATGTTCTTCGAATGTTGTAGAGAATATCAACACCTCGTCGAGGTAGCATAGCATTGTTTTGTACAGCTGTTTCTGGAATATTTCTTGCATTAGTCTCTGGAATGTAGCTGGTGCGTTGCAAAGTCCGAATGGCATTCTGTTTTACTGGAATAATCCGAATGGAGTACAGAATGCAGTCTTTTCTTTATCGTGTTTTTCTATTTCAATTTGATTATATGCTGATTGTAAATTAAGAGTAGTGAAATATTGACTTCCACTTAATGAATCGAAGGAATCTATTATCCGTGGTAATGGATAGTCGTCTTTTACCGTATTTGTGTTAAAATCTCTATAGTCAATGCATAGTCTTAACTCTCTCGATTTATTTCTAACTAAAACTATTGGACTAGTAAAATGGCTTCTACTTTCTTCAATGACTTTAGCTTATAATAATTTATCAATATGTTCTCTTACTTCTTCTAGTTGTTTTGGTGGTATTCTTCTATACGGCTTTTTTATCGATACATCGTTAATCAATTCAATGCGGTGTTTAACTCTATCTGTCCAACCAATATCCATATCATTCTTTGCAAATACTTCTTTTTCATCTTCTAAAACTTCATTTAGTTTATTTATCTGTTCCATATTCAAGTTTCTCGTACTCAACATGCTCAACTCAAGCATATTTTATTATATTTTTCAATTTTATCTAATATATTGGTACCAATAATAGCTTCATATTTATCATCTATATGTTCACTTATGATTACAGCTTGATATTTAATGTCTTCTCCTTTTATAGTAATGTCTATTTTACAATAACCCATGCAATTTAATTCTGATCCATTAGCAGTTTTTATTTTTAAATTACTTGGTAAATTTTGTATGTTAATCTTTTTATCTTCGTTCAATAACTTGAATAGTTCAACATTAATTATGGATACTTGACTTCCATTACCTATCAGACTCTGTACCTTCCTCGTACCCATCATGCATTCTATAATACTTTTTCTACCTGCTAACATACCCATTAAGCTAGACTCCTCCCTGGAATTTTCAGAGGAGCTTAGTAGTTTAAATAGGCATGTCTACAGTAACGACTTATATGTCCTCTTTCACCACAGTTGTAACATGTAACTTGTCTATTAGACACATTTGATTCTTGAAATGTTACTTTCGGTTGTCTTTGTACATATTGTTCTTCAATTCTTCTTGGACTATAATCTCGTGATGTTATTCTGTTATTATATTCTTGTGGTTTTCTTCTAGTGTTGTATTCGTTAGTTTCTGTAGGTCTGTAATCTGTTTCTGGTCTTCTTTGATAATATTCTTTAACTGCTCTCACCGGGCTAACTTATCTTTCAGATCCACTCCTCATTAATGTTAACCGTTCAACCTTCTTCTTTAGAATTTCTATTTCATTGTTCTGTAACTATACACGTCTTTCTAGTCTTTCTATTCTATCCTTATCATCATTTATACTCCCATTTTGTATGTATCTATCTCTTCTTCGTCATCTTCATCTTCTGTCATTACTTCTTTTTCCCATTTTCTCCCAATTTCTCTTGCTTCTAGAAAACTCATTTTGTTGTTGTTTTCGATTGCCCTGTTGATATCCCATCTCAGCTTAGCACATTTCAGCCCTTCTAAAACAATCTCTCACCATCATATCATTACTTTTCTTCATTTTTCTCGCCATTTTTGCAAGTGCGTACGCATAAGTACCAATGTCTTCTCTACTGGACTGTATTCTATTCATCAGTCTTCTCGTTATATGTTGATCTGTCTCTATTTTACCAAAACAAATCTCCAACGCTTCTAATAGTTTCTCTGCATTATGTTTAACTGTATCTGACTGTATGTTCATTTCTTCATATGCCCTGCCCTGTAGGACCTACAGTGTAGGTGTTGACGTATGAAGCTTGCTCTATGTTCATCTTTAATATCTTCTATACAATCTCTGGCCTTTTCTACCCATTCTTCAACATCGTTTCCAGAAAACATACTCAGTTTTAGTTCGGCTCTATATTCTGTCATTTCTCTTTTATATGTATTATCTGGTATTATTGATTCTTCCTTAAATTTGATATTGTCTACTGGTCTAATTTCTTTGTTATTCATATATAGCTAACTATAACAATTCGTATAATGCGTGTATATTTTATACGTATACTATTAATAGATTGTATCGTGATATGTGACACGTGATATGCGTACAACGTATAACGTATATACTATATAGTATATTATATAGTTATCTATTAAATAATTAGAATATGATAATATTGAATCTGAAGAACTCGATAGAGATATTCAAGGTATTGAGCAGGCAAATAAGCTATCCAAACACGTAGCCAGTTGGAAATTAATTAATAAGATTACTGGTCGGAAACTCTCACAAAAAATGTATTATCAAAGCAAGAAATAAGGAAGACCGATTAAAAATATGGTATGAATACTTTAAGAAACTCCTAGGTGATAAACATGAAATTAATAATACTGAAATCAAAGTTATCTATCCTGAAACTCTTGATATATCCGTTGGTTATTTTATGAATAGCGAATACACTAAAGTAAAGAATAATCTTATCGATGGTAAAGCAACTGGTCCTGATGGCATACCCCCAGAAGTTTTTAAATATACTAACCTTGATGATATAATCCTCGAATTTGCAAATTAAATGCTAATACAAAGTAAAAAACCAGCTCAATGGTATAAATGTGATATAGTTCCTATTCAAAAATCTGGCAACCTAGAAGAAGTTGGTAACTATAGAGGAATTGCATTATCATCAGTCATCGCAAAAATAATTAACAATATGCTTTTAAATCGCATTCAACCGTATATTGACCCTCTATTAAGACCAAACCAAAATGGGTTCAGATCCGGTAAATCTACAATGGCACACATCCTTACACTGAGAAGGTTAATTGAAGGAATTAAGAGCCATGACCTAAAAGCAGTTATTATTTGTGTTGATTTCAAAAAAGCATTTGTTAGTATTGATCGCGGGAAAATGCTAACAAATTTAGCAGCATATGGTATACCATCTATCATAACCAAAGCAATAGCACTATTCTATGAAAACACTGAAGCGAGAATTATAACACCTGATGGCGAAACAGAATTCTTCAAAATTTCAAAGGGTGTGCTACAGGGATATACTCTAGCACCCTTCTTATTTATCATAACTCTAGACTACATAATGCGTCAAGTATTTGGTGAAAATTATTACAATCTCGGTTTCAAGTTAACAGAGAGAAGATGTAGTAGAGAACCAGCAGTCGTTATAACCGATCTAAGTTATGCTGACGATATAGCACTGATATCTCAATAACTATACCAAGCTCAATAACTGTTACAGAGAGTTGAATTAGAAGCTAGAAAAATAGGTCTAACGCTAAACACTAGAAAAACATAAGTTATCGGATATAACCTTCAACAATCCCCATTTATTAAAACAATAAGTGGTGAAACAATAAAAGAAGTGTCCAATTACAAATATCTGGGAGCATGGATTTCAAGTTCTGAAAAGGACTTTAAAATCAGAAAGGATCTTGCTTGGACGGTTATGCACAGAATGAAACTACTATGGACATCTAACATGAGTAATCAGTTAACAATACTGGCCTTTAAAGCTACTGTTGAAACCGTTCTGCTATATGGAAGTCAATGCTGGACCGTAGACAGTAAGCTGAGAAAACGGATAGATGGATGCTATACTCGCTTACTACGCATGGCACAAAATATCGCATGGAAAAGTAAAACGAACAACGAAAAACTGTATAATGGTTTACCTAAAGTAACAGATATAATCTCTGAAAGAATGCTGAATCTTGCTGGACACTGTCTACGTCACAAAGAAGAGATGGCCATAATCTAGTTATATGGACGCCCATACGAGGAAAGAGAAGAAGAGGACGTCAGCAGCTTACATTTGTAGATGCTCTAAAACTTCAAACTGACCTTGAGAGTATCGATGAGATTCGTTCTGTGATGATGGATCGTGGTAAATGGAAGAAACTGTCAACATTGGGTCGAGCGAGAGCTCGACGAAAGTAAGTAAGTAAGTATTAAATAGATCTATATATAGTACCACAATCTATTATAAGTAAATATTATTATAAATATTATAAACGTACTTATATATATAGTAACAATAATATATATGTATATATATAGTAACAACTATACATATATATACACATATATATCGTAACAATAATATATATTTATATATAGTAACAACTATACATATATATACACATATATATATATAGTAACAATAATATATATCTATATATATATATATATATATATATATATATATATAGTAACAACTATACACATATATATATACATATAGTAACAATAATATATATCTACATATAGCAATAACCACACATATATATATATATACACATATATACAGTAATAATGCGTTGCTATGAGTTTCTATAATACGTATTATTGTGATATGCCTGCGTTAGCACTTACCTCCTTATATTCGACCACTTCTGACACCAATGTAGAGGATTCGGGTATAGGTATAAAGTATTATATATAGGTAATGTATCACTAACGTATTACGATTAACTGAACTTCTCGGAGGCGTTAGTCAGTGCTAACGCAGTCATGTATATCACTGCATTATGCTTAGTCATGCATATCACTGCATCAATACGTTATTTATGCATATCACAACATATATATATATATATATATATATATATATATATATATATATTATTTATAACATGTACAAGTCTATGACTTCTTGAGGGGTCCATTTGTATCCGCTATTTGTATTGTATTCAATATATATATATATATATATGAGATTCAATAACTAAATATTATTATTATTATTATATATATATATATATATATATATATGTGTATATATATATACCTATACAGTATACTGACTACACAACATATATGTATCAACGTAGACAGCAGCTAATATGGCCTACTATCTACAATGTTATTGACTATAACTATAGCTCCTTCTATTATATAAAACCATCACCAAACTTAACCTCACTATCTTCTTACATCGTGTATCCCCAAACCGTGATACCTAGAAGCGGGTAATGTGGCCACTTCACGATGATTTAAAGGGGATCCTGCACATTTAAAGTGATGATAATTTATTTTTTTTAATATTTTTTGTATTACATAATAATACTTATTGTAGTGTTTTTTAGTATCTGTAAAAAAAATAGACACGAATTCAGTATAAAAATGGCATAAAAATGTGTTTTATGACGATAAGATAATGCTATATTATATACTATTCAATATTACATTTTGTTGTAAACAAAAAGTATCAAATTATATCTAATATTTATAAAGTTATACAATATATCTAAAAGTGGCCACATTACCAATCTTTCCCCATTACCCATATATTGTAAATGTTTTACATGAATTTACTCAGAATAATTATATTTGTAAAATTCACGGATTTAATGTTTATTTGTTATTCATTAGGATCTAAACTAATTTAAAATGTCGATAAGAATAAAGAATAATTACATAATTTTGAAGATTTTATTCTAATCTATATACAATATATATATATATTTATATATTATAATAAAATATAAATTATTGTTTAATTTATGCATTAAGATTGCATTAATTTAAGTTGATCTTTTATTTTTTAGATAATTATATTGATTTAATATAATTGCAAATAAGTATACATTTTATTTATTTATTTGTTTAGAGACTTCATAAATGAAAATCATTTTTCGACGTCATAACAATAATAATAATAATAATAATATAATAATATAACATATAAACGAAGATAACAGTAATCGCAAAATATATATTCATTTCACTAAATAATGTTTAAAGAGTCTACTTTTGAATTGAGATCGAGAAGTTGTCGTACGAATAATATTCGGAAGTAAATTCCATAGAGTTGGTACCGCAACAGAAAAAGCAGAGTTACCAAAACATGAATTTGTATGAGGCAAAACAAGTTTCATTGCATGGCAATCCCGTCTTGGTCTGCTACTGGTAGCAATTGATAATAATTCAGCCAGATACTTAGGTTCACCCGTGTAGATAGCTTTATGAGCTAAACATAACAATTTTAGTTTACAAAGATCACGATATCTGAGCCAACCAAGGGTTAACATAATATGTGATATAGATATATAGTTACTACCCGTATTAGTATTTATATTATTTTTAATTTTATATAAAACACGAACAGCTCTCCTTTGAATTTTTTCGAATTTTATCATAATATTATCAGGGACAAAAACAAAAAGTGAATTGCAGTAGTCGAATCTACTAAAAACCAATGAATATATAAGTGATTTAGTGATATCAAAGGAGAGCTTAGCACGAGCCTTATGTATATTATATAAATAATAATTAGCAGTACGAATAACATTAAGAATGTGACTGTCATATTTCATAATAGAGTCAATTGTTATACCGAGTGTTGTGATTTTATTAGATAAAGGCAGCGTGGCAAGAAAACTATCAGTTATTTTAACAATTGAAGGTATTTTAGAGAATAAAATAGTATCAGTTTTTGAGACATTTAAGGATAATGAATTACTAGTGAACCAATTTTGTATATCAGTAATACAGTTTTTAATGTTGTATTGGATTATAGCGTGATCAGTAGATATATTATAACATTATAGAATATTATAATACCCTTCATATTGTTAACTATATTATAAATATTTCATAAATAATTAATAAGTAGATTAAGGGCTTTTTATGTATTAAACAATTTATTAAACAATTTATGTATTAAACACATGTCAACATCTATGTATATCTCTACTTTCATGTCTACCATTAATATTGTATTTAATACATATAATTATGTAATATAACATATATAGGAAATCATAGAAATACTATTATATATAATATGTTATTTATATAGAGTCTATATTATAGATATATAATGGGTGAATCTCGGTATTAATAGATAACGTAATTTGTTAGTTATATAGAAATATATTGGGTAGTGGGGAAGCTTGAATCACCTGTTTTATAAACTTATAACTCATTTATTAATTAAATAATTTTATTTACTAAAGCATATACCTATTCTTCAATTATTTTAAATCTGTGTTCTGTTTGTCTTATTACATTTTATAAATATTCTTAATTTCAAAAGTATGTAATAATAGTATAAATATCATAAAATATAATAATAATAATAATAATAATAATAAGTATATAATATTATCAATTTCTGATCGTATAAATAAAATTATAATAATTTATCAGTTAAATACAATAGTATTACATATTTAAGTAGTTCCGAAATATTAGAAAATATTTTCAATCTACCCAAATAAATCCTTTTATTTAAATTAAAATATTCATTTAATTTTAAATTGATCATTTATTTTATATTTTAATTATAAATAGCTAGTTTAATACACTTATCTAATATACAACAATCACTTCAAAATATGAAGAAATATAGTAAATAATTAGTAAAAGTTAAATAATTAATAACATATTTAAAGTTTTAAAATACTTTATTATTAAAATGATGGTAATTATATGTGGAGTAATATATATTCAAATAAACGTATAATCTTTATTAATTACAGAAATAATTTATATGGCATATATATATTATATAGATACAGTCAACTCTCGGTAAGTCGGACTACGGATAAGTCGGACTTCTCGATAAGTCGGACACATTTAGTTGGTTTGGTTGGATTTGTATATAGTTCCATGTTAAATTAATCGGATAAGGCGGACAAGTTGGATTGTATAAGTCGGACTTTTCTATAAGTCGAACACATATTATAGTCATTTTTATGATTTGTATACTGGATAAGTCGGATTTTTTATAAATTTTCAGAAATGTTTACTTTAAATAATTAATATTATAATTTTAGTAAGTAATAGTATTGAATACGACATTTTATGTTGTTGATTGTTGCATAATTCCATATTTCGGTAACCATTTAACTCACTGCATATCATGACTTATTTGCATGATATTCTGAATCTCGGATAAGTCGGACACTTTTCCCGGTCCCTTGCGAGTCCGACTTATCGGGAGTTGACTGTATATATATATATATATATCATGTATGCTATACTTAAATTAAACCTAATCGACCCTCCCTTATACACTATTAAGCATATATTTATCTATAGCTAAACATATAATACAATAATAAATA
This sequence comes from Osedax fenrisi, assembly GCA_964019155.1. Taxonomy (NCBI): domain Eukaryota; kingdom Metazoa; phylum Annelida; class Polychaeta; order Sabellida; family Siboglinidae; genus Osedax; species Osedax fenrisi. The sequence continues at coordinate 7,674,683 of OZ025246.1, read as the reverse complement.
TATTACTTTACAGGTTTATATTAGTGGAACCAGAGTTACTAGAGTTAAAGCATTTGTTCTATTGAATATTAAAACTGTTAGATTATATTTACTTAATAATCATATAGTAACAATTAATCCAAAAGCATTTTGGACAAGTGAATCAAATAATACAACAACACATACTGAACTTAAAGTGATACATTTATATGGTAATAAAATTAAATAAATTACAAGTAGGACATTTGATCCATTGATACATTTAGAAATTCTTAATTTGAATAATAATAAGTTAAGTAATATAGATAATACATTTATTGTAAATCTTAATAAACTTAAATATTTCTCTATTGCATTTAATGAATTAACAAGCTTACCAACTAAATGGTTACCTTATAATTTACAACGCTTATATATTGAAGGTAATGCAATAGAATATTTATCTATTTATACATTCGAAGGTGCATATCATTTACATAGGATAGAGTTATCTCTAAATAATATCACTATAGAATACAATACCTTTAGTGAGCTTACTAAACTAACATATATTAATGTATATACTTTAGATACATGTACATATACATATATATGGTATCTAAATACTAAAAGTAACAGTACAGTATGTGACAATAGTAATAATAAGTATGCAAGTATTCGAGAATATCTTAAAGAAGAATGTAAAGAACACATAGCAGGTTAATTTATATATTAATTATAATTAGTATATAATTAATATTATTAACATTATAATAAATCCTAATAGTATTATAGATTATTACATTATGTTACATTAAATAATTAAAATTCATATATGATTTAAATAATTACTAATTGTAATATTTAAGAATAATTTCCAATTATTAATTATTTATTTGTTTAATATATTTATTTTGTAGTAGATATTTACTATAGAGGTGTACCGGTTATCGATTATTTATTTATATATATATCAAATTATGTAAGTGTATTACATAAATAATACAAATATGGATACCAAAATACAATTAAACAAGTGCTATTAGTCATCGTATGATAACGAAATAAATTCTACTAGTATACAGCTGTATTCGGCAGAATTGGCTAACGATATTATTCGTGTTTACTTTATATATTTACATTAAATTACATATCGAATTTATCACGTGACAATATTTTTTGATTTAAAATTAGATTATAATTTCGAATAATGAATTAATATATTAAATATACAAAAATACGTGTTTACAATTTGATGTATTTCTATAAATAGATGTTGTAGCTCCATGGTAATTCATGCATGTTTAGAAATAGGTTATATTTACAATTTTATATTTATATAATTACATAATTAAAATGTGTGTAAATTCTATCAATAACTGGGCTGCACCAGTCACTACTATATATATATATATATATATAATATGAATAATACCATTACAATTATTATTAAAATTATAAATAATTGTAATAATAATTTTAATAAAATTATTCTTATATATATATATATATATATTTATAATATTTAAATATTATACTATTGTGCACTAAGTGATATTCTTAGATCTGATAATATAACTTTATTATTAATATATTAGTTAGATTATAATTTATATATAACATATTATTTGTATATCTTTTATTTATAATGACTGATTTACCACCAGATGTACAAAGAGGAATTGAGCAATCTCCACTCCCTGATGCATCAAGTCTAGCTGAGCAAACTACAATCCCTGATTATACAACTATCGATGTTGGAACTAATACTATAACATTAACAATACCAGTAGACGAATCGAATGTAGCGGGGAAATCTTCACTTCCTGATTATACAAATATCATTTGTTTTGTATTATTATGTATATATGTGTAACATACATTATATTAATATTCATTTTATACAATTCATTATTATTAACATTATGTTTATTATTTCTATGATTTAATTTGTTTCGAATCAATTCAATATTAAATTTGTATTGTTACAGTAATAAATGAATATATTAGTTATCATTATTACATATATTAACATTATTTCATAAGAGAAAGGCTACTAAAATTACATAATATGAAGGATAAATAAAATGTTCACATAATTACATCATAGTGTCGTCAATTACTTTCTATTTTGCAAAATAATAATTTTTACCTAATAACTTAGCTTATGGTTATATATGGTTATATATTTTGTTAATATATAGAAATACACATATTTATTTAGCTATTATTTAGGTACCTATTAGTATAATAATATATAGTATAATAATGTATAGTATAATAATATATTGTATGTTTATAATTATAAGTTTATGTAATTGTTAAAAACTTCACATTCAGTTGTTGTCTTTCTTTCTTATCAATTGTTCTTCACACTCTTATTAGAATGGTTACTTATTTACGAGTAAAGCTTGCCTCCAATTATCTCCTTTTTAATACTTCGAAGATAACCATCACTTAAAATTTCTACCTTTATGTCTTCCTTTCTCATTTAATATTCTATAATATATATAACTCTTCTATCTCTTCTAAAAACATTCTAAAGACTTTATACTGGATAACAATATTTATACTAAAATCGGTTAATTTATATCTTTATGGAATACAAATAAGTAGAGAAGCACTAAGAAATAATATAACTATAATAATATACCTCTTAATGGACACTCTGCTACAATGGTATAGCATACCTCCCAGTACGTGGTTTTAAGATCTATTCTGTCGACACACCTGTTCAGATATAGAGATAAGATACAGATGTAGAGATAAGATACATTACTTATTATATATGGCTATTAGATATAAAATGTATTAAGAATATTAATTTAGCTATTTTTTTAAATATATATAATACACATTTATTAAATATCTAAAATAATACTATTATAAAACTCCTACAAAAATAATTAAGTATTCACTAATGAATAAATTGTAACATTAATGATTTAGTTTTAGATGAGATGAATTCTAATAAATAGCTTTAAGGGGATCTACCATTACACACTATTTAACACATTATTAAAATAATGTGGTTATTAATATTAAATATCATTCCGATATATGTTATCTATTACTTTATAAATTGTTAAATGAATTATTGTCTAATAGTATTTAGCTATAATTATTCGTTTTCAAATTCATCTTACTAATATTCATTATTTAATTTTACGTACATTTATTATTAAAAATAATAGGATATAGTATCATTGGCACTACACACTAGAGGCATTAGTAATTCATTATGTTTTTTATTGTAAATATTCTATTTTTTCCTTTTTGTTTTATTCATCCGTGTTTCATGTATCATTATATGTACTTACTCGTCACCCCTAACCCTATCCCACATACCCATATCATTCTTACATATAATAAACTATTAATCTATCTATCTATATAGTATATTTTAATCTATTTATTTAGTAAATATATAAAATATAAAAATAAACAGTTAATATAAGTATTGTTATCATAGTTTTCATAAAAAAGTGTGTGAAACTTAAATATATGTAATCAATAATGAATGCCTCGTAAAGAGTGCTTAGTGGTACTGGCATTTAAGATAATTAGTGGGTTACATTATAGTGGGTTACATGATATTATTGTTATCATCATCGTTTTTATTATTAGTATTGTTATTGTTATTGTTATTGGAGTCATTGCATGCCAACTATGAACTTAGATAAGTGTTCACTTATAACCATATGACTATAATGTCCATTCGAAGTCGCTCTCGTGTTATGATCAGATGTTAATATACAGGTTAGCAGTTAAGATGGAGTAGAGGTTTAGGTATACAATTTAGTGAGCTAGCATTATAAAATATTTATAATTAATTTTGCTGATATACATTTACTCTGCCAATAGTTAATTAGATATTATTTCATTAAGTTGAAGTGGCAAAATCACGGCTTTTAAGAATATTCACAAATATATATATATATCAATATATATCGAATATGATTGATCTATACAAAATCAGGAATTTGTGCAAATTAGCAAGAATATAAATAAGTATGGTTTCATCTTTATGATCACTATGTTATATGTGCCTCTCTTCTCCCTATATCCTACTTCTCTCTATCCCTCTCTCAGTCTCCCACCCTTCTCTATCTCATTCTCCCCTCACTATCTTCCACCCCTCTCTCTCTCAGTCTCCCCTCCCTAACTACCTCGCCTCTTCCTCTCCTATTTATATATATATCATACTAATCTCGCTCTCTTGCCTATTCTCTCCCTATCTCTTCACCCTTCTCTATCTATTGCCCACTCACTCATCCCTCCCTCCCCCAACTCACACCTTCCATTCACACCTCTCCCCCTTACCTCACACCGTTGCCTGTACTCTCGCTATCAAGAAGTGACTTGCACCATTAGCTCCGCCTTGTCATGCATGAGATCTTCCTTCTCTTTGCTAATGCGAAGAACTGCCTCAACATGGGGCTCTAGGTCTTGTCTCGCTCACAGGAGTTCCTCAGTGAGAGACGACTTGATTGTCCATACCTTTCATGTGTATAGATGTATTTATTACATAGTCTATTTAGTATCATATTGATTTATAATTGTAATAATTTTGATTTAATAATTAATAGGATGATAGTTTTGTCAAATTGTTAACAAAAATACATAAATTAATGATACAGCTACAAAAACTGAATACAATATAATATTTAATATTACCATATATATTAGATTTATCCTACTGCGGATTATGAATATTAATAGATATTTGTTTTAACAATGAGTATTTCGGTGAATAAATAACAACTCTTAGTAACTCTCAATAGGGGTCTATAGTGATAGATATAATATAATTTACAACATTTTATAATTGTACTATACACGTTATTGTGTATACATAGTGATGTAAATGATGCCGAGCTTTTGATGCCGAGCCGAGACTTTTGGTTTTTAATGCCGAGCCGAGACTTTCATTTTCGGAAAAAAAACGAGCCCGAGCCGAGCCGAGACTAGCCAAATGAGCCCGAGTCGATACTTTTACAAAAGATTACCGAGTCGAAATGATGCTTTTTTGAAATTACATTTTAATACTAATTTTTATATATTTCACATTTACATCAATTTAAAAAAATAATCTGCGCCAACTTCGCGATTCAGTGAATAATAATGTAAATTTCATCTAGTGGTGCAAATAATACAGAGCTTTTTGATGCCGAGCAGAGAATTTTGGTTATTGATTCCGAGCCGAGACTTTCATTTTCGGGGAAAAAAACGAGCCCGAGCCGAGCCGAGACTCTAGCCTAACGAGCCCGAGCCGAGTTGAGACTTTATGTAACTGAGACTGAGACTGCATCATGCTTTAGATTTGAGCATCATTTACATCACTAGTATACACGCTGAATTACTATGGTAAAACACATTGACCTTCATGTCTTGAACTATTCGTGTCTCTCTTTTAGTGCTGTGTTCTAATTATAATAATAAATGTTATCCTATCCTATCCTAATCGAATACCTTACGCGATACATATTATAATGAATAAGATAGCGCCTATAGCTCTCACTAGGGGTCACTAGTGATCTCTACTTACCTGGTTGTGTTGTTCGCTGATGTCAGACTTGATGACGACCTCTTCCAGGAGACATTCACCGCGAGTGTTCTGCGTCATGTGCAGACAGTGACCGAGGGCTGAGTGATGTGGGCGTCACAGAGTTATGTACATGCGTATTGTATGTGACATTGTATAATAATGTGTAACGTAGTAGAACGTTATATAAGATATGTGTAATATATGTGATATGTGATATTATATATATTGGTATATATAGGTGTAAAAGGATGTAAAAATAATAAATTATATGGAATATTAGAAATGAATTTTTCTACCTCTTCATCATCTTATTGAGCCAAACTAAATAAAATATAATAAACACAAACTAATAATAAAAATATGAATGAAATATTATATTAAAACTAATAAAAACAATACAATTCAACGATCGGGCTTCTTGAAATTATCATATTGGCATTTCCTGAGTGCATGGCTACAGAAAGTTTTTGATAAATCCAGTATAGCAATTTATCTCTATTTTCCATATTCTTATCAGCCCATCGTTTAGAAGTATAGTTAATTATATCTTTAGTAATTTGAACCCAAGTACCAAATGTTTCAGCAACGAAAGGGAGAAAAATAATATAAATGTGATTTTTATGTGGGAAAAATGTAAAAGTGTAGGAACAACAAATAATAGTGGGTGCAATTTCCCACAAAATACCACTTAATAATGCCCTGTTATAGTGTCACTCAGCCCAACACATCTTATATGAATATGTATATGACATGTGAAAGCTTCTGCACTAACCTATATTGCTGGTAACACTCATGACCTCCGACCTGGTGGCTGCCAGCTCAGCGTTCCTGTAGGCAAACTGACATCAACTGACTGCACCTAGCTCCTCCGTGATGAAAGGAGATGTTGTCCTTGTTCAACAGAGAAGTAGTCGTTGAATGACTGGTAGCGGGGTCAGAGATCCATGATACTGATGATGATAATGCTAATGCTAATGATATTTATAATGGTAATAATGATAATAGAGATAGATGTACTGACAGCTACAGCTGCTACTCGCTATCTCATGTGCTTATCACTATTAATTATCTATTTGTTATCGATTAATTATAAATAATTGTGTTAAATATGTATGATATCAATGATTAGATATTTAAATATATAATAATTATTATTACTATTTTATAATACATATATTAAATGTAGTAAATTAAATAAATCCTTAATAATAATAGAATAATTATTGTTATTTAATAAAGCAATTGATATTTCTATTAATTAAAATACAATATGGGACAGTTTATTTTTTCATAATAATGCAAGTGGAATAAAATAGTATAATTACTAGATTCAATACCGACACCTTATTGGTAAACAAATAGTAGACCACAAAGCTCTCAACTAATACACTTTATATATGAACTAGCTAGTTGTTGTTATACTATAAATATTATGTATATGGATAGTAATACCAAAGGGCTTTGGTTAAACTATGCATAGTAATGTTTACAAATATTTGCCTATAGTGTGGATACAGCAAACTTACCTTTATATATATACCTTTTCTTTATATACATGCAATCATATTTATTAAATTATGTAAATAAAATCTAAATAATGATATTTAATATTTGGTAAATTATATATTTATAAATACTCAATAAATTATAAATTCTTTATTTCCATTAACAATATAGAGAATTTATAATAAATTAATTGTAAATAGATCATTAATATATCAAAAAAAAAATTCACCCAAACAAATTCTGTAGAATAAAGAACTATATATAATTGTATTTCCAATCAATATTGAATATATAAACTAATAAAATATCAACTAATTACAAAATGTTAATCATTATATATTAATAAGTATTGATTGTATACTACTATCACTCTTAGATGAATACATATTAATATAAACTGTATATATTATATTATTATGTGTGCTTATTAAACTATTAATTTGTTTGTTAATGTTACCTACTAGATTATAATATAATACTAATTGTAATAATAAAATCCTTCAAACATATAAATAAAGTGCTTTTCCTACATGTTCAATTACTAAGTATAAAGAATGAAAGCATAAACATATGCATTATATTAATTGTACAATATTCTAATTATAGTGTATTCAATGTTGCATTATGTTATGCAAACATACTAAATAAAAGACTAATTACTTAATAAAAGACTATAGTAAGACTTATGTAATTATAATTACATATTCGATGTCATTGTTTTATTATTAACATTATATTATAAGATAATAAATAATACAATATATTCAATATTTACAATTATCGTTCAGTTTCACTTATCATCTACTGTTTTATAATATTAATAATCAATAAAGAAATAAATATTTTAAAATGTTATTCTCTTCTCATTAAAGTTGTAAATTATTCATCAATATATATATTGTATGTAATTTGTGCATGATAATTTCACATGTGAATAAGTAAAATATAGAGCTAAGATAAAAGCTATTCCTTGTTTAATATATCATATACATTTGTAAATCTTATTTGTATGTGGTTACATGGAATAATTTATTTTTTACATCATAAATTACCAATATTATTTAAAAGTATATTATCTACTTTAAATATTTATAATTATTTTCTTTATATTTACTAAATTGCCAAATATATAAAATCACACATATAGTTATAAATGTATAAAATACAAGTAAATAAATAAATAAACTAAGAAATATATAGTGATAATATACCAACATATTTACTATAATACAAATTTGTAATATATATATATATATTTTATTAATTTTAGATTTTTATAATTTTAGTACATATAAACTTTAATTAATGGTGGTAAGTTTAGTGGTAATAGGATGTATACATGTATAGCTAATAGTATGAATTATACCATGCACAATCCCATATACATATTTAGATCATCTAAAGAAAATAATTTAGAATTTATCAGATTAATATTATAATTCAGCTTGATAATTCATTAACACATTAGATATATATAGGTATTTGTTATTTAAATAAAACACATCAATTTAAAAGTGTATGAATAAAGAATAATTAATAAAAATACTTATTTTTTAGAAATAATCACAAACATCTATTGCTAATTTGTATAATAATTATAATTATAATTATTAGCTTTATCATTACATTTTATGTAGATTTCTATTTCTAAATATCAATAAATAAATAAAATGGTGAATACTTTATTTTATAGTTTATTATATAACAACACATAACACTAATTTGAAAGAGCTTTAAACTCCATCATGACCTTGGTAGAAGCCTCTGACATTTGATCACATTTAGTCCCATCTTTCACCTTCATAACTGACATATTTAATGATAGAGAATTTAGATAATGAAATATATATGAAATTTGAATAAATAAATAATATGAAATACAATATGATTGAAGTAATTATAAATAACAGATTGTAGTAATGATAGAGGTATGTTAATTATATGCTGATTAAGGGGATGTCACACACCTTGTTTTGGTGAAAATAATTTGTTATTTAAAATAAAATTTATTAATACTATTCTATGATTTATTTTTTAATATCTGTAATCAAATTATTTATGAAAACAGTCTAGAAATAACATACAAAGTGGTTTATATATATTCATTATATATGATATATAATGTATTCATATATATTCAAATGCTGTTTTCTCAGAATGTGCATAATTGCAAAAAAATAACAATTTCATAGAAATTCTGTAAATTAAAAAATGTAAATGTGTGCATATATATATATGTTATAAAAATTAAGTTCTGTAATAGTATGTGTATACATTTAATGAATAGAATATAAACAAATTTAGCTTAATTCAATGAATTATGCGTGCCTAGTTGTGTGTAGACCCATTATTTGCTATCTCTATACATAGAGAGGCGGGCGTCGTGTGACATCCCCTTAATTCCATACATACATATACATATATAAATCAATACAACATATTATTAATTTATTCATATAATACAATTATTTGAAATATTCGTAGTAGTAAAAGTAGAGTTCCATGTAAAGATGTTTTCACACCAAAAAATACAGCCCATTATCGTGCAGATATCGTTGAACATAAAAATAGGGCAGTTTAGGTGTGAATGGCATTACTTACAGACCAATATCGGGTAGTTAGGCAGATGGCTTATGCGTGATATATAAATTATCTATTATCAAATATTAAATTTTTGAATTTATATATTCTGATAAATAGTAAATGTTTTAAAATGAATAATTTGAAGCAGCCAATATCAAGCTATACAAATCTGGCATATATCACGGTGTTACATTTGATGTGAAAGCATATTTATAAATAAATAGTTTTAATGACTATAGTAGTATAGGATAATATTTATACATTTAAATAATATATTTTATAACAAAATATCATTTACAAAAAAATTAATATAAAAAATCAATATCGAATTAAAATCTCAAATAAAATGTAGGTTAAGTTATATATGCGTATGTTAATATAGGGATATGTGTATGTATGTATATTTACGTGTGTATGTGTGTGTGTGTGGTATTAGATCATGTGACCATGTTAGCTATCTCTGTTAGCATACCACATCATCATCACCATCATCATTATTTCACTATATAATCATCAGTTATAATATTATCGTCACATGATCGATTCATTAGCATATTATTATTCGATAATGCAACAATAACTTCTATCATGTGACAGGTAATCGTGTGACCGCGACCTATTACCTACCACGAGATGCAAACCTGACATCTACCATGTGACTAGGTTATCACATGATCCACATATTACCTACCATGTGACCCGGTGACCTCCCAGTGACCTCCCTAACCTGTTGTTCTCCGCAACAGCCATGATCTGATCGTCTCGTGCGAGGTCATGATCGTGTGAAGGTCATCCTTCTCAATGGCGTACTGATGCAGGAGGGACTCGCTCCATCGTATTGCGCTGATTCTCCTTCAAGGGGAGGGCAAGGTTTTATTGTAATAGCTAGTATTGATATTATAGTAGTAGAGTAAGAATTTAATTTATTTATTCATTAAACTCCAATTAAAAAATTGTTCGATTGTTATGTTGTTAGGGAATAAGATGTTTAAGTGTTGGTCATATTTATTTAATATACAAGGGGCCGCGTGTTGCGACGCTTAGCGCAGACGTTAAAGGAACACGTATTCCCTAGTGCGCGCATCTATACCAGTCTGGTGAATGACGCGGTCTCGAGCTCCTTCTGGGTATTACAGTGTCTGTAGGGTGTAAGTTAAGGTGGAGTGAAATATATGTTTTTTCGAAAATTGATATTGACTGATTACGGTTAATAAGAGGAAGTACTTATAAGTATAAATCCGAAGTTTTTTTAAAAACTGATACCTGCAAGGTATTACGAAATCACCTAGAAGTTTAACATGGGGTAGATAGCATGTTTTATCATTGAGGACATAGGAATCAAATTCAATCGATTTTTTTGAACGTATACATTATTCAAATGTAATGAAATTGAAGTATATGGTTAATAAGCATGACTACAGCAGTATTTAACAAAAAAAAATTGAAAAAAAATAATATTTCTATTTTTCCTAGTAAATCTAGGAATAATATTTATAAATAATTATTTAATTAATTATAATTAATTTATATTAATAAAACGACTTAATTATTAATTATTTACTATTTTATATAGTCATATATATATATAATGTTACTATATATATAATATATATATGATATATTTATTGATATACCAGAAAAACTTAACTTATTTAACAAAATAACGATTTAATATTATGAAATATGTCCAATTATATAAATGTGCCTAGAATTTTTTTTTTTTACATATTTAAAAAAAAAAAATACTATCTTATGTGGAAATATATATTTTATGTGATTTTAATTTTTTACGCATATCCAGACATTATTAGTAATTTTTAACTCGTTTGTTAGCGTAAATATTTTCGATATAGCGTTTTATAGTGTATAATATAGTATATTATGGTATAAAAATCGTACTAGGTTCTAGTATACCATAAATTATAAAACCTATACCAAAATGTTTGAAATTCAATAAGCTATAGGTTGCAGACCAGTCAATATCAATTTTCGAAAAAACATATATTTCACTCAACTTTAGTGTAAGTGTGGGTTAGTGATTGCACTATTAGTTGTTATTGTAGTGGATGGGATTTGTGGATATGTTATATTAGTAGGGGTATGCGATGAGGTCACGTGTGATCTGGTGTTAATAGCATTATCGGGGGGCGTAGGATGATGTGGTGGATGCGTAGAGCTGGTGTATGTTGGTGTTGGGTGGGGTATGGTGGTGATACAGGAGGGGGATATACATCAGTTACTGGTGTTATAGTGGGAGTTTTACTGTTATTATGTTACTAAGAGGGGAGTGGTATTCGTTGGTGTGGAGAATATGATGGTATATACATTGGTTCTATTGTTCTTATTTGATGGCGGGCTCTTCAAACTATTCCTCTTTTTGTCTTGATATCGTATGAATTCGGCTCTGACCTTTTTCGTATTACGATTGAAGGTTCCCATTTATCTGATGTTGATATTCGGGTTGTGATAGTTTGGTTTGGTTGAAGTTCTGGCGCCTCTCTTATTTTCCTCCCGACGGATAATCTAACAGCTTGAGCGTCACTCTTTAGTCTTTGTTGGTATATTATCTTTCGTATGGTATCTTGGTTTTGGTTTGTTAATGTATATAACGGGCTTGGTATGTCTTTATCGATTGGGGTATTTCGCCAGCTTAAGAGTGCTTTCGGTAAGCTTTCTGCCTTCTGTATGATGCCTTCTGTTTTTTATTGTCTGTATATGTCTCTCTATGAATCCATTAGATTGTGGGTAGTGTGGGCTTGAAGTCACGTATTGGAAACCCCAAGAAGATGCAAAAGTTGCAAATTCTGGGGAACTATATTGGGGACCATTTTCAGAGTATAGCCGTTCTGGGATACCGAACATGGAGAATGCTTCACATAAACGATTGATTACGATCTTGCTTGTGGAGCCGTTTCGCAGTTGGTGGAGAATAGGGTATTTCGAAAATATATCGATCGTTAATAGGTATGTTTTACCGTCTAGTTGGAAAATGTCTGTAGCAATGTATTGCCGTGGTGGTGTCGGTAATTCTCGTGGGGTATGGGGTGGTTTCCATTGTGATTTGGCGAATGTTTGACATTGTCTGCATTGTGTGGTTATATTGGTTAGGTCTTGGCGCATAGCAGGCCAGAATACATTATCTTTAGCGGTGATTAACATCTTTTCTAGACCTTGATGTGCTTCGTGGAGGCGCTTGATAATAGTCTCTGGCACGAGATGGTACTAGAACAGCATTTCCTTTCATGATGTAGGTTTCGTTGTATGTTAATTCGTCTCGGTAAGGCAGGTATTGTCTTAGATATTTAGTGACATGTCGACGATCATGAGGCCAGCCGGATACCAAGATTTCCCCCAGTTCTTTATATTCTAGATCTTCATTTTGAGCTAGTGTTATTATAGCTTCTGTTTTTGGGGTGAAACATATTAAGTTGATATTGAGGGTATTATCGTTTTGGTGTTTGTCTTCTGGGCTTCTCGAGAATGCATCTGCCAGTATCATTTCCTTGCCGGATTTATATTTGATGGTAGCTTGGTGTTTTGTATGCGAAGTAGAAGTCTTTGTAGTCTTGCTGGTGCGGCTGAAGTATTCTTGAGTGTTATCATTTCGAGTGGGCGGTGGTCGCTTTCTATAGTAAATATGTTACCAAATAGTGGTGGAAGCATTCTCATCCATATACTACGGTCAATAATTCACGATCTATATTTGCGTATCTTTTTTCTGTGTCAGTGAGTGTTCTCGAAGTAAAACATATATGTATGTTGTTTTTGTAACAGAACTGCACCGAGCCCGATGCCTGATGCGTCTACTTGTATGGTAGTGTGTGAGCTAGTATCGAAGTATGCTAGGGTGGTGTTCTTGGAAATGTTGTCATTAATGGTTTCGAAGATCTGTTGATGGGAAGGTGTCCAACAGAAAACGACGTCTTTCTTCGTGAGTTCTCTTATTGGAGATAGCAAATCGCTAAAATGAGGTACGAATGGGGCCATGTAATTGGCCACACCGAGAAAACTTCTGGTTGAAGTTAGGGAAGTAGGGGTGGGTATATTTCTGATGGCAGACGTTCTTTCTGGATCGGGTTGAATTCCCTTCTCGGAGTATATGAGACCGAAAAAGGAAATTTCAGGGACTCCGATGTCACATTTATCAATGTTGAAAACCAGGCCGTACTCTTCTGCTCGTTTCATAAGGGAGAGGAGGTTATTATCGTGACTTACGATATCTTTGCCATATACTATGATGTCGTCGGCAATGTTGATTATACCAACGAGAGGCTGTAGCATGTAGTCCATATGCTCTTGGAAAACGTCTTGCGAAAGATTCAATCCAAACGGTAGTCTTTTGAATCTGTACCGCCCTTGGTGGGTATTGAACGTGGTTAGATGACTGGATGCGTCATCTAGCATTACGGCCCAGTATTCTGAACGGGCATCCAGTTTCGAGAATACTTTTGCTTTGCAGAGAAGATGATTGACTTCGTCGAGGGTTCGAGAAGTATAGTGGGGTCGTCGAATAGCTTTATTTAGATCCTTCGGGTCGAGACATATACGGATCGCACCTGACTTATTTCAGGCATAGGTTATACTTGAAACCCATGGGGTTGGTATGTGTACTTTCGTAATTATGTCATTTTGACACATTTCGTTAAGAGCTTCGGAAACTTCTTGTCTGATGTGTAGTGGTACGCGTCGGGCGGCATGGATTATTGGTGTTACTTTTGGGTCCAAGACGATCTTTAATTTTCCAGGGAATCGACCTAGTCCTGAAAATCTAACTGGGAAGTGTTTCTGTAGAGAGGTAATATTAGTTGGTATGTATTATCTCAAAATGTAGGATTATGTATAATTTTAGAATAAATATTTGCCAATATTCAATTGTATACACATTTATATATATATATTTACATTTTGCAAATATTCATATCAATATATTTGACAAATATTGATTAATCTTATCTAAATTATTATTAAATATAATTATAATTTAAAATGAATATTGAAAATGTAAAGACAAAATGATATACTATTTCTGTACCCTTTCTCTGATGGTCGCAATCCTCTTCATGACTCTGTTGCTCCTGTTTGAGTGACAGTTGCGAGTATTCCTCAGTAGTTAGCAGTTTCATGGCAACATTCTCTTTCGCTCGTTCGAGTTTATGTACTTCCATCTCCATCGCTTTCAGAGTTTTAGCTACATTGGCTGTAGTATTATATATACATATATTTTATATATTGAACACTTTTTAGAACATTTATAAAAGTATGTAAAACGTAATGAAAATTTACAGTCATTTTATTAATATTTTTTGATTAATAAATGTAAATTTATAATATTTATACCTATATGTATTTATACATTTTATATTATATCATCATAGGCCCTACACTTATTTATAAATTGAATACATCTATAGATTATCGAGGTGTCCATTTGAATGAATTATTTGTATTGTATAAACATATCATGATTGCAATAAATAAATAGTATTATATTTCATTCGGAATGAGATTTATCATTGTTAGTTTTCTGAATCACGAAGAGATCACATCATTAACCTTGAAGATTCTCCTTCTTTAGGATCAGTTCTTGGTTCCCTCCTTCGAGTTGTTCCTTCCTAGTGTCAAGTTGAGCTGCGAGTTGTTGCGACGAATACAGCGTTGACTCCAAGCCGTCGCTCTTCTAACTCGCAATCACCTAAAGATGGGTGCCAAGAGTTAGGTGACACACTTAATAGAGATAGACATATGTTTATAATAATAATGCCACATATTTATATAATAAGGAGAACATATTTATTATAGAATAGTGTTTAGATTCGTGCGATTTTATTTTCTGATCGCAGACAAATATTTCAGATTCAAAAACATTGTTTAGAATATAGTCTGAAGTAGGATACCTACTTTAATATACAGGTTAGCAGTTAAGATGGAGTAGAGGTTTAGGTGTACAATTTAGTGAGCTAGCATTATCAAATATTTATAATTAATGTTGCTGATATACATTTACTCTGCCAATAGTTAATTAGATATTGTTACATTAAGTTGAGGTGGCCAAATCACTTCTTTTAAGAATATTCACAAATATATATATATATCAATATATATCAAATATGATTGATCTATAAAAAATCAGGAATTTGCGCAAATTAGTAAGAATATACATAAGTATGGTTTCATCTTTATTATCACTATATTATATGTGCCTCTCTCCTCTCTATCTCCCACCCCCCTCTCTCCCTCTCTCATTATCCCCTGCCTAACTATCTCCCCTCTGTATCTCCCATTCATATATATCATACTACCAAGCTCTATTTAGTCTCTCTCCTTCCCAATCTCCCTCCCATTTCTCTATCACACCTTACACCTAACTACACTCTCTCCCACATCTCCATCTAACCTCTATCTGTTGCCTATTCTCTCCATATCTATTGACCTATCGCTATCTATTTCCATCTCCTACTCACCACTCCCTCCCCCATTCACACCTCTCCCCCTAACCTCACTCCATTGCATGTTCTCCCGCTCACAATAAGTGACTTGCACCATTAGCTCCGCCTTGTCATGCATGAGATCTTCCTTATCTTTGTTAATGCGAGGAACTGCCTTGACATGGCGCTCTATGTCTCGTCTCGCTCACAGGAGTTCCTCAGTGAGAAACGACTTGATTGTCGATACCTTTCATGTGTATAGATGTATTTATTACAGTCTATTCAATATCTATATATTGATTTATAATTGCAATCATTTTGATATAATAATTAATAGGATGATAGTTTTGTCAAATTGTTAACAAAAATACATAAATTAATGATACAGCCATACAAACTGAATACAATATAATATTTAATATTACCATATATATTAGATTTATCCTACTGCGGATTATGAATATTAATAGATATTTGTTTTAACAATGAGTATTTCGGTGAATAAATAACAACTGTTAGTAACTCTCAATAGGGGTCTATAGTGATAGATATAATATAATTTACAACATTTTATAATTGTTCTATACACGTTATTATGTATCCACTAGTGATGTAAATGATGCCGAGCTTTTGATGCCTAGCGGAGACTTTTGGTTATTGATGACGAGCCGATAATTTCATTTTCGGAAAAAAAACGAGCCCGAGCCGAGACTCTAACAAAACGAGCCGAGTCGAAACTTTAGGTAACTGAGACTGAGACTGCATCATGCTTTAGATTTTAGCATCATTTACATCACTAGTATACACGCAGCATTACTATGGTAAAACACATTGACCTTCATGTCTTGAACTATTCGTGTCTCTCTTTTAGTGCTGTGTTCTAATTATAATAATAAATATTATCCTATCATATCCTATCCTAATCGAATACCTTACGCGATACATATTATAATGAATAAGATAGCACCTATAGCTCTCACTAGGGGTCACTAGTGATCTCTGCTTACCTCGTTGTGTTGTTCGCTGATGTCAGACTTGATGACCACCTCTTCCAGGAGACATTCACTATGAGTGTTCTGCGTCATGTGCAGACAGTGACCGAGGGCTGAGTGATGTGGGCGTCACAGAGTTATGTAATGGTGATGTAGTAGTAGTAGTGTACGGTTATGTGTGTGTGTGTGTTTGTGTGTGTGTGTGTGTGTGTGTTTGTGTGTGTGTATGTGTGTGTGTGTGTGTGTGATGTCAGCAGATTATGTCATATATATATATATATATTACTTTAATAAATTTATTTTTTTTTAGCACATAATATTATAAACATATATTTGACATGGTGTAATATTGATATAGACATATTTAACTACATATATTGTGTTATTTATGATTTCTAGAGATGTCACAATACCTGTAAATAATGTAGCGTAGGTAAACAACGTTACTGATGTAAACTATTGTATTCTGTGTATATGGGTATTATTATTGTACCTCTACTACGACTCATTCTATGACTCATGCGATAAGTATTATAACTGCTAAGTGCCGTAACATTATGTCTAGATATTCAATGCGTAATGGAGGTAGGTTATATAGAAAGCTAACCTTAATGTATCTTTTGATGAGTTTAGAATCGGTGCGAAATTCATCGTGGAAGTCTTCAACAATTCTTGCGGTATCGGAGAGAGATTGATACATTTGCGAGTGTTCTCTTGATTGTTAATGTAGATATAAACCAGTTAGTGTAGTGGAAACTTCTCCATTCAGCAAGCTGCAACCTCTTGAGCTTGATGTATGTGTCACAGTACAAGTAGAACTGAAGTCAGACGTTGCGAGGTTGGGGCCCTCTCTTCGGGAGGATTAGATGATGGTAAATACGTATGGCTGATATATTTCTGTAGTTGATGTGTGGAGTATCCTTTTTTTAGATAGAGTCGTTTGACCTTTTCAGATATATTATTGAGTCAAGAATCTTGACAGCCATCTTTGGCTGAAAATCATGAGTAAACTATTTATTTCAGACTGTTAATGGTTATTTAAAGTAAGATGTGGATTTCTATTTATTTTAAATAGGAATACTTTTATTATTATAGCAGTCAGCATAATTTTAAACGGCTTACGTTTGCAAGGTCTGCAAACAGATCCACGTTACGTTAATAGTGAGCTATACCGATACATGTGTAATACCCCCACCCCCCATTGTACCCACCTCACTGTACTAGTGTTCACGTGAGAAAAGCACTTCTGATCCATGACTACTTGTTTCCTATGATACATCAACACTTATTGATACCAGGGATGGGCCAAATACGTATTTGTATTTAACACTTATTTTGTGTATTTGTATTTGATTTTTTATTTTGTAAATATATTTAATATATATATTAATTGAACCAATATTTTGTAAACAATTTTAATAAGGTTTGTATATTTAATAAGGTGTGTATATTTTCAATAGTAAAATTAACACTTTTTTTAATAACTCTATTTGATATAAGATATATTTTATGTTTTAATAAGAATGATAATTAACCGGTTTTGAATTATAAGATTATTAATTTATAAAAATATACCAAAATAATAAAAATATAATTGAAGTATTTTGTAGTACAAGTATTATTGGAAGGTGAATTTTGTATATTATTAAAATATATATTAAACTGTTAAAGCTGTAAATACATAAAGTTAATAATTATCTCTGTATCATTTAATTGAACGATTGTGAATTATATGGAAATTCATAATATATTTCATGAGGATAATTAACTCCCAATGAACTCCTGTATCAATATAATAGTATGTATTATTAGCAGTAAACGTAATTATATTTCTCATTTAGAGCGATAATAGTTTATATTTATTTAATTCATACCTACATATAGATTTATATACCTGGAAAAATAACTACACAAAATATAAATCTACGTATTACCAAGGACAGGAATTCAGCTAACACATATTTTGTGATATTGTTATTTTACGCTCGAGTGATTTTATCATATTACATAATGGTCCAAGGGTACTAATTTGAATTTGATAAAAATAACAATGCAAAAAAAAATTATTTATTTACATGATTTAAATATGATTATATAAATATCATAATATAATTTAATATATATTATATTTAATATAATATTATGTTGAATGTCAAAATAAATATAAAAAAACATTGTTCAATTTAAAAATAATTCATATTTTGTCTCTTGTTTTTTTCTGTTTTTTTCGTTTTTTATTCTATGTTTAAAACGGTTTAAATCGCGTTTATAACTTCTGTTTAAAACGTGTTTTTTTATTAACTCACAACACTAAAAATAACAAAAGAAAATAACACATTCATGGAATTTGTATATTAGTTTTTATATTAGTTTATAACGATATAAATTAAATAATTAAATTATTACAAAATAAATAAAATCCAACCAGGATAAATTTTAAAAAATCAAAGAATTTAATAAATATCATATTTAATATGTTTCCGACTTTTAAAAATGTATCCTGATTATTATTTTGTTTAAGTGTTCACTATTTTCTATAAATCTAGTGACTTTTGTATATACAGTATTATTATTTAGATGGGGAATGGATGTTGTATCTCAATATAAATTATCCGTGAATCTATATCTTTTTAATTAAATTAAAAAAATTTAATTTTGATACAATTTTTTAATTTGTGTCTATAATTTGTTGGTTAATAAAATCTATAATACATATATTTATATATTTAATTGAGTAAGTAATTTTCATTTAGGCAGTTATTTACCTTTTGAAAATATCCTTATAAAAGGTAGTCTTTATAGTAATTATAATAAAATACATTTATTAATAATTTATTTCTATTTCCTTATGAATTTTAATTAAAAATATTAATATAAATACCGAAACAAAGATCGTAAAAATACTAAAATAGGAAATTAAAATAAATATTCATTTTTAACAATTACAATTTTTAAACAATTTTTAAATTATATATATAGATATTAATACAAATAAAACCTTAGATAACCACTTACATGGTGCTATATTTGAGTTACACATATGTAGAACCAACATTGTAGGTCATCGATATAAAGAACGCTTTTTTTATATCGATTATGTATGTATAAATAAATAAATTAATAAATATATATATATATATATATATATATATCCATATCGCCCCGATATTATCGGGATCTATATCAGTATCTATATACACTATTCTAAATGATATTTATGAATATATTATACCTTAGAAACGGTTGTGTCGTACACAGATAAAACACTCCCTCCCTATGCAACTGCTAGTGAATAGTGAATAGTTAAGCTAATATAAGTAGTATCGAAATCACTAA
Organism: Osedax fenrisi; assembly: GCA_964019155.1. NCBI lineage: Eukaryota > Metazoa > Annelida > Polychaeta > Sabellida > Siboglinidae > Osedax > Osedax fenrisi. The sequence goes on along the minus strand of OZ025246.1, from coordinate 7,654,335 downwards.
AGATAAAAGTATACTTAAGTACATAGAATATGTAATAGCGTTTACACACCTCATTAATTTATACATAATTTAAGACTAAACAATATACATATGATATTTAATTGGTCCGGCATGATATTTACTTGTAATAGCAATTAATAATTATGCTTTATATTTAATTTTGTAAATAAATAATATTATATAGTTATATTTATATTAATTTATAATATATAGATGCATTTATATATTATATAATAACTTAAATAATATTAAAATCATTTAATTTGAAAAATAATTTTGAATACAAATAATTAATTAATTCATTATATATAATTATTGTAATCATTTAACATATAAATTTAATGAAAAATTGTATTTAATAATAGTTTATAATATATAGATATATTTATATATTATATAATAACTTAAATAATATCAAAAAAATTAATTTGAAAAATAATTTTGAATACAAATAATTAATTAATTCATTATATATAATTTGTGTAACCATTTAATGACAATTTTTATTTAATAATAGTTTATAATATATAGATGTATTTATGTATTATATAATAACTTAAATAATATCAAAAACATTTAATTTGAAAAATATATTTTGAATACAAATAATTAATTATTTCATTATATATCATTATTTTGATCATTTAATGTATAAATTTAATGGAAAATTGTATTTAATAATAGTACTATATAATATTATAATATTAAATTATATTTAACTTTCTAGTAGATACATTAAATTGGATTTACACTTGTAAATAATAATATATCGCTAAATTATTACTTAACAGCCGAAAAATTCAATGTTTACATTTTAGCTTGATTGTTTACGTATTCTCGTATTCTCATTAGGAGATACGAAGTGGTACCACTTGGAATATACCTACACAACAAACACGTATAGCAGGCTATAGGTAACGCTAGGTGGAGATTTAAAGGTGACAGCTATACTGTTAGAACAACGTGACCTTTACTGACAACGGGAGACCTGCAGCACATCTACACATCTATAGTCTATATATAGTCTATATACCACACGCTATAGATATATCTATGAGGTTGATTACGTAATCCCCATCACGTGCAGCCTCCTCAGTCTCCATCACACGCAGCACCCCCTCATCAGCCTCCCTATTGCCACGTGTTAAAGTATCACGTATTAAGTGACGCACACACCCCCCGGGAACAATGGAACAGTTATACGCTGCAACATTTATTACGCGTGCGGCTAGCTTTGATTAACTTACCTATAAAACAACTACAACCGCTGCTACTACTGCATGAGAGGGAGGTGTGGTAGCTTTAACGACACGCCCCCTGATTATGCAATGTTAACACGTGACTAGCAGGTGTCGTATTCGTATTGGATGACACTCTAAGAAGCCTACCACTAACGGACAAGTTATATCTCATTGCGAGATACATCTCATTTCAAATAGATTACGAATTATTACTAATTATATATATATATATATATATATATATATATATATATATATATATATATATATTATATATATTATATATATTACGTTGCTGAAACATTTGGTACTTGGGGTCAAATTGCTAAAGATATAATTAGCTATATTTCTAAACGATGGGCTGATAAGCATATGGAAAATAGAGATAAATCGCTAAACTGGATTTATCAAAAGCTTTCTGTAGCCATGCACCGAGGAAATGCCAATATGATTATTTCAAGAAGCCCGATAGTTGAATTTTATAGTTAATTTATTTTATTGTTTTTATTGTTTTTATTGTTTTTATTAGTTTTATTTTAATATTTTAATATTTTATTCATTTTTTTTATATATTATTTTGCGTTTATTATATTTTATTCTGTTTTATTTTAATATTTTATTCATATTTTTATTATTAGTTTGCGTTTATTATATTTTATTTAGTTTGGCTCAATACGATGATGAAGAGGTCGAAAAATTCATTTTTAATATTCCATATATTTTTTATTTTTACACCCTTCTGAGTTATATATATATATATATATATATATATATATATATATATATATATAATATCATAATATAAACATATACCATACAGAAAAGCAGTTGGATTGGACTAAATACCAGCAGAAGTATGGAAATTAGAAGATTTCAAAGAATTATTACTAGAATCCTGTAACCGTGTATATTCCCAAGAACCTATAGCAAGATGGACAGGTGGGTGTATTATTCCTTTTCAAAAGAAAGGAAACCTATCCATCACTAAAATTACAGAGGAATAACACTAACATCATTATTCGTCAAAATATATAACTTAATGTTATTAAACAGACTTATACCAGAAATAGACCCAATTATAAGGCGAAACCAAAATAGGTTCCGTAAAAATAGGATCTAGATCTACAACAAGACAACTTCTTACCATAAGACAAATATTAGAAGGAGTAAAAGATAAAACCTACCACTAACATTCCTCTTAATTGATTTTTCAAAATCATTTGACACAATAAACCACAAAAAGATGAAAGAAATACTTATAATATATGGCATACCGGAAGAAACAGTTAACGCAATCATGATGCTCTATAATAACACTAGATCAATGGTACGTTAACCATACGGAGATACACCTTTATTCGAGATTATCACCGGAGTGTTACAGGGAGACACCTTAAGGTGCTAATTAGCACCATTTCTTTTTATAATCTGCCTCGATTATACACTAAAAACATCTTTGGACAATGCCAGATAACTAAGATTTACTTTAACTGAAAGAAGAAGCAGACGATATCCTGCAGAACAAATCACGTACATATACTATGCAGATGATATTACCGTAACAAGTAATACCTTAAATGATGCCAATACTCTATTACTGAAAATTGAACTAACCGCAAAATAAATTGGACTTAACATAAATACTGATAAAACATAATACATCAATTTCAACCAGAACAATAACCTACATATGGAAAGTATATGCGGAAATATTATAAAACGAGTAGAAGATTTCAAATATCTAGGAAGTTATATTAAGTCAACTGACAAATATGTAAATATAAGAATAGCTATAGCGTGGGCCACTTTAAATAGCATGCAATCAATATAGAAATAATTATGTAATATCTATCATTACGTAATATCCCTAGGCAATGCAACTCATTGCGTAATACCTAGTATCTAAATATAGATATGTGTATAATTTGTTACCCTATATTGTGTAGCACTGTATACAGTATATACACTGTTAATGCTATAATAAGATAATTAACTTATATTGTTAATAATGTTATATATTATTAATATTAATTAATAATCGTAAGTGTTATTATCATGACAATATTACATAGTATAACTTAATAAATATTAAGTATATTTCAGACTATCTTAAATATAAAACGTCACTATAGTAAAAAGATTACAGTATAAGTACATTAGACGTATATAAATTTCTTAATTATAATAAACATATTATTAATCAAATAATAATAATGTATTACTCAATAATTTGTGAATTATGTAAATTAAACAAACATCAACGAATGTATTAATGTAATAAATGCAGATATGTTAACCATATATATATATATATATATATATATATATATATATATATATATATATATATATATATATATATATATATATATATATATATATATATATATATATATATATATATATATATTTATATCATATATAATACATATAATATTAAAATAGACACATATTGGAATATATATTATATATTATATATATATATATATATATATATATATATATATATATATATATTGTAAAATCCTTTTCTTACTTTTAAATTGAACCTCTAGAAATAAAACACTTCAATTTATATATAGTTAACTAAATCATAATAGTAATATATATCATAATATTCAAATAACTTCATTTACTATACTAATATATACACTCAAGATCCTAGGTAAAAGGTAAGCCACTTAGTTATTAATCAGCTAACGTTATAATATATATATATATATAATAATAATAATATTTATTTATTGAAATCTAATTCAAATCTATTCAATATATTTAATACAATACAAATAGCGGATACAAATGGCCCTTCAATTATTCATTTAGGTTATATAGGGGAAAGTAACATAAAGAAATTAATTAAACCTAATTTCTTAAATTTTTTAATTTCGTAATATTCTTTGTTTGTTTCTATAATAATGTATGTTATCGTTAGAAAATATTTATACTTTATACTTTCGATTATATTCTCGGCTATGTATTTGCATAAATAAATTATCAATCAATCTAGAGAAAAATAATAACTTCCTGGAGTCGAAACCGGGGTTCGGTGTGGCTTACTAGCTCTTGGTTAGACAATGAACCATAAACCACAGACAATAATTAAGCTATTGTATATAACACGTAATATATATTGTATTTTTTTATAAATTAAATCTCATACGATCGTATTAATTGATGTTCACAAAGGAGAGAGTAGTAGGGGAAAGTCCCCGATTACCGACCCCCTCCTAATACCGACCCTCTCTCGTATCTCAGTAACTATAAGAGATATCAAAAAATAATATATATACATGAACTGTTAGTAATTTAATGGTAAATATGAAAACGTATTTTGTTTAAAAAAATATTTAATCCTACAATTGTTATTTGATAAAATGTAATATTCTGTTTTATTTTTTTTAATATTTGAATAATAATTTTTTTTAAATCATTGTAAATACTTTATTAATTAAAAGAAAACTTGATTTTGTCCATAATATTGTAGAACAATAAAATGTTTATAACTATTATACAAATAATTGAATTTGAATAACTATTAACCAATATATCTTAGTTATAGCAACCCATATTATTTTCCTATTACCGACCCCCTAAATTACCCTAATACCGACCCCATTTATAACATCCAATCAAAATAGATTCGTATTTTATGTATCATTGATATAGATTTAGGATTCATAATTCCAGTTGATTATATACATAATCATTAATAAATAAATATTAAATAATAATATACACTATTTTAATATAATTACTATAAAGTTTAAATTTAAATTTAATATTACTATTAAAAAATAAATTCAATAAAAAATAAATTACGTCAAGTTATAATTAATTATATTTATGTATATCTACTATTTTTATTGGATATTATAATACTACAATTATTTATACTACGATTATTTTAGGGGGTCGGTAATAGGGGAAGAGGGTAGGTATTAGGCACATGTATCCGATTACCGACCCCCTTGTTTATTCTTGTAAATATAATTATATCAAAAATTTAAAATAGCCACTTTATTCATTGCCATAATATTACCCTAATTACAAAATTTCAATTAAATATATTTAATATTGAATAAGTTATTACAAATAATCATTTAGGGGTCGGTAATCGGGGACTTTCCCCTAATTATGTATTTGTAACGTGTTGGGTAATTAAGAAATCATTAGGTATACGGTTAGTGTCACTAACTTATTGCTAACACGTGTGGCAAGACACACTTTAACTCGTGTCAAATACAGTGTGTAGTTGTTATAAACGAATACAATTAACGCCAGACGATAAGATTACCTACCTCTGCATAACTACATCATTATAAGCATTGTTGGGCAAAGTTCCTTTTATTAGCGCTACGCCTTCCCGTTCTCGTTCTATTAATGTTATCCGTTCAGTTCCTTTTAATGAATCCGTTCCCGTTCCTGTTTCCGTTCCTTTTATATTATCCGTTCCTGTTCCTGTTTCCGTTCTTTTTATATTACCCGTTACCGTTCCCGTTCCTTTGATATGTAACTTCCAGTTTTAGTTTTTTATTATTCATTAAATATAGTATACAATTTATACTTCACAATGTACATTATACGGTATCATTGTACATTACCTACTAAACAGTGTATAGTGAATATTATACGGAATAAGTCCAACTGTAAGTACATGATTATTACCGGACTATCCGCTAATACCTATATATATATATATATATATATATATATATATATATATATATATATATATATATATATATATATATTATTAGAAACAAAATGCATTTCTACAACTATAGTTGTAGAACTATAGTCACGAAGTTGACATAATTAGTTATTTTTATAGTAATGCAAGGGAATTATGTATGCTTAATAATTATAAAATAATAAAGCAAATATTTATAAAATATAATTATATATTTCCATCCTCAGCACCTGTCGAACGAATGTTTTCGCTAGCAACAATATTAATAGTGCAAAAAGAAATATAATTGGCGATAAAACATTCGAGTATATGGTAGTATTATGCATTAATTAAAATGTTAAATGTATTTATTATTATTATTGTATATTTTTTATTATAATTGTAATGCTAATCGTTGTAATTCTTTATTCATATTGTAATAGATTATATAATAAATATAAAAAATATCTTGTATTAATACTATCTAATCTCCGTACTTGTAAAGGAACGCGTTCCACTGGAACTAGTTCCTATATTTCTGTATAAGTGTTATAGTTCATCGTTCTTCGTTCCCGTTAATTATTCTGTATCCGTTACTTTCTTCGCTTCAGTTCCCGTTCCTATTTTTATATCCGATCCCGTTCCTGTTCCAAAAGGAACACCGTTCCAGGAACGGGAACGACGCCTAACACTGATTATAAGACAGTTTATTAGATAGTGCAGTTAAATAAGGTATGTCTAATGTTGGTTAACATAATTTAATTATTTATAAAGTTGAATATGTATATTACACATAGGTACACCTACATACATAACTAGGGGAAAGTAACCTAATACGGACACTTTGACAATAAATGGTCTTAACATTTTATGACTCATTATTTTTATTCAAAAATTACAATACATGTATAGTATATGATTATAGATATTATTGTGATTTTAAAATTTTATTTAATCTTTTAATTTTATAGATAATGGGGGTGTCCGTATTCGTTACCATGACCGTATTCGTTACCATGACCGAATACGGACACCCTGTGTTATAATACTGACACCCAATAAACCACTAGGTGGAAATACTATATATTATTGATTAACCAATCAATACAAATTTTGATAATTTGAATTTAACGCACGCCATCACAATTTAATGTAATATAAAAATGTAATTGTATATGTAATCAAATACATATATCATTAGTTAGATAATTATGAAACGATTACAATATAGTGAACAGTCTATGCGTAATGCTATCGCTGCTGTCAGAGGGGGTATGCCAAAAAAAGAGGCAGCAGATATATATAGCATACCAAGAACAACATTAATAAATAACATTACAAAGTTACTACAATTTATATATATATAAAATCAATATAATAGCCATACTCATATAATGTGCATTATTGTATAAATTTAATCTATGTTTAATCTATTTAACACACCGAGTTAATAATATATGTATATATATATCATATATATTATATATATTTAATTTATATATATATATATATATATAAATATAAACTAAATATATATTTATACAAATTATATATATAACAAACTAAATATATAGCTATACAAACTATTTATTTATTTATATATATATAACAACTAAATATATAGTTGTACAACCTATATATATAATATATATTATATATATATACAACTATATACTACTATATATACAAACTAAATATATAGTTATACAAACTATTTATATATATATATATTGTTATAAAGTAAAAGTTGTAGAAATATCGCAATATATTAATGTAATATATGCATTCAATATTAATATTAATATAAATATATATACACTAAATACTACGTAATATAAATTTATATATCTATACATAACAAATTAAAACTACATTTCGAAATCACGCTTGGTTTATTTCATAGCCTATAGGCCTATACATGCAAATTGACTAATTGGCTAACATTAATGTTTGTTTTTTGTTATTGTTGTATTATATAGATTTTTGTTTACAAAACTGTTTCTAAAATGTATATATCTTATTTAGTTATTTTTCTATAGAAGTAATAACGATCACTGATATCGACACTCGCTTAGTTCAGCATCTCATCGGGTAGTGACTAGTATTATTACTGTTATTATTAAGTTCATTTATACAGGTATTTTAATATATATATATATATATATATATATACATAAATATTATAATATATACTTTATTGAAATATCTACTTTATAAATGTATGTATGCAGTAATAATATACACATTAATATAATACTATATATATAGTATATTATAGTATTATTTCAATTAATTATTAAAATTTAACAGAACAATTGTATCAAGAAAATTAGGAAGGGCAGCAACACTTCATGATGATATAGAATCACAATTGTTTGATTATATTATTAAATGCGAATCAATGTTATTTGGGATTACGAATGAAGAAGCCACAAGTATGGCTTACCAGCTTATTGTCAGGAATGGTATACGTAATAACTTCAACGTTTCTTCACAAACAGCTGGTAAAAACTGGCTTAGAGATTTCCTGGAATAACCTTACAAATACCGGAGGCTACGTCGGGTATGTAAATATATAATGATTATTTGTTGTTAATAACATAATATTAGATATTATAAATAAACATATATATTTATAAAGTAATCGCTTAATCATATATCATATATATATATATATATATATATATATATATATATATATATATATTACGAACATTATTAGGCTAATATAAACATATACTTATACATTAATAGGAGCAAGGGCACGTGGATTCAATGAACAAGCAGTTATGAAGTGCTTTGATATGTAAGAAAAGCTAAACGATTTGCATAACTATAACTCAACAAATATATTCAATATGGATGACACTAGTATTTGTACTGTTCAGACGAAACAACGGAAAATATTAGCATGAGATGAAAACGTCAAGTTAGTACAGCCATTATACATATAGTTACTTATTAATACAACATAATATAGCCTTTACATTTTGTAGAATTATATATATATATATATATATATATATATATATACAAAAGAATGCAGCTTATAAACAATTTTTTTGTAACAATAATTGTTCAGATATGTTGGTTAAAATTAAGAAATTAACTGATCATAAAAAATATAATACCATTCCCGATAATATCTGTTATGGTAATAATATAGTTGTAATTGTGAAAGAAACAGTGCATTTAATAAGTTTTTTAGTTCAATAGCTACTGATCTACAAGATAAGTACTTACCAATAGTTAATAGTGAAAATATATCATCCCACGAGAGATATTTAAAAAATTATCAAAAAATACATTTTATTTTTCACCTATATCTGCTAATGATATTTTGAAAGCTATTGGGGATTGTAAATCTAAATCTTCATTAGATTTTTGTAACATTGACATGAATATAATCAAAATTGTTTTTAATTTTATTTTAGATCCACTAACTTACATTTTTAACTTAATAATTTGTGACTCTACTATTCCAGATAATATGAAAATATCAGTAATAACCCCCTTTTAAAAAAAGGAAAACTAGATGATATTAATAACTATAGACCGATTTCCTTATTATCTCAATTTTCAAAGATTTTAGAGAACATAATTTATAATAGATTTCTACATTTTATCGACAAACATAATTTATTATATGCTAAACAATATGGTTTTATTAGAAATTCTTCAACTTCGCACGCACTATATGATCACTATAATTTTATTGAATCTAACTTAGAAAGGAATAATAAAGTAGCCTCATTATTTCTAGATCTAAAAAAGGCATTCGATCTCGTAGATCATAAGATTTTATTAAACAAGTTAAAATATTATCGTTTTAGGGGCACTTCTAATCGTTTAATTGATAGCTATCTGAAAGATCGAATGTTATCCACTAGAATAGATAATGAACTTTCTGAAAGAAATATCATTAATGTTGGGGTACCACAGGGATCCATTTTGGGACCCTTACTTTTTATTTTATATATAAATGATATCCATTGGCCTTACATAATTTAAATATTAATTTTAATCTTATACTTTTTGCTGACGATACTTCGGTTAGCATTAGTGAACCAAGTAATAAGATTATATGTAATAGTTTAAATTTAGTTATTTTAAATTTACATGAATGGTTCACTAATAATAGATTAATATTAAATATTGATAAAACAAAAGTATTACCTTACAAAGATGCTCATATTATTAAAGCTATATCTATTAATTCAACTAATATATGCTTAGTATCTAGTTATACTTTTCTTGGTGTTATTATAAATAATAATTACAATTTTAAAGAACATATAAGGAAAATACAATTGAAATTATCACATGTTATTTATATATTAAGAAAGCTAAGCTATTTACCTATATATATTTTAAAGCTACTTTATAATTCCTTATTTTTGCCTCATATCATGTATTGTTTAGAAATTTGGGGGAATAATTTTAATAATAACCTTCAATGCATTTCAACTCTACAAAAAAAGGCTATTCGAATTGTAAATAAAAACATCTTTAAAATTGTCAATAATATTTTTATTTTGACTAATACTAACAATTTATTTTTAAGTTCTAATATATTAAAATTTAAAGATTTAATAATTTATACAAATATTTTATTCATGCATAATGTACATTTAAAGAAATGCCCAAGCAGAATTTCATTATTATTTCCTACATATAATAATATATACAAAAATACTTTTCATAATTTTAAATTACCTTATATAAAATCAAGCGGTCATCATAATTCATTATCATTTAAAGGCCCTAAATCATGGAATAATTTATGTTTAAATAATTTATTATTTACAAAAATTTATATAAAAAACTTTAAAAAAATATTAAAAAAAACATCTTTTATCAAAATATGAAAATTAATTAAACAATTGATTGTAATCAATAATTATCTAATTTTTTTCTTTTTTTACGGGTACTTTTTTTTTACTATTTATTATATCTTTCAGTTTTTTAATTTTTAGTTTTTATGTTGTATTTTTGTTTGGTTAGTTATTGCATTTCATTTATAGTTTGGTATTCAGAATTCAACTCGTTTCTGTGATTTTTTATATAACTTTACATATTTATTTTTAAACTTGACTTATTGATACATATTTTTTATTCTTTACATCATTTATTTTAACTTGACTTATTGATACATATTTTTTATTCTTTACATTTTAATTATTTATATTTACATTTTTTACTCATGAGAATCTAACTTATCTAGAATATGATGATTGGGGAAGTCCTCGCAAAAACAAATTCATTTTTGTATTAACTTCTCCATTATTTCATGCTTTACAACATGAAATAATAAATATGATTTATTTATTTATTTATATACATATATATGCTTATTAATTAAGACCATAGTGATAAAGTTACATACATATTTGTAATAGTTACTTAGATATTATTAAGGTATTATATAATTTACAATGTTTATACAAATACGTAACAATATTTAAACACTTGAGTAAATAATCAAATTTAATAGGTTGGATGTCGAACAACAGCTGAACGAGGAGAGCGTATAACGACAGTAATATCAAAGATCGTCCGAAGGAAAGATGTCTCACTCCGATCAAATTTATGAAATTAATGAACACTTGCTCCACCTATACCACGGGATTAATTTTTTAATTCTATTTTTAGATTATATTTGTTTACATGTATATTTGAAAAATATATGACTTTTATAAATAACAAATTACGTACATTTGCAAATACAATAAATATTTAATTTATAGTGTTTGTTTTAAGAGTATAACATTATTTTATAATTAGAACTAGTTTTCTTAAAATATACATCCATATTCGTGAAATATTATAAATCACTAGGTCCATTTTCAATGTAAAATTATACATATTTTGAAACATGCAATAATTTGAAATTTGAAAATATTAATATTAAATTTAATTTATAATAATATTATATTTAACACGGATCCGAATGCGTAAATGAGAAGGTAAATATTTTATAAATATTTCATATTCATTATACAAATCTATATATTATTGTAAGTTATGTACATTCGTTATAGTGCTATTATAACGTTACATCATTTATTAAATGTTTTAATCATTTAATAAATGTTATACATTATTATAATGATTATACTTAATTATTAAATAATGATAATAATAGTTAATAAATATAATGTTTAAGATATTTACTAATTATATTATAATATGTATTATACATTTTATAAATATATATTAAATATCTGTATGCTTCACTGTATAATTGATACAGTGTATGATACACTGTATCGAATATGGCCCCGTTTGTTTTGATTACGATTTATGAGATCAAATTTAAAATACTCGATTTGGCAGTTGATATACTAGTAATATTAATAATACTAGTATACATCCGGGTATACATTATAAACTAATATAAATAATAAAATGTAGTATATATTATAATTATTATAATGATATATATATATATATATATAAAGTAGTATTTATTTTTATTATTAATTATTAATTAATTAATTAATTAAATAGAATACATGTACATGATGTAAAATATATTAAATTTGAACTATATATATAGTTCAATAACTATAGTTCTATAGATATTCTACATTTTACATTCAAAATACTAAAATTTTGTTTAAATAGTACAAATTGTATTGACGTGTAATGTGCTTGGTGCCCAAATCAATAAATTATATAAATCTCACGACTAATTAGCGATTGCCAGCTATATGGAAAAATATATCTTTGCTGTTATTTTTTTTGTACATGTTATATAATAAAGTTCATTATATTTCATTGATACATGAGATCCAATAGGATATATTATATATATATATATTATATATATATATATATATATATATATATATATATATATATATATATATATATCATATTCACGCTGTATATGGTATACATTACATTAAAATATATAGTGAAACATGCAAAAAATACTTAAAATTTCTCCTTCTGGTGTTAAAACTAGATTTAGTATATCTATCATCATTTAATATGTAGTATATGTAATACGTATACATGTTATTTTAAATATCTAAATATTCAAATTTAATAAATATAAATATCGTATATGAATAAACGAAATAAATTCATTGGAAATTCATTTTGATATTTACATATTGGAATATTTAATATTTAAATACAAGACTTCTATATTTAATTATTGTTATATACTGTTATAATTACTATATATGTATCTTATGTATATATTAATATCATTGGCTATACAATAAACGGCGTGCGACGCATGTGCGCCTAGTACCTGGAATATGCTCACAAATTCCTGTATAGCCGTCTCACATGACCGTCCCGTGCGTAGATAAATAGCTATATAAATGTAACAGCCCATCGCCATATGTATGGCACTTACTGTAGTCTAATACATAATGTAATAAAGCCTTGACTCTCCTTCCGACAACTTAATATAGTAACAGTTTTGAGATCAATGGGGTAACCCCTGCAATCGTAGATAACTTGTTATTGACGTTCAGATAACTCAAATAATAGCTCTCTAAGAATCTCTTTAAAGCTTGGCCACTACACAGCGCATTCATGATAACCACAGATGCCTGACTGATGTAGTGCCTGATATACTTCATACCACACGTCCACGATGTAACGAGAACCAGAAAGTCGTTAAGCTAACGAGTAACGGTCAGAAGAATAACAAGAATCTGGCAGCGGGGAAGCTTCGGCTCACCCTGTACCTGCCCACTCCTATACCTTGCTGGTGTACACACCCACAGAGCATGTCCACTACACGAACCAGCCCCTCGACTATCACATGACCTTATCGTATCAACTCGTTGCCACTGTCCCAGTAATTACTTAACAGTAAAGCGATCGCTCTTCAATAAAGAAACTATCCTGCCGCTCACAGTGAAATATTGGCGTCGATACATCGGATTCCGACGCATAATATATCGTATAATCCCTATAAGAAAGTGGGTTACCATCAAAATCAATATACTGATGTTAAATTCTTGAAGATTAACCGAGAAGATTCGAAAAGCCTCTATCAACTTCAGAAGTCCATGAATTTGTCACCTCTAAACAATATCAGAATGCCAACAATAATGCAAATTACATATTGAGTTAACAACATCAGAATCAGTAGTAATAAAAAAAACAACAACAACAGTTACTAAATAAACAACTCCAACAACAAGAACGGAAAGAAATACAAATAAAACTAGCGCAACATTAGCAAAAATTTAAACAAATTCAACAAGAATTACCATCAAAATAATCAATACATCAGCAAACCGCACTCCTCCAAAATCATATAATACAAAAATATCACCAAAGAGATCATTACAAACAACAACAATAGCAGCACCAACATTTGCTGCAAAGACAATAAGTTCTTCAAAGAATCCAGTACACAACCATTAATACTCAATAACCGAGACAGTTACCACAGTCGTTGAAGAATTCCCTGCTATAAATGTTCCCGCTGCACTCCACCTACCAGTAGTTGTGGATATTATAAGAGAAAACCAATACGAATACAATAGGCAAGTCCTCTAATTACAGCGAGGCCACCCTTACTCATCTCCAATCACAACACCAGTGACAACTAATCAATCTTCCATTCCTATTATCATGACCGACCTAACTCAAATACAAAATTTTAATTTAACTACTAACACCTCATCCACAGAGTCTGTAATACCTCTACGATGAAGCCTGAAAATTCGACTACCAATGGATCGATGTACTCCATGATCACTGCTGACACCCCGATGAAGGAGCTGAATGTCACAAACACCACGAGTAGGTTTCTATTATTGGAGTCTGTCACTTGATCTATTATATATTGAGTTATCCTCCCATGTTTCTTCACCCGGGAGAAAGAAGAGATGTTATATATATTGATATATTGAATATATATGTTATATATATATATATATATATATATATATATTAATATATATATATTGTACTGGTATAATTACTAAACGTGTATCATATGTATCTATATGTCTTACTATCATTCGCTATACAATGAACGGGGTGTCAATTACTGTAGTCTAAAGCCTTTACTCTATTTCCAATAACTTAACAATTATCTTTGATAATTAAGCCATGCCCAAGTTTAATATGACAATTAACTCGGCAGCTAACTTCGATATACCCGGTTTAGATTATATATTACTACTATTATATTTAATATATAATAATCATATAAACTATAGAATATATGTATAATATTTATTACTAATAATATAATAAATTTAAAGTAATACTATACTATTTATGGTAGCCAAAGAACGGCATACGAAACAGAGGGAGAAAACTCAAAATATTCATAGACATCTTAAAGAACTGTGACTGTGAAGAAAAAGACGAATTACGAACACTGATGACAGATAGGGAAGGATGGAAAGTAATTGCAAGATGGTCAAGTGAGTAATCGACTAAAGTAAGTATGTAACAGTATACTAAATATAGATTAATCTAAATTATATATAGACTATAAATGGTTACAGCCAACTAGATTTAATACTTCTTATAGTTCTATAGAGAGGGTTAGTTGATATAAAATTATTATATTACTAATACCTAATCGTCAATTGATTATACTTTGTATATAAACTCATTCATTACACATCACAAACACGTAAGTGTTATGCATGATACACATGTAGATTCATACTCTGACATAATAGACATATATAGTCTATGTTAAGCTATAGTCGGTTACTATATATTCCATTTACTATATATTCCGCTCTTATTTCATATATTATTAATTGGGAAGTCATATATTATAGAGAATCGATTATTTATCTGATTAATTTATTTGTGTTATGAAGGGGATTTACTTCCCAACACCACCACCCAATAACAATATCACCCTCATACACACATGCACTTTAGGACCGACTTCAGATACTGTAATCCTATGCTGAAGTTCCAGAATAGGCACCTTCTGACCGCTTCGCCCTGTAATCTCTCTTCTTTGGGAAGAGTGGATGTTATATTATATATATATGTATCAATCTTGTTATATTATTATACCAACGCACGCATACCTAGTATCTTGTAAATATGCATGCACATTCCTGCGTAGCCGTCTCGCATGACCACCCCACTTGCAGGCGGCTGGTTATATATAGCGAACCGCCGCTGTATATAACCAGTCCTTTAATTCGCCCCAATAAAGTACATAAGTCTTGATGCTCTTATTTATGCATACAGCCATACGCCTTATGCCTACACATAACTAGTATGCTATAGACACATCCAACACATATTATATATATATATATATATATATATATATATATATATATATGTATACATATCCTATACATCCATTTCACCACATAACATAAAGTTTAGGATATTTACATTGATATCATAGATAATGCATATAGAAATAGTTATAATATATCTATTATTTATACTTACTTTTATTAGTTTGAATATTTATTATTCTAGATCTGGCCTCCATTTGAGAAGAGGTAATATTTTCCAGACTCAATAAAAATACTTCCTTATCATCTTCACAATTTCAGTTTATAATCGATGATAGTATTTCATCAACCATTACCTGGGAATTAATATAATTCATTATTATAGTAATTTCATAATTCATTTTTAAACTGCAAACAAATATGTTTGCCATTTAAATATAAATATTTAGATATTAAAACATTTACCTGTTGTAATGTCTGCCTAAATTGCTTTGTATTTGGATTATCACAATGGAAAACTTTTGATAATATCTGAGTATTAAATATTTATTTTATTATAATTTTATTAACCAAGTTCCATTTCCTTTAAAATGAACTCTTATTTGGGTTAACTATTATTTAAAGTTGAATAATCTTTTTGATACATAATTTTTTAATATGATTTAATTATTCTTTTGGGGATTTTTTTAATATATATTTCTTTTACTCTAGGCTTTCTTATTGTAACTTCTAATAAAAATTACATTTTAATTAAAATTAATAAGTAATATACATACATAAAACAGATATATTAAATTATGATAACATTATTTAAAATTATAAAATTTTAAATAGAAATATCCAGCTTGATTTCATTCGTTATAAATTACTTAACATTATTAACAATTAGACACAATCAAGCATATATTAATAGTAATAATAGTTTCAAGATAATGTAATGCTTGTATATGCATATTTAGATTAAATATTTTATATCATAATGATATAAAAACTAAATATATTATTGATTTATATGGAATTATAAACTTATTAAAATTGTGTGGTTCTAAAGAGAACCGATTGTTTATGAAATTAAAAAAATGTATATAGTAATACATTTATTGTCTTCTATTACTGATTGTTTAACTAATTATCCTGAAATTTAAAATAATTAGATACTCCAGTATCGGGATGAATATGCTTCGAATGTGTTAGTGTATGATTGTAGTATGTGATAGTGTATGATTGCTTCCGCATATTATGTCATTTCTTATCTTCATTTCTAATATTCTTTTATACTTTAACTGCTTTCATAGATTTTACTTATTTATTTTAATCATGCTAAAATGAGAACACATATATGAAAATAATAGGCACAAAATTAAACGAAGATTAATTAAATATAAATAATAGTAGATTATATTATTTAGTATATAATGTTGATTATAATGATGTGTATTGTGTGAATTCGTTTATATGTATGAAAATATTATATAATATATATTAGAATTATAACACATATATGATATATATATAGTGATCTCGTATGAAATGATTTCATTTTGTTTGATGATTTTGTGATAGGTGTAAATGCTACTATTCATAAATTTTTTTTACATTGATATATATTATCATTTCACACACGATCACTGGTATTCTATAAAGTTGATGGTAAATATTATTTATTAAATATAAATATATTTGCACAATGATATATAATTTGTTATGTTAACTAATTAAGTATATTATGTTTATATAAATATATATAAATCACGAAGCTTTTAACCAGGGGTTCCGCACTAAACTATGCACATTTATCAAATAAAATAAAAATTGTCTACTAAGCACAATATTTGATAGATTCACTTTGTGATATAATGCAGCTAAAAATAACAGAAAAATAAAATCAAACAACCCTAAAATACCAATCCGTAAATATATATATAACAAATATTATGTGCCTAGTTACATGAGGTTCGTTGAGTAGGTACCATACAAATTATTCATCTGAAATATAGAAAATATATTAATTTAATAATTATATAGGAATATATATAATATATATATTATATATATATATATATATAATACCTTATATGTCATAGTAAATTATTCACCGAGTAGTGAATTCGTGTTTTAGGATTATGGTCAAAAACTTAAATGGTCGCAAACTTGTTTATTCGAATTAGTGATTTTACAATAGCATATGATTATTGACTATCATAGATTCATCGGCTTATCATTAAAATATATATACAAATATTAATGTTTGTAAATACAAACATACGCTATTGTACATTCATTAATTCGAATAAACAATTTTCCAGCGTTCAAATCGCGCATCAATCGCGAAGATTTTTTTACCAGGTACCGTGTTTTATATATATTAGAATTATTAGAAATATTTGATAGAATATATTTTTCATATGAGGTATTCCAACAATCAAATTGAATAATAGAAGGTACATGAATTAATATGTATATGAATTTGAATGTATAACATTTTTAATTTTTTTTGATTATAAATTTCATTATCACTACTTTAATAAGCAATCTCCCGATCAAAAAATATTAAATTTATCCACAAGCAAACCACCTTAATGTACATGTATATTGAATATGCATATTCAATACATTTCATCTGTAAAATATAGTAGAGATGCATCACACTGTATTCAGATACACACTCAGTGCTGCAATTGTGACAACTGTTGTTCATAATGATACTACATGCAAACAGGAATGAAACCCCTTAACTAGTAATCGTGGTTTCCTATAAGTTTCCTAAGTTTGTATTCAATAACTATATCAAAAGATATAAATATAAGTATAAATACTATTTAATATACACATATAAACACAAATACACATATCAGTGCATAAAATATACAATGTACTATGTACAATGTAATATATATATATATATATATATATATATATATATATATACTTTATAAATTTAATTATTTATAATTTTAATAAATGAATTATTAGAAATTAAATCATATACATATATTATGCAATACTGCAATTAAATATATATTGAATAGAATATTTATAAAATAAAATATATATGCAATAATTAGATAGAAATGTACAAATAATTTAATCTAATTAAATTAAATAATTGAATTTAAATTCAAAATAGGTCAGTTTATATATTTGATTTATACTAAAAATTACACATATAATATATATTTATATATACTATTTGGTAATTTATTTAACTAATTAACTAATTAACTAATTAATTAATATATAATAATGTATATAACATATAATGTTTAAATAAATTAATGCATATACATAAATATAATAAAATACAATTGAATAAATTAATTAAAATAATATTTATAAAAAGATCTGGCATATAAAAATGTATATTACATTAATCGAAATATCTGTAGATTTCATTGTAACTTATATATCCTATATGATATGTTTATAAATTTATAAATAACTATAGAATGTAGTGACAGGCGTTCGCTTTCATTTAATAAGTAACCTCCGAGTATGAATGATGTGTATTTATCAATACTAGTTTATATTGTTATATTGCTACCTTGTATTACTAGTGATACGCGATGTCCAGCTAAAGGTATTGAGGGATGTGGGTGTTATCGTAATGATATAAACTGCAAAGGAGAATATACAGGTGAAGATGTTCCTGTGTTTAGTAAATCTAATACTACATATTATTTGGTTAGTTATGCATAATAATGCACGTAGGTTGAACCATGTTGTATAGATTATTGACTATTAATGTATTTTAGTATACCTATCTTACTATGTTATTAAGGGTAGGCGCGATAGTGCAAATTTACTGATAACATATAATCGACTTTATTTATTGTAAATTATAAATATATAAAATATTATTATATATATAATAGATTATCTTATAGGTTAAACCCATTGACTTGTATTAACCCAATACAAGTCAATGGTTACACCCTTATAGGTTACCTGTGACAGTAGCCGTCGTATTCAAAAGGGGTGGGACGGTAAATGGTTTACGTAAATAGATAGGTGGAAATAGGTGGTCTTTTAAAAAGTTATTGGTCACTGAGTATTGCATATTTTTAATTAATGTTTAGTATAATATATACAAAAATATAGCTCTAATGTATTCTTGTTATTAAAATATCTAAAATGAACCTAATATATATTAAAAATATTATAAAGTAAATCTGAATAATTATCTATTTAATTTATGAAAATGTTATTAATATTTTAAATTGAATACATTATTAACCATTTGCATCCGAGCTGTTGATTTCTAAATAATGACCTATATGTAAGTGTATAAATAGGGATAAGTATATATCATTATAGTATTATGTTATTATATAGTATATACACAGATTTTCCGAAGGATGCTTCGCAAAATCGTTGGTATATATATAGCGTGATACCTATATGTGATACATATATATATATATATATATATATATATATATATATATATATATATATATATATATATATGAATGAATGAATGAATGAATTCAGTTTAGGAAAAGTCCTATATAAAAAGTCGGATCAGTGAAAGCTATCAGCTTTATTGATTCGAAACCTCATAACAGTATGTGCAATGTCATATCATCATTTCCATTCAAATAAAATAATAAAATAAAATAATTATAAACATAATAATAAAATCATAGTAATATAAAAAATCAATGAAATGGAGGTTAATTATACGAAAACATACAAAAATAATAAAAAATGTAAAGTAGGGTGTGTTGGCGGTTGCCATTACTTTACCTATTACTGGTGCAGAATCGATTCTTTAGAGCAGAATGCTAATATAATATATAATATTATACGCTATAGCGTTCGCGGATACCACTATTGCGTCCGCGGTTACACTTATTCTGTATGGGAAGAATCGATTCTGTAGGCAGAACTTATACTTGTATAGTATGTATTACGTGCATACTAACATACATACATACATATATACATATATACATATATATATATATATATAACATATACATATATACTATACATATATATATATATATATATATATATATATATATATATATATATATATATATATATGTATATATATATATATGTATATTACAAAAAAGTTCCTCAAGTTCAATCCTAGAAAATGCACTAGCATATCTTTCAACAAGGGGGTTATTGAGGATCGGCAGTTTATGTTGGGTCAAGAATTTATTAAAACATCATTTCATCCGTTTAACATATTGGCGAATTTGAAAGATTCTTGGGTATACCAATTGGATCTAAGTTATTGTTTTATGTGATTTAATGTTACTACTGATATACCTGCTCAACTTAATCAACTTTCAGACTCTGGACTAACTCCATGGCGAAAAATAGAAGTTTTAAGAAGTCACTTAATCCCCTCTCTATCCCATGAGCTCTCATCTTGACGAGTCATGAAGGAAAGTATCTACGATCTGGATAAATCTATAAAGCAGTTCCTAAGATATAATACTAATACTCCTGACAATGTTGCTACTCCATTCTTCTATGCTGACAGACATATTGGCGGCCTGGGGATTGGTAAAATCAGCCAAAAAGTAGATATTTGGACAATCTCTAAAGCAACACAATTACTATCTTCTAGGGATAATATGATATCCTCAATTGCTAATCGCCAACTATCAAATACCCTCAATTGTGCTATCTGACATGATCATGAAATACCACTCACTGAATATCTATCCGGTAGCCAAACACATGGGTTATATGCTTATAGATTTTATAGCAAAGGTGCTAATCTTTGGACGCGCACTCGACATGCAGCAACACACTTTGGAGCTCGCATTGATATATCCGATGGGAACATAATCATAGCCATCGATGATATCTGCTCCATTCCTGCTAAGGTTGTAAAAAGCATGCGACTTGCGCTGAGAAAGCAATGGAGCAGAACATTCATGGAACTTCCGTTACAAGGCAGTGTAGCTGAGTGTTTATCCCAGGATGCAAATTCTAAGGTAATCACTAAGCTAATATCACAAGAATCGACACTATCTTTCAAATCCTGGAACTATTGGCACATGGCTAGAACTCAGACTCTTCCAGTAAAAGCTTTTCCAGGCTCAACAGATAAAAAATGTAGGCAATGCTACTCCAAGGATGAAACGACGATGCACATATTGAATATGTGTACTGCATCACTAAAAATGATGACAGAAAGACATGATGCTGTCCTTGGAGTACTAACTAAGTTCCTAGATGAATGCGATATTTAGTACGATACTAGCTACATCTCACTAGATAACTTAAAACAGGATCTTGTTATCAAATATAACAACTCATGTTATTTTGTCGACATCACAATTCCCTGCGACTCGATTACAAAAATGGAATCTGCCGCTAACAGGAAGATAGAAAAGTATCGCCACCTCGGATATGTAATTCCCTTCTGTGTTGGTTCTTTGGGCTCTTGGTACTCTGGAAACCAAATTCACAAGACAGAGATGAATTTTCCTTCAAATACCTGGAAAATATTGAAGACCGCCAGTATTAAAGAATCAATAGAAGGTTCGGGAAGAATTTTATCGAAATTCTTCAACTGTTTTTAAAGCGTTTTATTATTTTACTTAGCATTTTATATTGTATCTTTAGTTTATTATCTTATTCTCTACTTTTAACTGTTTTTATCACAAAATTCTATTTACATATTTTATCAATTTTTATTTTGTTTAATTATTATAGATATTTTTATAACGTTTACCTCCGTTTTAGTTTTAGGATCACTAACTATGATGAAGAGGTCATAAGCTCAAATATATTTGCTTAATTGATTTTTCAATAACACCCTTCTGAGTTATATATATATATATATATATATATATATATATATATATATATATATGTATATTACAAAAAAGAGCTTTGAAAATTATAAATAATGATTCTAATTATTCAACTTTTTATATTATTCATAAGTCATTACAATTTCATGATATCGTAAAAATGAATACCATAAAGTTTATGTTTAGGGCCAGGAATAATTTATTACCTATTAATTTGCAAAAATTATATTAAATTAAATTACATAATACCTATTTATTTCATAGATTAAAAGTTAGAACAGATAGAAAATCTTTCTGCTTATCTATCACAGGTCCGACTATGGAATAATTTAGATTATTCCATAAGAAAGATTTTAAATTTCAATTTATTTAAAAGAACTTTAAAAAAATATTTATTGAATAGTTATCATTACATTTTTAATTGTCCTTTTAATTTATATTTTTAACTTTTAATTTGACTTATGAAAATATTAATATTATTAATTTAAAAATAACTTTATAAAACCATGACTTTAACTATTAGCTGACTCATGATATCATTTTATTTAACTTTTATCAGACTTATAATATAATTTACTTTTAAAATGACTTATTGAAAATTTTAATTGACTAATTTGTTATATTATTATTATTATTATTATTATTCTAATTTTTACTTTTATTTTTATTTTTAATCTAAGTTTTTAATGTTTATTATAATTTAGTTGTATAGTTTGTTCCTATTTGTTTAATTATAACTTTTAATATATTTTTATTATAATTGTATTATATGTTTATATATATTTATATATTTTATTATAATGATGATTAGATTACGAGGAGTTTTTTAATAATATTATTGTATTTTTATTATTTTATCTAAATCATGTTCTACTCTTTATAAAGAATATAAACTTATACATTTTTTACTATTTATAATTGTATTATTTTTAATTATTTGTTCCTTTTATTACATTTATATATTTATATTAAGATGTAGTAGAATAATTATAAAATTTGTTTTTTTTTTGTATTTCGTTGAATGTTAATTCATAAATTTGTCATATTTTATATCGGGTAGTATGGATGCATTTGCTGGCTCCAAATGTTACCAGTGTATATACTATTGGCAAAAGTATATTCCCTAAGGTTTTGGATTTAATGAACCCACATTCGGAAAGTTGATATACTATGGTTGTTTATGCTTTATGAGTTGATGATTTATTTTAATAATTTAATTTTTCACTCTATTTTTTTTTCTACTATTTCTTGATTTTAATTATATTCCTATATAATTTTGTCTCCTCGTAATCATAAAAGGGTGAAAGAATTGATAAGCTCTGCTTCTTCCTTCACCCAGGCAATTGCCAAATGTGATTTTATTATTATTATTATTATTATTATATTCATACATGTATCTATAGAAAGTACGCTGCGCGCATTCTTCCGTACGCACGCCATTTCAAAAACATTCTGCACCTCGATTTCAAAGGGCAGAATCTATTATGTAGGGCAGAATCTCTGCAATGTAATAGATAGGCTCGATTCTCATTTGAACCGATTATGCACCTACATAATCAATTCTGCACCTACATAATCGATTCTGCACCTACAGAATATCGTTAAACACCAACCGCGAACACACCCTTAGAAACAAAGATAAAATATAAAATTACAATAATAAAGGAGATATATCTTTTATATATAAATAAATGTAATACAGATGATAAAAATAAAAGCTGTGATTCGTGAATATATTCATATTTATTCATTGAATGCCTATAGGCATTCAAAGTTAAATATTAAAGAAAGAGAAAAAGAAATAATTATTACTATTAATATTAGGTACATATATGTAAATACTGTTTTAATAAAAATTAAAATTAAAACTGTTAAAGAAATATTGATTTTTAAATATTAATTATTTTAGAAAAAATGTTAAATCAATATGTTCAGCATATTACTAAATTTGAATTGAGTTCAGAAGATGTGTACATTAATATGTTCAACGTGTAACATTTATACTGAGTTTAACATATATGTAACTTTATGAGATTAACAGATTTCGACAAAAAAAATACTTATATATTTTTTCTATATTATAGTAATTAAATATACAATGAGAGAATAATGTGATAAGATATATATATATTAATATTTATAAATGTATACACTATTTTGAATATATATATATATATATATATATATATATATATATATATATATATATATATATATATATATATATATATTACATATACATATATGACAATTGAAAACTAAGAACTGTTGAAGTTATTACACATTTTCAGCATATTATATTAGCAGTTTGCTTTAGGTCTACTATAGTTATATATAAATATATGTGGTAGTGGGAAAGCTTGGATCACCTGTTTTTATAATACTTATAACTCATTTATTAATTATATAATTTTATTTACTAAAGCATATACCTATTCTTCAAATATTTTAAATCTGATACTTCGTGTTTTGTTTGTCTTATTACATTTTATAAATATTTTTTATTTCAAAATTATGCAATAATAATGTAATATAATAGTATAATAATCATAAAATATAATAATAATATACCTACTAATAATTATATAATATAATAAATTTATTATCGTATAAATAAAATTATAATAATTATTATCAGTTTAATAAAAAATATCAAATATATAAGTAGTTCGGAGATATTATAAAAAATATCCAATATACCCATAGAGAATCTATGAATATACAAAATAATACTTTTATTTAAATTAACATATTCATTTAATTTTAAATTGATTATTTATTATATAATTTAATTATAAATAGCTAGTTGAATACACTTTTCTAATGTACAACAATCATTTCAAAATATGAATATAATAATATAAAATTTAGTTGATAATATAAACTTGATACTGATCTAAAAAGTAATACAAGTATAGTAAATAATTAGTAACATTTAAATAATTATTAATTATAATTAATAAAATATTTAAAATTTTAAAATAATTTATTATTAAAATGATGGTATTATGTGGAGTAATGTATATTAAAATAAACGTATAATCATTATTAATTACATAAATAATTTAGATGGTGCATATACATTATATATATATATATATATATATATCATATATGCTATATTGAATTACTCATAATTAACCCTCCCTTATACACTACTAAGCACATATATATATATATATATATATATATATATATATATATATATATATATATAGCTAAACATATAATACAATAATAAATATATTAATTTACAGGTTAATATTGCGGAAACTAGAATTAATAGAGTTAAAGAATTTGTTCTATTGAATATTAAAATGTTTAATTTATATATAGTTAATAATCATATAGAAACAATTCATCCAAAAGCATTTTGGACGAGTGAATCAAATAATACAACAACACATAATGAACTTAAACGGTTACATTTATATTATAATAAAATTGAATACATTAAAGGTGGGACATTTGATCCATTGATAAATTTAGAAGTTCTTGAATTGGATAATAATAAGTTAAGTAATATAGATAATACATTTATTGTAAATCTTAATAAACTTGAATATTTCAATATTGCACATAATAAATTAACACTCTTACCAACTAAATGGTTACCTTATAATTTACAACTCTTAGATATTAGTGGTAATGCAATAGAATATATGTCTATTAATACATTCGAAGGTGCATATAATTTAAAAGCGATACATTTATCTCTAAATAATATTACTATAATATACAATACCTTCAGTAATCATATAAAATTATCAAATATTAATGTATATCCTTTAGATAAATGTACATGTAAATATATATGGTATCTAAATACTAAAAGTAACAGTATAGTATGTGACAATAGTAATAATAAGTATGCAAGTATTCGGGAATATCTTAAAGAAAAATGTAAAGAACACATAACAGGTTAATTTATATATTAATTATAAGTATTATATAATTAATATTATTAACATTACAATAAATCATAATATTATTATATATGATTTAACATTAAATAATTGAAAAATCATGTATGATGCAAATATTTCCTAATTGTATAATTTAAGAATACTTTATAATTATTAATTATTTATTTATGTAATGTATTTAATATACTTATTTTGTAGTATGTAATATATAATTACTAGAGAGGCGTACCGGTTATTAATTATGAATATATATCATATTATACAAGTAAATGTATGTATGTATTTTGGGTACATACGGTGCAATAACAACATCATTAATGTATGAAATGTTAATCAATATAATTCTAATTCATATACGTATACATTTTTTTTTAATATTTATATATTTTTGATTATAAACAAAAAACTGATTTTTTCGTTACAACTCAAACAACTAAATTTATGAAATTTGTAAGATTCGATTATAAATCATTTACAAATGTAAGTATTTTAAATATTTAAATAAATATTATAGATCTAGGGGAAAGTAACCGAATACAGACAGTGCCCGAATACGGACACTCTCAGTATCTCAAAAACCATATATCCTACACAAAAATTGTTAATTAATAAAATATTCATAATTATATAAATAGTCTAAAAAGTATTTTTTATTTTTTAATTATTAAAAATATTGCTGATATATCCTGATATATAAACTGATTTTTTTATTACGTTTTTAAATTTATGAACACAAATTCAACTTAAAACCTTCTCAAGAATATACAAATGTATCGATATAAAATATAACACTATATCATTAAAAAATAAAGCCTTCTAAATTATATATATATATATATATATATAATTTTTATATTTGTTATCAAATATTCATTAAGTCATAAGCATATATCTATAGGTCATATAATTCCCTAATACGGACACTATATATACATATGTATTAATACGGACACCCTATAACCAATAAGCGCGCAGCGTATACATATATGAACTATTATGATATTCATAAAAATCGCGTGCGTTATAATATTAATACCACCAATAAAGCTAAATCTAACATTTGTATTATTTATATACTTAAATTGTATTATTAATTAAAAAATAATAAAAAAAATAAATTATTAACTAATTAAATTATTAATTGTAATTTGTCTGATTGATTCGTCAATAATATATAGTTTTTCTAGTGGTATATAGGGTGTCCGTATTATAACATGGGGTATCCGTATTCGGACATGGGTACCGAATACGAACACCCCCGTTATCTATGGAATTAAAAGATTAAATAACATTTTAAAATCACAATAATATCTATTATCATATAATATTAATATATTGTAATTTTTGAATACAAATAATGATCATTATTTGTATTCAAAAATTACAAATGTTATTTAATCTTTTAATTCCACAGACTCGAGTCATAAAATGTTAAGACCGTTTATTGTTAAAGTGTCCGTATTAGGTTACTTTCCCCTACTTATATTTTACAATGTGCCGACAATATTTTATATTTTTCATAATTGTTTACAAAGTTATAAACTTGTACCTAAGCATCACACATACATTTTAACACTAATTGCACATAACATCGAAATCCCTTTTATCTCAGAGTTAATTAAACTAAATTAAATTTTAAAATAGCTATTATATATATACCTACTTAATACTTATAAAATTTGGAAATATTTAATTGAGAAATAATAAAGTGATGGTGATTTATTGTTAGGGTGTCGGTATTCGAGTACGAATATTACGTACAGTATTCCCCTACGTTAGCCTAACGGAGCATGGGTATAGTACATTTAAATATTATTATTATTATATATTTTTATTATTATCCTTCATTATATAATATAAAATGTATAAATATATAATATACATTTCGACGTTTTAATACTTAAGTAACACATATTTATAATGATTAGAAAGCTAATAAAAGGATAGGCAACAATATGTACATATTGAATACAGTATGAATACTAACTCAAATATTAATAATATGTCATGTTGTGTACCACTGTGTTGGGGCCACTGGTTTATTTATATTGTACATCAATGATCTTCCAAACATATATAATTCACTTAAACCTATAAGTCTATTAAGTATATTATTTGCGGATGACACTAATTTGTTTTTACCCGATACATCTATTACTGATCTAAAAACTAATATATAATGTAACTTATATAAATTCTTTTATTGGTTTAATATATATAAATTGTCTCTTAATGTTAGTACATCTAGTTTATTACTGGTGCATAATTCATATAAGTCGTAAAGACTTCTTTATGTACCTTAAAGGAACTATTTTTTATTATATTAACATATAATTGTTTATTATATATATATTGTTTAATATAGGTTTATTATATATAATAGGTATACCTAATAATGTTTCTTTAAAAAATAAATTCATTTCATTTCACTGTTTAATATTCGAAATAAAAATAATAATTTTATATTGAATGTCAATATGAATGATATTAAAATTAAACATATAACAAATTTAAATTGTTTAGGAAAAATAATTGATTATAATTAGATTGGAAATCACAAATTAACTATGTATCTACAAAATCTAAATATATTGGTATTTTAAATAAAGTGAAATTTAAATTGAATATCAAATCTTTAGTAGGATTTATCATACTATATCATACATTTTTGTATGTTCACCTTACATACTGCTCTCATATTTGTGATAATAATTGGTTATACATATGTTTCAAATTTTAATAATTTAATATATAAATATACATATTATGTATATATGTATTACATATATATATATGTTAATATACAAATTGCTAATATTTAAAAATTATACTAGAATATTCTGTGATATTCTTAGATGTGGAAATATAAATTTAGTATAACTATATTATTTAGATTATACTTAATATATAACATATTATGTGTATACGTTATACAGTATAACTATGAATTATAATGACATTCACCAACAGATGAATCAAATATAGCTGGGCAAACTTCAATCCCTACAACTATCATTTATTTGTGTATTATTATTTGTATATTTATAACATGAATTAATACAATTAATTGGTATTGATATTATGTTTATTATTTATATGGTTTAATTTGTTTCGAATCTATTAAATGTTTAAATTTGTATTGTTACAGTAATAAATGAATATATTATTTATAATTATTACATATATTAACATTATTTCATTAGAGAAAGGCTACTAAAGTTACATAATTTGAAGGATAAATAAAATGTTCAAATCATTACGTCATAATTACTTACTATTTCGTAACATAATAGTTGTTACGTAATAAATTAGCTTATAATTTAGTTATATATTGTGTTAATATATAGAAATACACATCTATGTATTTATTAGTATAATAATATATAGTATAATAGTATATTAATATAATATTTATTAGTACCAGTTTCAGCAATATTTAATACATTTACATATGTAATCATAATTAATACACTAATGTAATTATTATATTAAATTATATTAAATCCTATATATATATATTGTATATTACTTGTATTGTTAACAAAAACGCCTCAAATTATCTCCTTCTTATTTAATACATCGATGAGAACTGTCTTAAAAATTGCTACCTTTATTTCTTACTTCCTAGTTTTACATTATATAATATATATATATATATATATATATATATATATATATATATATATATATATAACTCTTCTATATCTTCTAAATACTTTATACTGGACAACAATATGTATATTAAAATCGACTAATTTCTATCTTTATGGAATACAAATAATTAGAAAAGCACTAAGAAATAATTTAACTATAATAATATACCTCTTAATGGGCTCACTATGCTACAATGGTACAGCATACCTCCCAGTACGTGGTTTTAAGATCTGCCTTGTGTCGACACACCTGTTCATGTAGAGATACGATACATTACTTATTATATACGGTTATTAGATATTAAATGTATTAATAGTATTAATTTAGCTATTATTTTAAATAAATATTTAAATATATATTAGCCACTATTATTAAATATATAACTGCCTGTGTGGCTCAGTGGCTAAGGCGTCAGACACACAAGCAGTAGGACACGGGTTCGACCCTCATCCGGACCATTAATGAATTTTATAAAATGGGTCTTAAAATATTATTTAGAAGTGATCTTATATAATTGTGTATAAATAAATGATCGGCTCTCCATGGATGCCTTAACATGAGAGCGGCTTCGAAGGGACATTAGAGCCATATATGGTTATAAGTGAAAACTTCATCTAAGTTCCTGGATGGGATGAAAGGACTCCACCAAATAAAAATAACAATAACAATAACAATATATAATACAAATTTATTAAATATCAAAAATAATACACTTATAAAACTCCTACAAAATTAATTAATTATTCACTAATGAATAAGTTGTAATATTAATGATCCAGTTTTAGATGAGATGAATTCTAATAAATAGTTTAAGGGGATCTACTACTACACACTAGTTAACACATTATTTTAACAATGTGATTTATTAATATTAAATATCATTCCGATATATGTTATCTATTATTTTTTAAATTGTTAAATGATTTAAATGATTTATTGATTATAAATTACAACAACGATATTTTATATAGTGGCTAATATTAATTAGCTATAATTAGTCATTTTCAAATGAATCTTATTAATACTCATTATTTATCTTACCTATGTATATTATTACAAATAATATATTATTATATATTATATTTTAATCTATTTATTTAGTAAATATATAAAATATAAAAATAAAAAGTTATTATCTAAATTATTGATATAAGCTCTAACCATAAATAAGTGAAATGAGAATTGACCTTAATATATGATTGCAGTATTAATAAATATTATTCTGTTATATAATACGTTATTGTTTACTTATTGAGTGATAGATAATTATCTATATAGTATATGTATGCATTATATATACATATACATATAATGAAAGCTGTACCGGGCACTATACAGGGTGCGCACATTGTGCACATTGTGCGTCGCACAATAGGGGTGATGATAATGTTGTTCTTCAGTTGTCACAGCATGTATTTAATAGATATGGTGATTATATTAAGTATCTAATTTAGTTTTTTTGTTGTTGTGCAAAATTACAAAATCGCTACCTATTTTAAAAAACGTATAAAAAGGGTATAAATCATGAATTATGAAAATAAATTACTCTCGAATGACTCTCATTGAGAATGATGAAACATAATGTTTCCATTATGGATATTATTGAAATTTCATAAGCGCACACCAGTCGGCAGTATACATCACTTCCGTGGCTTCCGTAACTTCAGCTAACATCACTCATGTCAGTATTAATACACAACGTTATAATGTACTGTTTTAGTAGCTTCTAGAACATTACAAACATTGTTATAACACAAGAGAAAACAATAACTGCATGGAGTCGAACCCGGGACCTCTGTATAGCCATGACGTACTAGCTTTTGGTTGTTACTGAGCCATATACCCCATATTCTATATATATATATATATATATATATATATATATATATATATATTACCTTACCTTACCTTACTTAACAGGTCGAGCTTGCTCGGCATAGCATGACACGTTTTTTCCATTCATCTCTGTTTCCCATCAACGTCTTCAGTTCATCTGTAGCGCATCCGCTGTCTTCTCTATGTTGTGCAGTATATGTCTTATTCGGCCGTCCAGATTTTCGTTGCCCATGTAAAGGTTCCCATAGAAGCACTTCGCTGATCATTTCTTCTCTGCTTCGCCAACAATGTCCTGAGAAACGCATCCTATGTTCTTTAATTGTAATCGTGATCTTTGGGATATTTCCATATAATTCATTATTAGACGTATGACCTTGCCATATTTTATTTAAGGCGGCGCGTAGAATTCTTGTATATGCTTCATCAATATTTTCTCTAGAGAAGATGTTAATGTCCATGTGATGGAGCCATATACAAGGATCGATTCGACTGTAACCACAGGAAACACATAATTTTTCAATCCGTATTAGATCCGGATTGCATCTGGATTAATTTCGGATCAAGATAAATGTATCCGGATCCTGATTTAATCCGGATTAAATTTGAATCATAGGATCCAAAAATATAATTTTATATAAAAATTAATTATTTTTACAAAATACAAAGTTTGATGTTTTATAAATGAAGATTATATATTATATTTGAGATTATATAATTTCAAATTTATTTAATAATTATTTGATACGGATTAGATCCAGATTGGATTCGAATAAAATGTCGGATTTAACCTTGCAGTTCAATTCAAATTCAATACGGATTTGATCCGGATTAAGCGATACTGATTTAATTTGGATTGTTCAATCCGGATTTAATCCGGATTATGTAATCCGGATTTAATTTGGATTGTGCAATACGGATTCAATCCGAATTAAGTGATACGATTTGTGTTTGGATTGTTCAATCCGGATTTAATCCGGATTATGTAATCCGGATTTAATTTGGATTGTGCAATACGGATTCAATCCGGATTAAGTGATACGATTTGTGTTTGGATTGTTCAATCCGGATTTAATCCGGATTATGTAATCGGATTTAATTTGGATTGTGCAATACGGATATAATCCGGATTAAGCGATACGGATTGAATTTTGAGTGTTTAATACGAATTTTCAAATTGTATACATTATATATATATATATATATATATATATGTATCCAGCAAACAGTAATAGCCTCATAATAGAATCATAACAGAATATTTAATAGCCTCAAATGTTTACATTGTGCTATTATGCTGCTATTTTAATAATATCAACATAATAGCAGCATACTATACTTTTAAAATTAATAGCAGCATAATAGACATTTAATGGCAACATAATAGCAGCACAATAGCACATGTAAATATTTGAGGCTATTAATGATGCTGTTATGTTGCTATTATGAGGCTATTACTGTATGATTTTAAAGATGTATACAAAAAGTATTTAAATATTAATATATTAAATATATTAAATATTTATTTATAATTATTACCAATTATTTAATTATTTATTATTTTATTAAATTTAAGTAAATCTATTGAATCTAAATTAATTAAAATAAATAAAAAATATTGAATATTTTTTGATAAATTTATCATAATAAAAAAATGTTTTTTTTTAAAAACAATTTATTTAACCTATATATAACAATGTATAACTAAAATATATATATAAAATACAATATATTTATAAATACTTATAAAATAATTAAGATCATACAAGTATTTAGGTATCATACTTATATATATGAGGGTACATATATAGGGAATATAGGGGACATACATATAATTATAATATTATAGATTAATAATTTCGCCAACATAAAACTGATATAAAATCAATATATAGATTACTTCTAGCCATAATATAGATAACAATATAATATAAATTAGCAATATTTTGTTGTTATAATTACAGTAATAAAATGTTTATTATAATAGGATATCCTATATATATATATCCAGGAAATCCAATATTAATCCGGATTGATATATGATATATTTAAATATATTTAGGCTACTTTGAAATCCGGATTGAATCCGGATCATAATCTGGATTCAATCTGGATCATAATCCGGATTCAATCCGGATTTCAAAGTAGCCTAAATACTCGAATTTGATCCGGATCTAAGATCCGGATTGAATCTGGATTAATATTGGATTGTGTTTCCTGGGGCCCTAAAGAAATTTTTCTTCAGCTTTACAGAGAGATTAGATTTCCAAATTGATGTCATATTGTTTAGTGCGGCCCAAGCCTGTCCAATCTTTACATTGACGTCATGATCAGTAGATGCGACATAGCTTCCAATATACTTGAAATCATTTACGTGTTTGATGATCTTACCCTTTAGACTTTTTATACAACTAATATTTGTCTGGTTCAGAGAGATATATTCCGTTTTATCTGCATTTAAACCTAATCCTATTTCGGCTGCGGCTTCTTCTATTTTATGTAGCATTATATTCGCATCTTCAACGTTATCTGATGTAATGGCTAAATCATCAGCATAATCAGTATCAGTTATGTATATTGCAGGATGTCGGCTACTCATTCGTTTTTTTTATGGTGAGACCGAGATGTTTATTATCATCTAGTGATTTTCTCAAGAAATAGTCTAAACATATTATAAAAAGGAAAGGTGAAAGCGTGTCTCCTTGTAATACCCCAGTAGTGATCTCGAAGTAGGTGTATCTCCATCTGGTGATCTAACCATTGATCTTGTTTCTTGATAGAGTATCATGATTGCTTCTACTGTTTCTGTGGGTATTACATACGTAGAGAGAATATTTTTCATTTTACCGCGATGTATCGAATCAAATGCTTTGGCATAGTCTACAAAAAATAGTGTGGCTGGTATATTCTTTGATCTTACTCCTTCAATTATACGTCGGATTGTCAATATTTGTCCTGTAGTTGATCTATTCTGGCGAAAACCGTTCTGATTTTTCCGTAGGATAGGATCGATTTCCTGTCTTATGCGATTTAGGAGCATCAAATTATAAATTGTTGCTGCAATGGACGTTAGGGTTATACCTCTATATGTGTTGGCCTGAGAAATGTCTCCTTTCTTCTATATATATATAACTATGTTAATGGTGATTAACTATTGGTAATACGTGTGTGAATAGATTATATATAATATAATACTTACATTTAAATTTACATACGTATATATATGAATCTAGATATGTGTATACATCAGTCGTACATTAGGTAGTTAATTAAAATGCAGTATTACAAATTGTAATTTACAATTATGTAATTATTCGGTACGTGATTTAATTAAATAATCTGCAAATCAACACTCGCAGTCTCTCTAGATTTATCTAACACCCTCTTTATATCGAACACCCTAACGACTAAATAAGAAACCTTAAGGTACTGCATTATTACGTAATGCACGTGACCGCTATTAACACACGCCTCCTACCACGTGAGACCACGCCTCCTACCACGTGAGACCACGCCTCCTACCACGTGAGACCACGCCTCCTACTACGTGAGACCACGCCTCCTACCACGTGATAACACACCTCTTACCACGTGATAACACGCCTCCTATCACGTGAGACCACGCCTCCTACCATGTGAGACCACGCCCACTAGAACGCAAGAGTGACGAATACACATCACGTGCGCATTTCACACGTGACAGGAAGCAATGATGTAAGATCGCGCGAATATTTCCGCGGCTAATGGAAATATGTAAATATCGATATGTACGAGCGTTATCGATACTTTGAATTAAGATTTATATATATATATATATATATATATATATATATATATATACGTTATGTGTATGTGTATATCGCAGTTGACTAATACATGAGAAACATACGTATGTCACGTGATTAATCCATATCCGGAGTAATAGTGTATATCTTAACATAACATTTAAATTAATTGTATGTAATTGTGATGGGCTCTCGTTAAAACCACGGATGCCTTAACATGGGAGCGGCTTCGAAGGGCCATTAGAGCCATTTGTTTATAAGTGAAAACGTCAACTAAATTCCTGGATGGGATGAAATACTAATTATTTTGTATACATAATTATATAAAATCACATTTAAATGTCATGTTAATACTATAGAACATATATATATATATATATATATATATATATATATATATATATATATATATATATATATATGAATGTTTACGTATGTGTGTATATAATTTAATATAATATAATTTAATTACATCTTGTAATACCTGATTATTCATGTATGAGTGACGGATAATAGAAGTATATCTATATACTTCTATAGAGATTATATGAAATGAATGGTTTCTACAAGATGGTAGGGTATATCTGCCGTTATGATATCTACTACGTACGACCTTGGTAACGGGTGATATGACCTTGAGAACACAATCGCATTCGTATAGTTAACTAACACGTAGTCACGCGCGTGTGTGTACATAACATATAGTCACGTGACTATCTCAATATACCACGTGATTCATAACCTACCTAAATAGATATACCTAAATACATATGGGAATAGAAGTCGAATTATTTCCGGATAAAGTGACAAGATTGAAATTACTATCTGCGAATTGTCCGAGATAAAATCTAAGTATGATATATCTATGTGCATATATATATATATATGCACATAGATATATACATGTTTATATATATATATATTACATACATATACACATTAGGCTATAGTACACCACATTGCTATATTAAACTAGTATGTCACGTGCATATGTTCTCTCTATCACGTGCATGATAGATATAATTACATTACATATATCATATAGCGATATGACATCCTCAAATTGAATATTAATACGGGTCACGTGATGGTGCTATAGATCAATACGTTTTAATGTAAATCAGTTATTTAGGGGGCGTTCCCGTATCTATTTATGGGGAGGAGCCTTGTCCATTAAATGGGCGTGTTCTAACCGACATTTCTAAATAGCTAATGTTCTCTTAGCGAATCTGTTATTAATTTAGTAATGCATTAATCTATTAATCTATAATAATATTTTCAAACAGACAACTACTGGCTATATCCAATATATATCCTTTATAAAGATCCGCCCACAAGTATGCATATATCACAATAGTAATATAGGATTAACAATAGCGCATGCGCTGATTATTAATGATAACTCGCTTTACTAGCCGCGTATAACTAAGGTCACACATAACCACCTACACGTATCACGTATATTATGTAGGGTAGAATAGTATTTAAATATACATGTATATATATATATATATATATATATATATATATGTGTATATATATATATATATATATATATATATATACATGCACATAAGTATATGTTATCAGACCAATTTGCCGACAGTTATTTCAACCGAATCACTGTATACGGAAATAAGTGGATACGTTCGATAGGGGAAAACACAATTATATTATTATTATTATGATATAGTTAACAATTAAATTAAATTAATCAAATGATTATAAATGTTTAATAATTACTATAAGTTTTAAACTATATTGTCAGATATAAGTTATATTATATAATGTTATTTAACATATATATATATATATACAGTGAAAGCCGCTTACTTCGACAGCCACGTACATCGATAATTCGGCTACATCGACATTGCGAGATATTTTTGTTGGATTTACACCTATTTACATGTACATTAATCCGCGTACATCGACAATCCGCTTATATCGATAATTCGGCATTATCGACATATTTATAAGGTAATATTTGGAATTGAATCCACTTATATCGACAAATTTGATTATAAAACAAATTATTTACAAATTGTAATTTGTATGAAAAGTATTCCCATAGTATTCATTGCTATAGCAATAGAAAGCGTGGAATATATTCCACTACTACTCAATATCGTCAGTATATCTATAAATAAGTTGTCTTTAATATCTTACGTAATTGGTCAATATTTAGATACGCCTATAAATATGTATTATATATAATATAATATGCTATAATATATTATATCATATTATATAAACATATAGCATATTGTATATTATACACTACTTGTATATCAGTATTAATACTATATTATATTTATGTTAAATACAATTAATTATAATATTATAGTTTTATAATACTAAAGTACCCAAGAGATATACAGTTTGTACTCAGTTGTTGATACATAGTTTTTATCATATACAAATATAAAAACATTAACATAAGTAAAAAGTAGGAAAGTAACAATGAACTATATAATCTGTATACGGATGACTATAGTCATATATTAATGTGTCAGTACCCTTAATTACTGGCATCACTATTACGTACTAACACCTATGACTCATTGTGTAGGTATATATTTATATTCAATTTATATCTCAATATCATGTTATCCATTATAAGTAATACTATATATAGTTAAATATATTGTATTAAAGTACAATATGGTACGGTAATACTATAAACTATTATAATATAATAGTTTATAATAATATGATATACAAATACATTGCATGGATCAACTCTCTTTATCGAGTACACGTTGGTGGTGCATTGCATCACCATATGAAGGTATTAGCTCAATTGTAATTAACAATTCTTAGAGTAGATTTTGGTCATAAGATCAATAGTATCAAAGGTATGAGCGCAACTTGCTAACAGGTTGCATCACGAATTGTTACGTCATTAGTTTTCATTAGGTTTTTTTATTTTTTCTATATCCTATAGGATAACATATATGTTATATTTAATAAAGTAATTCATTATTATACAATATGTATAAATATCATCATACTATCTATTATACATCATTGTATTTCGAATATGTAACATAATAGTATACTATAGTATGCATATATACATACATGCAAATATTTAAAAATAAGATATAACTATATAACTATATAACAAAAACTATCAAAAACATAAATAATAAAATAGACAAATATTCTTATAAATATAAAGATCGTGAATCAAATAAGCCGATCCATGATCGCTGATCAATTATCGCGATCCTGCATATCACTGACTATATATAGTTACTCTATTATACATTATGTATACTATATAGGTTAAGTATAGCCTATACTTTATAGTTAAGTATAATATATATATATATATATATATATATATATATATATAGGGATAGTATACTATACTATATATTATATACTCTACTATACTATAATATACTATATACATTTAAGTAATACTTTTTAATATATTCTTT
Source organism: Osedax fenrisi (assembly GCA_964019155.1). Lineage (NCBI taxonomy): Eukaryota > Metazoa > Annelida > Polychaeta > Sabellida > Siboglinidae > Osedax > Osedax fenrisi. The sequence continues at coordinate 7,614,785 of OZ025246.1, read as the reverse complement.
GATTGAATTGAGATGGGTGTGTAAATAATTAGTTAGTAAATATTAATAATATTAATATTATTTAATAAACATGTAATTAAACATTTTTTGTTATTATATTATATGCATATATTATATTATTACATACAATTAATTATAAATAAACTAATGCGTTATACATCATTAGAAATACGCCCCTATCGCTCATATCGACAATACGCCTATATCGACATTTTTGGAGCTTACACACCCATGTCGATGTAAGCGGCTTTCACTGTATATATATATATATATATATATATATATATATATATATATACACACGTAGATACGTATATAACACACAGCACACATAACAACACAACAATAGCACCACGTGACTATTACATAACTATTACGCAATCAGTGTATCACGTGATGTGGTCAGTGCGCTGATTACATTAGTGACCGAGCTGTCCGTGCTGCACAGTTAGCTATTGAAGATGACCACCACTACGGCCACCACAGCTACACCCTAGTGGTCAAGTGATGGTGGTCAAGCCTGCTTACAGCGGACATGCGCAGTGTTATCTTACTGCAGTCACAACGCAGCTCCCAGCCTCCTCCTCTTCCTCCTCATCATGCTAGTATAGTATAGTATACACTAGTATAGCACTATAGTGTGCGGTACTGGAGAGGTGTGCGCAGTGAACCACTCCCACTCCCGCACCGAGGGCAATATAGAGACTTATACGCGCACACACGCACACAAACATACACCTATATTGTCACCCCTCTCCTCCTCCTCTTGCTCATCATAACAATCATCGAGCTACTACTAGTGTGTACTGTAGCGGTGCGCAGTGAACCACTCCACTCCACCGTTCCACACATCACACAGTGTGAACTCTAGACTGTGCGGATATTGTGCGCTACGCACACACTATCCGCACAGTCGCACCCCTCTTCAATATCACTACTAATATCGCAGTGGACTGTACAATGCACATTATACATTGTATACAATGTTATACACTGTATACATTGTACAATCAACGCGCATGACCGCACCGCTAAATAGTGCGATATTAGCGAGTAGACCGCACACCGCACACACTCATCTACTGACCGCCACACCTATTGCATTGGTGTGCGTAATAAGTACAGCATTGTGCGCGCTCCATCATTTACACTCCATCGTGCGTTAAAACAATATATTTAATAACCATATCCACTTCTTATCTATTCTAAAGGACTTACAATAATATATATATTATCAGTACATTTGCATCTGTTTATATATATATATATATATATATATATATATATATAAATATCATTATTATACTTAACATTGTAATGACAAATACACGAAGAGAGTGTTCGATGAACAGTGTTCGTGTTGCCTACCGCTGAAGCACATATGTCCTTTACACATCACTATTACGTAACTCGTGGCGGTCACCTGCCAATCAAACTCTAGAGGAGGCGGAGCTACATAAGCAGGTGCATGCGTACTTAACGAATTATCCTGCACCTCCGCGTTAATTGGGTTACACGCAATAGTAATAGGTCCGCAGTAAATAAGGACATCATTAAATTACTTTCACGTCGACTACGAATTATAATTTCCGTTACAAACAACGATATTATGTAATCGGCTATTATGTAATATATCTGTTTGTATTAATAATTGGAATATAATAGAGCGACTTGATGTACATTTAACTTAATACTAATATAGCATATAATATATCATAATATATTTAACATTAATTAATTATTTTTCCCTATACACAATTAAGATGAATCATGAAAAAATAAGATATTATTGAGAAAAAAGTACAATTTATTCATTTTATTCAAATTGAAATAAATGGTTAACATATAGAATATTTTACATTCTATGACATCTATTAATATTAAGTTATATATCAAGATTATCGCAATATAGATTTATTTTATGACGATATTATCTCGATAAAGTGAAGGATTACCGCTATATAATCTCTATTAATTAATAGAATTGTATTGGTTTAATAATGTATAATATATTATACTAATTTAAATAATAAATATAGTTGATATTATAATTTACAATTCGTATACATATAATATTATTAAATAATATTATCTTAATTAAACCCCCCCACCACGCGTGTGCCCCGCTGACTAATGGTAACCATGGTAACTGGTAGCGACGTCTAGCGGACTTAAGTTACTACATTGATTACTTACGTGTGTGTGTGGCGACTACCGAGTGTTCACTTCAATAGATTGTCTAGTCACGGTATGACTTCGTTAGCTGTAACGGTGTAGGTATATATGTGTATATATATATATATATATATATATATATATATATATATATATGTGTGTGTGTGTTTGTGTGTGTAGGTGTGTGTATATCATCGATATAAATAATACGTGTATTCACATCATGGTGTATGTATGCATGTATAAGTTATTAAAGATGCATTAACAAAATAAATAAAAATGAATACATTTAAGTAATCTTGCTACTTATATAGATAACCTATCCTATTATATACTATGCTATATTATACTATATATAGTAGTTATATATATAATTACTATGGAAGATACCACTATATAATCGATATAAAGTAGATATTAAAATATAAAATATATTAAAATAATCGGAGAAAATATTATATTACAATGTATTCACTTACCCATAACACCGTAGTGTCGGTACACAGTGGGGTTAAGATAAGCGTAAAGTTATACTACTTTAATAACACTAACATATCACTAATGTTAATGCTGTACAACACACGGGTAGGACTTCATTATACATTAGCTTGTGTACATAATATACTCCATTACTTCCTATTGATAATTCACTCGGATGTTATTATTACGTATCGTCTGTTATTTACTAATACTTTATGTCCTACACGATATGTCCTTATCTTAACTGCAGCTATATCGGGAAGTACAGTAGGATACCTATATGATGATGATGATGATATTTAGGTTTATTTGCACTAAAATAGGGTCATGTAGACCCCTTCGCTCGTGCGGGAAGAAAATAATAATAAAATAATAGTAATACGATAATAATTTAATAATATTATACATTGAATATACCACGGACAACAATACTAAATAATATAGATGACTATTATATATTACAGTCTGCATTGCTATGGTGTATTGTTATATACTGGACTGCACTGATATAGTGGAATGTTATAATAAGATAATAATATTATAATAACAATGTAATAATGATATACATTGAATATAATACGGATAAAAATAATAAGTTGGATGATTTAATGATTATGGGTAGAGAAAAGAAGAAGTAAGATTTATAAATCTTTTGTGAGATCTAATAGAACGAATGGTAGGAGGGAGGGAATCCTATAGGGAACATATGAACTAATTATAAATGTTTAGTTAATTTCTATGTGTTTATTTGGTTAATGGGTAACTATTTAAGTCTTTAGATAATTAACTATTATGATTTTTTAGTTTAACTTATAACTTAGTTTAACTTTTTAGTTCTTGCTGAGAATTTTCCATAACTATTAAAAGTAAAATCCCTGTAAAATCTATGATATAAATATTCACATTTCCTCATTATCAGTGCAGGAAATCTTATATATTTGTCTGATAATAATTATCTCGACTTTTAAATACTCCCATTCATTTAACTTGATACTCATGACTATTTTCAGTTAATTTACCAAATAGAATATATTATTATATTATATTTTGTTTTAATTATAATTATTGAATAATATCATTATTTTATATTACTAATTAATTTAATAATTATATTCTAAAGCATTATGCCTAATTTATTTGATCAATTGGATTAAAAATGTAATAAAGTGTATACTTTATAATTCCATATTGAATTATACTTTCAGGAAAAAACTCCCACCAATTTCACTAATCAATATAATTTAATATGTGCAAATATTAAAATAAAATTAATATAATAATGTTTTTTTTTTTCAATTTCAGTTATTAACTTTGTAATGTATACAATTAATGTATTATATATTAAATATATATTCCTCTTGTATATTTACATAAAATAGAATAATCATATCATATATTTAGGTCCCAGAGGCGCCGAGGACATAATTCATAACATTTGTTAAATACACGTGACTTAATTATAATTAAAGATGGCGGCTACGTCACGGTGGTTTGACTACGAGGGGCGTGGTCACAAATGTAAACACGCCCCCACGATAGCCTCACGGTTCGGTGTTATCATGATGGTAGTGGTGGTGGATATCGCGTTAGCACGGGGGACAGTGGTAAGTAAGTGGTAGGAATGAGTCATTAATCGCTAGATTAGGATACGAGAGAGGGCGAGACGAAACGAGACGTGTGTAAATAAATATACAGTTAATTAAATATAGATTACCGACTGACACACGTACGAAATAGTATAGCCAATGACATGTCCTTATGGACATATCCTTGGTATTATCGCCACGACCTATCGTCGCTAAATCAACTGGTCGGTGTAGGGTTACCGAGGGTGTATCAGTTATCGGAAGGGTACAGGGTAGGGACACGTAGGTAGTCCCCCTAGGGTAAACCAGGTCACCGATACATTACAAGTGTGTCCCCGCGTATGTGTATACGGCGCACACTGTACGCACACGTATATGTGCATGTTAAGTGCACGTGTACTCGTGGTATCGACATTCTATATTAACATTATTGCGTGTAACATATGTAGGCGGTTCGTTAACTGTGACATATATGATTACGTACACTATTGTATACATGCATATTAGTGATGACTCACTATAGTATCACGTGATAACGGAATGCTACTGAACATCACGTGATACTGCGGCCTACTTATATCACCTACTACATAACACGAAGCACAGCTAACCAACACTACGCTATACCAACACACGTATACAACGTACACAATAATCACCGGGTAGAACATGTTTCTGATGTACAGGTCCCGATGTGTGGAACATTCTCCCAACACACTTATGTGGTGAACTGAATTCATTCTAAAAACTTACAAATATTATATTTACTTTATTTTATATTTACATATATTTTATTATATTTATTTTATATTATGGGTAATTTACAGTAAAAAAATACTAATTAATACATTATAATATATATATATATCTAAAATTTTATATACAATAAAAGTCAATTTATACGTATATATATAATACTTTTATATTTTTCTTTTTGTATATCTATACTTTTTCGATTTATCGGGAATTTATTAACTTATGAAACATAATATTTAGATTAAAATAAATTGTAATATTGAGTAATACTTAATTAACAATCTCAGACTGGGGGTAATCGCAGACTGCAACACCGGATACATAGGGTCACTATTCACATCGCACACGTGACCTTCACCACGTGACTACTACTACACGTGACCTGCGCCTGTTCCTGACTACTACCCTCTACTACCCGCTACTACTACCATCTACTACCCTCTACTGCCCGCTACTACCCGCTACTACCCGCTACTACCCTCTACTGCCCGCTACTACCCGCTACTACTACCCGCTACTACTGCCCGCTACTACTACCCGCTACTACTACCAGCACTACTGTTTCCACTGCCAGCACTACTGCTATCCACATCTGCCCGGATGACGTCACACCTCGCGTATGTGTTACGTAATCAGTACTCTACCCCTAGTGGGGTGTAAAGGGTTACCGGTCACGTGTGCATTGTATACAATGTGTACATTGTACCCTTTCTATGTGTTTCTATCGTATAGAGAAGTAATATATACATATATAGAAAGGGTATATGGGTACAGTATTGAGGTATATCTCTCTCTCTCCCACCTCCCCTTACTTACTTCATCTTTTTTGTGCAATAAGTAATATGTTCTACATGGTTTTATTTGTATATATGACTAATAAACTATATCATATAAACTATAAACTAGGGTATTATAATATATTAGGCAATATGTTTTGATAATTAAGTAGGTATTATAATAAATACATTATATATAGGTACCTATACACGTATATATATATATTATATATATATATATATATATATATATATATATATAAATATATATAGGGAAACGTCTCTGATTACCGACCCCCTCCTAATACCGACATGTTCGTATCTCAGTAACTATAAGAGATATCAACAAATTACATATACATGGAATGTTAGTAATTTAATGATAAATATGAATAAGTATTTTGTTTTAAAAAATATTCAATCCTACAATTGTTATTTGATAAAATGAAATATTATGTTTTTACTTTTTAAATATTTGAATAATAACTTTTTTTAAATCATTGTAAATACTTTATTAATAAAAAGAAAAATTAATACTGCACATGATATTGTAGATCAAAAAAGTGTTTATAACTTTTATACAAATAATTTAATTAGAATAACTATTAACCAATACATCTTAATACTAGCAACCCATATGATTTTCCTATTACCGACCCCCTAAATTACCCTAATACCGACCCCATGTGATTTATAATATCCGTATTTTACTTTAAAATATGTCGTAAGTTGTTTGTGTATCATTGATATAGATTTAGGATTCTTGATTCCAGTTTATTATATACATACTGATTAATACATAAATATTAAATAATAATATACACTATTTTAATATAATTACTATGAAGCTTAAATTTAAATTTAATATTACTATTAAAACATAAATTCAATAACAAATAAATTGTGTGTATGTTATAATTAATTATATTTATGCATATCTACTCTTTTTATTGGATATTATAATACTACAATTATTTATACTACGATTATTTTAGAGGGTCGGTAATAGGAGAAGGGGTCGGTATTAGGCACATGTATCCGATTACCGACCCCCCTGTTTATTCTTGTAAATATAATTATATATAAAAAATTAAAATAGCCACATTATTCATTGCCATAATATTACCATAATTACAAAATTTCAATTAAATATATTTAATATTGAATAAGTTATTAAAAATAATCATTTATAGGGTCGGTAATCGGAGACTTTCCCCTATATATAGGTATATACATATAAAATATTGTAAACATTATATATTGAAATCGCTCATAAATATAATGATTTAAACGTGTGCCACCCCTACACTGTATATACCCTATACCCTATATAGTGTAGGTATTATGTACTATAGGGCATGTACCGCGACCAAAGTGCTATTATTAAATACATTATAACGTTCCGTTATTTCCCTAGATACAGGCTTTAATGTCCTATCGCATGATGTCCTCACTTACAAGGGAATATTGAAAACCTAATATAATTAGATATACTACATCTGAATGAGTGAGGAACTACGGTTGATATTGTATTTAATATGTTATTGATAGGTATAGGTATATGTATAGGTATATGAGATAATATTTAAATTCACAAAATACTATTTGTATGTTATGATTAGAATTATTTATTAGGATGAATATATATATATATGAATATAGTTCTTTCATAATTTATAAAATATTAAATACAATTCAATTATTTTCTCATATTAATTCAAAATGTTAAATATTATATAAACTCTACTAATAATATCATTATATATTATTTTCACATACATTTAAAAAAAAGTAAGTAAATATATTGACTTACTATAATATATATTATAGTCTTAAAGTTATAGTTGTTTATAAGTGTGTACTTGTTCCTATACTTTACATATAAATAACCAAGTGACCCCCTGTAGCTGACTTAACATCATGTCCTGTCCTCGCTATTACGCATGCGTAAAGCATTGATTATGACTCACCGCGGTGTCAGATTCATCTAGAGATCGTGGGTGGTCCGTGAACAATAGGCTAGTAGGCTAACTAAGCGTATTAACAGTGCTACCATCAGTACGACATATAGTAAGCCTAGCTAAGAGTTGTATCTCTCTAATGGTCTAACAGTCAAACTATATTGATTTACGTGCAGGTGTACTTTATGTAACACTAAAACACACTAATATACATTTATTATAAGTATGCTAACTGTTTTTTAATATATTGTATGCTATATTAATGAAAATTAATTCAATATTTTGTTTCTAAAGGTCGTCACATTAAGAGCAGTACATATAGTGTAATTTTGTTTCTAATGTATCTTTATAATTCACAATTATTACGTTATTAACTCTATGTAAACTATAAACATTTAAACCACCTACACTATGTATAATCAATGATACACACTTATTTATATATTATAATATATAGTCACTCTATTGACGATGTGCTTCACCTAATGATATGTTGGGAAGTTCGAATGTGGACATTTTAATTGAAATACAATCATCAAATAATCCTAATTCCCAGGAGAATGTACTGTGATATATTCAATTTCACAAATAAATTAATCACTGGGGTTATGTAATAGTTACCACTCCGATATCAATACTATATCAATTCGTCAATGTAATTGTATATTGGAGTTTTATAATTGATGATAAGTACAATAAAGATGCATCAATAAAATTCATAAAGAATATAATATTACGAATATTAATAAAAACGAAATAAAATTATTTAACTATTAACAATTTAGATATCAAAGTAGGATAAATATTTACAACAAATTATTATAGGTAAATAAAAAATTATATATCAACTAAATAAAATTGTATTCTAATAAATACCTTCATAATTAAAAAGCAAATTAAATAATAGATGAATTTGAAAATATATGTAGGGGTAATATATGTAGCCTAATAATGATAAACAAAGATCAAATCTATCTAACTATTATGTTTCAATACATAATACAATGTACATCTCCCATTAATAAGCTCAATCCAATGATCTCTATATTGAAATCAATATATATATCTATCAAACATCAACATATGAGATAATTTCTATAATACAAAATAATAATCAAATACCTCTTTAGATACTGGTTATCTAAATTATTATTTCATAATATTATATTGAATAAGTCATATTTTTTAATATATATTAAGTCATTTTTTATTATCAGCAGGAACTTTTATCTGAAATATAAACTAACTTCTAATAAACCCATTCCTAAAATATAATATATCAATTATAGACTGCCATCAATAAGTCAACTATCTAAAATACTATAAACAATATCATTTAATATATTAATGAAATTCATATAAAATAATAAAACAATAAATTCTGTCCAATATTATTGTCTCATAAAACAACAAAATACAAGAATCATAAAATTGAAGATAACAAAGAATAAAAACAATAACTACACTATTTTAAGTCAAATAATTTCACCTTATAATTATATAGTAACATATATCTATAGATACATATGGAATTAAAGGTATTCCCATTGAACAACTATTTATATAATAGAATACAACTTGTTAAAGTAAACACATCATAATCTTATTTTGTCTCACATAATATAGGATACCTCAAGGTTCCATACTAGATACATTGATGTACATAATATCTATGATCATATGATGAGTCTCTATGATCTACCTATATTTTATCAATAATGTAAAATTTACAGTATATTCCGATTATACCGATACACATTATATAGTTAATAATAATATATAATTATAAAACTTAATAAATTTAGAAAAATGGCATAAAATTAATCAATTAAAACTCTTTAATAGTAAAAACAGACATTTTAAATTTCAACTCATGTAAATATACAAATAATATGTCATGAAATGATACACTAATAACTAACTTTATTAATTATTATTATCATCTTTTTAATCTTGATATACAACTTGAATTCAATACCATGATTAATTTAAATAACACACTCTCAAAAATCAATGTTTAATATACACATTAAAAGTATAGATAATTCATTAAAACAATTCCCTGATAAGCATATATAATAGTATTTTCCTACTTCATCTAACGTATGGAATTATATTATGTGGATACATTCTCAAATAATATTATAAATATAACTATTATTTATTTAAAAACCATAAGGTAATACTTTTAACAAATTTCTAGACCTAACATACAGAAATTATTCCAATAAAATAAAATAATTAGACTAGATAATCTAAAATGTATAAACTAATATATATATATATATATATATATATATATATATATATATATATATGCATATACATATATAATATATAGATAAGTGTGTATAACTCTATTATATAATATAGGAATAGTTATTAATACTGAAATAATATATGAAGGTCAACATAATTCAATGCTTTATGGTCAGAGCATCTATCAATGATTTCCACAGGGTATTCTCGGATGCATCTTTCGTCATGAACTCATGATTGACAGCTGCTCTGTTGTTATCAGCATCAGTTATGTAATCATTTAGATCACATGGTCTAGCTATGGAAACAATGGAAAAGCCGTCACCTATGTTTTAAGGTGGAGTTAATGTAAACATATATGTATGGTATTATTAATAATAAGTGTTAGATGTTCTAATATATTATATTTAAAAAATATTGTATTGTTATTTTATTTTGGTGGCGTCGCATCCCATTCCAGAACTTAGTTGCATTTTTTACTTTTAATCATATGATTCTAATGTTGCTTTGCAACTTTTCAAGTCATTTTATAATGCATCAAATATTTTTATAAGAGCTGATCATTTTAAAAACAAATTATATAAGATCATATGAATATAAATATCATTTAAGTAGGTTGCACACGGATTAAACCCGCATCCTACTACACGTGTATCTGAAACATTTGCAAACTTAGCTACACAGCTAGTTTAACTGTACTAGTAATGTGAACTAACTATTATATAATAATTATTTAAATAATATTGTAAATATTAATAATTAAACTAATATATTTACCATTTTTTAAGAAGTCCGTTGAAATTATGTCGCGGACTTTGATTGGAGAATTAATAACGACAATGGTTGGATTTTGATCAATACTTCCTTCGCGAGTTAATAGTATAATATCATTGAAAACTAATACGCAAGTTTGAATCCATTGTTTACAGTTTGACCTCCACATGACCTCCCCGGCATAGATCAATTGTCTTACTCCATCGTAAAGAAGAAACGGCTATTTTAACGAAAATTATTATCATTATAATAATTTAATTTATTATATTATATTACATAAATATATAATACTAAGTAATATGTAATACTGTTAGTTATTATATTAATATATATATATATATATATATATATATTATTATATTACATAATATAATATACTATTACATAATGATATACAAACCTCGACATCATCTTCGAATTGCAAATATTCTTCAATATTATTAACAATAGAAATTGATTCGGTAAGATTTTCTTTTATTGCATTAGTACCGTATTTGTTAACTCCTAACGCTGTTTTAACAATGCATTATCATCAACATATAAATATAACACATGCTATAGTATATCCTACTAACATGTGACTATGTGTTTGAGTAAAGATGAATGTTCATGTGTCTCCATCAGTGAAAGTGTGTCTATGTATGATACCAACAAGTTGATGTGCTGAATATTTGTATGTAATTAATATACATAAAATACATATTCACATATTTATATACAAACTTGTATTGGTCTACAAAGAAATCGCTCTATTGTAGAAATATCACTTGTTAAATTCATGTCTTCATTATCATCGAAAAAGCTTCGAATATCTTTATCTTTTTTTAATTCTTTAATAATTCTTAGAGATCTTTTCAAACCACGTTCATATTTAGTATACGCCGCGGATGTAGTTCTTATCTATTATTTGTTATGTAATGATTCTATTGTTGTATTACGTAATTCTCTATTGTGTATCACTAACTCTTGAGCTGTACACTTGCTCAACGTGTTCCGTAGACAATTGTTTATGTTCCAGGTTACAACATTTCGATAGTTCAATAAGATGATATTCAGATATTGCTATTAACTGTTATTAGTATAATTAATGTTATTATTATTATATATTATTGATAATAATATTATAAATATTATCATCATTATCATTATCATTATTAGTATTATCATTATCATTATCATCATCATCACTATCTTCATCAGCATCTTCATCATTATCATTATTATTATCAAAATCATCATCATCATCATCATCATCATCATCTTCATTATAATTATTATTATTAATATTATTATATATTAATGTTAATCATTATACGTTAATATGAATCACTAAAATAACTAATGGAGGGAGTGTTCTCGACAGCAAAGTTTCATGCAGTAAACTGCTTAGTTGCAAGCAGTCTATAAAAATAGCAACAATGAACGTAAGAACTATCAGGATGGAAGACAGAAAGAATGAATTAATATATAACGCATCCAAAAAAGGCATTAACATACTAGGAATAGTAGATCATAAAATATGCCATGACGACACTATAAAATACGAAAGAATAGATAAACATACATTGATTACAACATCTGCATGGAGAAACCAAAATCAAGCATCTGCAGGAGGTATAGGAATTTTATTAGACTCAAAAGCAGAACAAGCCCTGAGAGAAATAATTAAGTGGACTGAAAGAATAATGATTGTACATTTCAACGGAAACCCACTCACTACAGTAATAATTCATTATTCACCATGTGAAGGGAGCAATGAAGCAGAAGTTCATTATAAAAACCTACTCGACGCAACCACTACGATACCAAGGCACAATGTATTACTGACGATAGGAGACTTCAACGCACATGTAGGAACAAATGACACTTTCAAGTACACATATCATAGAAACAGTAATCAAAACGGCAGACTTCTAATAGACTACGCCGAAGAAACTAACATGATGATAGCCAACACATTCTTCAGAAAGAGGACCGGTAAACTATGGACATTTATGTCAGACTCTACTGGTGCCAAAACTCAAGTGGACTACATTTTGATTAGACGAAAGTGGAAGAACAGCTTACATAACTGTGAAGCCTACAACAGTTTCAGCAGTGTTGGATCCGACCATCGAATTCTGACAGCAAAGTTAAAATTAAGTTTAAGAAAGAACTCAACTCAAGCTAAGAAAACACAATATGACTGGTCAATACTGAAGAATAAAGACGCTAGTACTGAATATAGCAAAGCTGTCAGAGAAAAATTTAACGAACTTCAATCTGAAAACACAACTGCAACAGAACTATATGAAAACTTTATAGAAGCTAATAATATCATATCAAAGAAGATGATTCCTAGAATAAGAGCAAACCGAAAAACTAACACTACTTATGATCATAGAATTCAAGAATTGAGAGAGAAAGTAGAAATTGCATACAGTAAACACACACTTTCAAATACAAATGAAAGCTATGAAGAACTAGTAAAAGCAAAAGATAACTTACGTAATATGTACATGAACATCGAGAGTAACGCACTACAAAAAGCCACAGAACAGGTAGAATTAACAAACCAAGAATCTAAACATTCTAAATGCTGGAAGTTAATTAACGAAATAACAGGCCGTAAAAACACCAAAAAAGGAATTATAAAGGCGAAAAGCAAAGAAGATAGAGTCAAGATATGGTACGAACACTTCAAAAAATTACTGGGCAGTGACAGAAAAGGCGATGAAAACATATTAGTTAATACAGATCTCAATTTGGTTTTGAATGAAACACATAATATAGCTATAACAGCTTTTACTCTGGAAGAATATAGAAAAGTGACAGATAATCTTAAAGATGGTAAGGCTGCAGGACCTGATGATATAAGTCCAGAGATACTAAAGTACTGCAAATTTGACGACATCATACTAAACTTTGCAAATAATATACTATTTTTACAAGAAACACCAGCTCAATGGACATCAAGCAACATAAAGCCACTACCTAAATCTGGAGATCTAAGCGATGTAAATAACTACAGAGGAATAAGCTTATCAAGTATTGCTTCAAAGATAACAAACAAGATGATTCTGAACAGAATTCAACCTACAGTCGATAAATTGTTGAGGAATAACCAAAATGGATTTCGACCAGGTAGAGGAACCATTGCACATATATTAGCAATAAGACGACTCATAGAAGGAATTAAGACCAAAAATATTCAATCTATCATAACATTTGTGGATTTTAAAAAGGCTTTCGACAGCATCGACAGAGCAGTTCTATTCAAAATTCTCAAGATTTATGGAATTCCAGAAATACTAATAAGAGCTATAAAATCTCTTCACAGTAACTCAAAAGCGCAAGTAATAACGCCTGATGGAATCACTGAAACTTTCCTTATTCAAAACGGAGTACTGCAAGGAGACACTCTAGCTCCATTCCTATTCATTATAGCTTTAGACTATGCTATGCGACTAGCAATAGATGGACGAGAGAGCGAAATAGGTTTTGAAATAGCAAGAAAGAAAAGTAGGAGACATCCAGCAGTAAATGTTACAGATTTCAGCTATGCAGACGACGTAGCTCTTATTAGTAAAAATATTGAAGAAGCACAAATACTGCTTCAGAGAGTAGAAGAAGAATGTGGAAATATAGGTCTAAAGATAAACTGTAAAAAGACAGAAGCCATGTATTTCGGTATAGACAATAACCAACATATACACACCATACTCAATAATGAAATCAAAATAGTAGATAACTTTAAATATCTAGGGTCATGGATGCAAAGCTCAGAAAAAGACTTCAATATTCGTAAAGCACTAGCCTGGTCAGCCGCTAATAAGATGAAGAAATTATGGAAATCAAGCATAAGAGACTCACTTAAAGTTAGAATATTCAGGGCTACGATTGAAACAATATACACATATGGTGCTGAAACATGGACAACTACAAAAACTATGAATAAACGAATAGATGGATGTTACACCAGACTTCTCCGAATGGTTTTAAACATATCCTGGAAAGATAAAATCAATAACATAACGCTATATAATGGACTCTCAAGAATATCTGAAGTAATAAAAGAAAGAAGACTAAAACTTGCAGGTCATTTGATGAGACACGACAACGAAATGGCTCATAAACTTGTCCTATGGGAACCGACAAATGGTAGTGCAAGAAGAGGTCGCAAAACCATCACTTTTGTAGATAATCTAAGAGAAGACATAGGACTAGACGATATAAATGAGATAAAGACGATGATGTTGGACAGAGATGTTTGGAGAGATAAGGCAAAGAAGAGTCGAGCGAGAGCTCGACATAAGTAAGTAAGTAAAATAACTTATTATATAACCTTTTCAACATTTTGAAATACTGCCCGCTGTTGTTGATTGGTCAATAAAGGTATGGATTCACAAGCGGTTCTACTTTTCAGTGGGCAGGAGTACTGGTTTACTCCTGATCTCATTGACATTATGAACTCGTCTTCTATGTCGAGAATTTTGCCGATTAAATTAAAACTCTCTTCTATTCTTGAATTGTTTTTCAACTATAATTTAATGATATATATTTATTATTACCATGATATTATATACAAATAAATCATTAATAAAATGAGTTATAAACTTACTTTATTAATAAACGTATTGCTACATTCAAGAAATGAAGAATTCAATTCGTCTATTCTATTCACAATTCCATCTAAGAATATATAGAATATAATTATAATGTCATTTTATTATTATTAATAATAATGTATTATATATTATGAAATTTGTGATATCTAACTAACTATTTAGTTATCTATATATGATACAGTAATTTATATAATCAAGTATAGAATACTACCGATATAAACCTTTTGTATCTCCTACAATGCTGCTTTCATTATTCCAGAGACAAGGAGTTTTATTATTTAGCCTGCTTCTGTGTTTATCATGGTTTACTATGTCTTTTCTATCGGATAAACACAGATCTTTGGCATCACTACGGTTACCGGAATACTCGAGTCCATTACCATGGTTACTGCGATATCCGCTAGAAGTATCGCTATCACCGGAAGGGGTACACACTGAAGTCACTGTTTTGTTATGCTGACTTTACTATCATATTATATAATAGATTGTATTAAAGAAAATAGTATACATATTAATAATAAAACTATATACATATATATATATATATATATATATACATATATTATATGTACTAACTTTTCCGATCACTAATTCTATTTTTAGAAATATATGCTGATCTTAATATCCGAACGTTCGAACAATCGATCAGCTTGCTTTGTCTGGAGAAGGAGGTTTTCTTGACCTCATTATCAATCTGAAGTACACCACCTCCTATTGTCTTATTTAAAGTGGGCGTATTTACGATTATATCATCATGTAGAATCTTTGTCATGGGTTTATTTACAACAGAATTGTGTAGTAGTATTTCCGCGGGATTTTTCATTATTATTCTAGGACGAAGTGCAGCTCTTTTGCGTTTGATGTGAGGGGTAGTAAAACAAGATGGAGAACTCCTGGGAGACTGACTGATACCCGCGAGAGATTGTTGAATCAGGTGGTGATGTCCACTCAGACCGGAAACATTCTCCGCCTGGACATTGGTCATCGTGGAAGTTAAGTAATGTTTAGTGGACACACGAGAATATCTCTGTACTTCTACATGCACTTGTTCTTTACTCTTCCTACATAATGAATTGGGGGTTAAGGTTGATATATCATCATATTGTTACAGTTCACTGGTTATGTTATACATACCTATATGACTCAACACAAATAGGAAATGTAATCAAGTATAGCTAATAGCTATAATCAATCAATGTTTAGTATTGTGTAAATATAATATTTAATATGGAAATTCAAAAAAATAGTATAAGATTACTTTTGACTAAATTAAAAGTGTTAATATTTCAATAAATGTTGACACAAAAAATAATATGTAATGTTATCATTTTTTTTACAAACATATACGATAAAGATAGATAGACAAATACCCTATTAAAAAATTCATAATTCAAAATACACAAAATAAAATATTTATCCAATTTGTTACAAATTGTTGATCATCATTTTTGTTTTAATTTAAATCTGAAAAAACTAAAATACGACTTATATTATAGAATCTATTAATCTGTCCAATGATATCTTTTGTATTATAATACTATCATTATCAAAAATATCATTATTATACCTTTTACTCATACATTTCAAAATACATATAATGATTATAGACATATGTGTATATTTTGGTTTACAATGAAGGCATATTTCTATGAGCTCTTACATTTATGTTGCGTTAGTTAGAGAATATAATAGATTATTAATATAACGTTACAAAATAAAATAATAACAAACAACCTATTTAAACGATCTATTACATTCGAAATGTCATGAATAATGAGAAATATTAACTTTCAAGTTTTTTATTTCAATATTTACTAAAACTGTAGTAGTATAAAGCTCAATAACAGTCCAAATAAAGTTACGATGTGATATATATTGTATTTGTTTGATATAAAGTAATCTGATACTTATCATGTTTAATATGTAGGATAAGAAGTGAGGTTATCTAGGAAGGAGTTTTTATATAGGCAAATATTATACAAGCTCTATATAGTTATGTTAAATACATAAATATGTTATAGTTAAATGTAGTAAATACTAATGGTGTCATATTTGTTTTAAATACATGATTATTATTTGTATCGATATGTGTTTTAATATATTTTCATATTAATTGTTGTTATATACATATAATTAAACACACATAGTTATAGCGAACCTGACGATGGTAGCGAGAGAAATGGCAGATAGATCGAGGGCAGTGATTCCATTAATCGCCACCACGTGATCGCCACTTCTAAGCCCGGCCCGTTCCGCCGTACCGTACCGACGTAGTCTACCCACTCGGGTCGGGTTACAACCTCGTAATGTGAACCCGTAGCCGTGTTCCACTCGGGGTATACATATCTGACAGGTAAACGCCAGTTATATATATATATATGTATGTATTTTAAATTTCGTATTATATTGTATCTTAGAGAGAAATAGTAGATTTTTATTTATTTAGAATAAACAAATGATTTGGTCAAATATTAAAAAAAAGGAGAAAGGATTGTGGTATATGTATATAGGTAGAGGATCAGTATGGAGTATACTGTGGGATTTCATGAGTATATCATTTAAATAAGATAGGTAAGGACTAATGAATATACTTCTATTGGGAAATTAGGGGCAATTGAGAAAATAGGAAGAGTTCAGGTGGAGTAGGAGATCAAATAATATAATTAATGATTACAATTTTATTTCCTAAGAATTTTACAAGAGTGAGCAAAGCTAGAAGTGTTATGTCTTCATTAAAATGGGGAATATATTATCATCTAGGGGAGATCATTTTATTTGCCAGTTTAAATGTGTGTTTATATATGTGAGGATCAGGGGGATGATCTATTGTGTTATAGTAGAGATTGTAAATGAGATATAGTAGTTTTTCTAGGCTAGTAAATAATCCAGTATTAGTTTAGTTTGTAGAAAGGAGGTATATACAGGGGTTATACATCCAATAAGGGGGTTGTAAAGGGGTGTAAATACAATATCAAGTATATTACTACTGGAGTGAATGGTTAATGGTATATGGTGGCAAAATGAAAGATACTTACTTAGAAGTTTTAAGTCACTATGGGGATAGATAGGAGAAATGAAGTGGAAGTTTAAGTTATCAAGAAATATTGATAAAGAGGAAGAAGATAAAGACAGATGATGGATGAAATCATAAAATTCATCGAAGAATAATAGGGAATAAGATTTTGGGGAATGATAAATTAAGGTAAGAAGTAAAGTTAAGCTAGGAAGTAAAGTATTACATATTATAAATTATAGACCCATGTAGTATATTATATAGTATATATCAGTATAATACTACAGCCACATGTTCATCAGCTATCAGTGTTTAACACTACATTATGTACCAGTAAGTATAGGTAATGCAACATGTTGTGCTACCAAGATAAGTTAGGCTATGATTGTTGTAACAAGGCCAGTTGAATAGTTAACTATTGTAGCTATGTACAGTATAAACTGACCGTATAGATAGTGTTTAACTGACCTTGACTTTATTGTAGCAATTCTAGCTAGCGCTTAAGACAGCAATGATACACATTGACATATGACATTTAACCATACAACCATATTATATTTCTCAATTAGTCATCGTTATATATAAATATATATTATTAACGTAATGTATAAAAAAATAACCAATTGACATTTTTAATAAACATATTAATTAAAAAGTTAAAAACATATTTAAATATAGATAAATAAGTGGAATGCTAACTTTCTATATTAAGCATATCATACATTAAGTATCCTACTCTCCTGCTACACATAGCACACCCTTATGACAATATTTGTTATAAATTATATACAATTTATATATATATATATACATATATTTTATATATATATATATATAGTATATTTTATATATATATATATATATATATATAAATAGTATATGTATATGTTTTGTACATATATCATTCGTGTATTTGATTTCATTCGTGTATTTGATTTCGTGCTGAACGGTCGTGTTTATTTTCCATTGTATTGATATGGCTATTTCGAATAAAAATATTCTAGACAAACTAAATTCTTTAGAAATAAATATATCAAAATTAAACGATATAATCATTTATCAAACTAAAATTATACAAGATCTACAGGGAGACAACATAAAACTCAACGATAAGATTAGTGGTTTATTTAACAATATTGATAATTCAAATATTATTCAATCAAATAAAATTGATAAAATTATTGGTAGTAATAATAAGTTAAATTCTTCCAATATCAATAATTCTATTGTTTTGACTGATAATAATATTGAAATAGATTCAATTGATTATTCTTCCAAGGATAAAGTAATTGATTTATTTAAAGATTTAGTTGATATAGATATATCTGATAATAATATCGTTGATATACAAAAATTAAATAATAAGGAATCGAGTGAAAACAAACATACACATTATATTATTAAATTAAGTGATATTAAATTAAAATCTAAATTATTACATAACAAAAAAAATTTAGTAAATACTAATTTATATATACAAGATTCGTTATCGAAATACAGTAATAATCTATTTTATATCGCTCGAACTTATAAAAAAGCAGGCAAGATAATAGCTACCTGGATATATAAAAGTCAGATATATATAGAAACAAATAATAACAATAAAATTTTAATTTTAAACGAAACACAGTTAAATAATTTCATTTAAATTTTAATTAATTGATTTTATTTTTTATTTTTATATTTCTTTTAAATTTTTAATGAATACATCACTAGAAAATAACACTTTTACTTATTCTAATTCTAAACAAAATTCTATTCATGACTATTATAATAATGACGATGCTGATGTTAATTTCACAGATGATTGCTTTTACTACGATGACATAAATATAAATTCATGTAAATATATTCACAATAGTTTTTCTATAATACATATTAATGCTAGAAGCTTAGTTCGTAATCATGATCAAATTAATCTATTTTTAAATAGTATTATACATAAATTTTCCATAATTATAATTACTGAAACATGGTTAAACATTCCAATCAGAATATTTATAATTTCGATAATTACAATCAAATCAATACTATACGATCTGTAGGTAGGGGTGGTGGAGTCGCTATATTTATATTAAATAGTTTATCATATACAATTATTAATGACTTAAATATATCAATATCAAATTTTATTGAAATAACAACTATTTCATTGAAATTTAATAATATCAACTATATTATAAGTGGTATATATAAAACTCCTACTGCAGATATAAAACAATTTTCAGATTTCATTATAAACTCATTTGAAAAGTTGGCAAGCAATTGTAATCGTTTGTATTTATGTGGTGATTTTAATATTAATTTATTAGATCATAATTATAATAAACATGTAAAATATTTTATTGACTCCATATATTCATTAGGGTGTCGTCCTTTAATAGATAAACCAACAAGAGTGACTAATGATAATAATTCTTTAATTGATAATATTTTTACAAATAATAATTATTCTCATAAATATAATGGAATATTACTTAATGATATAAGTGATCACTACCTTATTTTTACTTTTTTTGATTTAAATGTTAACAATTCCAATGAAAAACAAACTAAATCTAATTCTAAAATTAATAGAGTTAATAACTCAACTATAAAGGAATTAAAAAATTGCATTCTTCATCATAAATGGGATTTTTCTGATATGGATACAAATACTGCTTTTAATTATTTTATAGATATGTTTAAATTAATGTTAAATAAATGTTGTCCTTTATATACTCCCAAAATCATAAATAATAAAATTAAAAATCCATGGATAAATAATTCTTTATTAAAATGTATCCACCATAAAAAAAAATTATCAAAATAGTTTATAGCTAATAAAAATGATTTTAATCATATTAAATATAAAAAATATAGAAATATTTTAACTTCAGTACTAAGAAATGCCGAAAAATTATTTTATAAAAAAGCTCTGTCAAATTGTTGTAATAATTCAAAAAAAACATGGTCTATTTTAAATAATATAATTAAAGGAAGTACTTTTTCAAATTATTTAAATACAACTTTATCGGCTGATGATTTTGATCTATATTTTAGTAATGTTGGAAAAAATCTTGCTAAGGATTTTAATTCTAACTCTGGTTTTAATTCAAATTTACATGTACATTATTTATCTTCTCATAACACAAATACTTTTTATCTTACACCAGTTACAAATTCCGAAATATTTAATATAATAATTCATACGAACAATAAAAATAGTACAGATATTTATAATATAAATATGATCTTAATAAAACAACTTAATACAGAATTAAGTCCTATATTATGTTCTATATTTAATAAATCATTCAATGAAGGAGTATTTCCTGATTGTTTTAAAATTGCTAAGGTTATACCTTTACATAAAAAGGGTAATAAAAATATATTAGATAATTTCAGGCCAATATCTCTTCTCCCTCAATTCTCAAAAATTTATGAAAAATTATTTAAAAAAAGACTTCTTTGTTTCATTAATAAATATAAAATTTTGAATGACAATCAATTTGGGTTCAGACAAAATTATTCAACAGAAGATGCATTACATCACCTATCAGAAACAGTATGTGCTGAGTTAGAAAATACTAATAATTGTGCAGTTTTATCTATTGATCTAAAAAAGGCCTTTGACACTTTAGATCATAATATATTGATAAATAAATTAGATAATATTGGTATCAGAGGTTTACCTAAAGTTCTATTATCTAGTTATTTATCAAACAGATCACAATATGTAAAATTAAATGGGGCTATTTCAAATATGGAACGCATATCATTTGGTGTTCCGCAAGGTTCAGTTTTAGGGCCATTACTTTTTCTAATATATATTAATGATATGCCTAATATATTGAAATATTCTACACCTATAATTTTTGCAGATGATACCAATTTAATTTTCAGTAGTAAATCTTTTGATATTCTGCAAACTAATATACAAGATGACCTTTATAATTTAACTCACTGGCTATTTAGTAATAAATTAACATTAAATGTAAAAAAAACCAAAGTTATGCTCTATAATATTCGAAATTCTAAATCAAAAAAGAAACTAGAATTAAAAGTTTATAATGAAATTATAGAGCAGGTGAATCATTTATCGTTCCTTGGTATAATAATTGATGATAAATGTAACTGGAATTATCATATAAATTATATCAGATCAAAACTAAGTAGATCCATTGCTATTATAAATAAAATAAAACATAAACTACCTTTACAAAATCGTATACAAATATATCATAGTATTTTTGAAAGTCATCTAAATTATTGTTCATCTATTTGGGGTAGTACATTTTTGTCTAATATTCAACCAATTATTATATTGCAAAATAGGGTAATAAAAAATTTGTTTTTTTCTTTTAATGTAGATATAGATACAATTTATAAAAAATTCAATCTTTTAAAATTTCAAGATATTATAAAGATTAATATCTTAAAATATATAAATAGATATATGACTAAATCTTTGCCTATAATTTTACAATATCTTTTTACACAAAATTCAAATATTTATAAGCCTTTATCTAAAAAATTGGTTTTACCCAAAATTAGAACACATAGAAAATCGTTTTGCCTTACTAACAAAGCTCCTGAGATATGGAATGCATTACCAGCTTCTTTTCACAAATTAATGAATAAAAAAACTTTTAAAACAAATATTAAATTATTTATTACCTCTTCGTATTAGTTAACTTTTTATATTTTTTATTGTGTTTAGTTTCTTTATCTTTTTCTCTTTCATTATTATATTTTTTACATATTTTATGCATTTATTTCATTTGTTTTATATATTTTTCTTCTTTTAATATACATTTATTTTATTTATATATACTTTTATTATTTATTATATTTTATTTTGTATTTAACTGAAAATGATGACCTCTCCTTGATAACAATATTCAAGTATATTCTTACTTATTTATTCAGCACGATTTTCATTTACACGAATCACATTTACAAATCAAATAACTTTAATAATATATACAATAGTATATATATATATATACAAAATTATAGTTCTAATGATATACAAAATTGAAATTTTAAAATAAGTTATTGTCATTTTATAATTTACTAATATTTTTTTTATTTTTTATTCTTGTAATGCTCTTATCAAGTTGAGTGGGAAAATACCTAGTCAAGCTTTGCTTTTGTATTTTCCTGAGTGTTTACACTCTATCTGATTCACAATATATATATATATATATATATATATATATATATATATATGTATTGCGTGGGTGTATGTGTGTGTATTTGAATATTAACATCGAGTGAATACGGAGTGGAGGCTGTTCTCTTGTCAGGGGATACTGAAGAGAGATGATCATTCTCTTTACTGAAATAATAAGTCTCCTCTAAATCCTGCAGATATAAGTATGATATAAGTATTATATATCTATATATATATATATATATATATATATATATATATATATATATATATATATATATATATGTATATAATATAGTTATGATATATATATAATAACATATATATATATATATAATTATATAATTAAGTTATATAATTGTAGAATATTAATAATTGTACTTGAATGTAATGATAAATAAGTCATATATTATATATAGTTATTTATATATCAATAATAAGTTCAATAGTAGTTACTATCTACTAGTTAGTGACGGAATTATACATACATTGTATTACAGTCAATGCTCGATAAGTCAGACTACAGATACGTCATATATATCGATAAGTCAGACTATAGATTCGTTAGTTATCTTGGTAAGTCAGACACATTTAGTTGGTTTTTTTGGATTAATATATATTTACACGTTACATTAATCGTATATGTCGGATTGGAAAGTCTGACTGTTCGATAAGTCGGACATATATTATAATTACTTTTAATATTTGTATAATATATTGGATAAGTAGGATTTTTTGTCAGAAATGTTTATTTTGAATAAAGTATGTTAACAAGTTATACATAACATTATAATTAATTACAATTGATTACAATTGTAATATAGGAATTAACATTACATTATAATACAATATTATATTGTAATTAGTATATTTATGTAAACAAATAATGAATATATTAGGTTGCACAGGTTCTGAAATGTATATAATTATAATATATATTTAAATAGAATGATTATACTAAGATACATGAATCATGGTTCATATTATTGAGTTTAAATTCATTAATAGCAATCAAGTTTCAAAAGAAATTTTAAACCAATCAAATAATAGTTATTTTATATAACTACAATTAATAATAATTTTATATATAAAATAATAAAATAATTCCTACAAAAGTGAAGTTTATTACATTTTATTTGTATAGCATTACTTATTTATTATTATCATTATCAGATTTAGGTTTGCACCAAGGTTTTTGTAGAAGCTAAAGCTTATCGAGACAATTACCCTTAATTTTAAAGCAAGTTCAAAAAAAAACTAAATAAATAAAATATTATAAAATATTAGATGACTTCCTGTTTACATAGATACAATGAATAAAATAGAAAAATAATATAAATTGTTTGAACTTGCCATAAAATTATGTAATCATCATTTAATTATTTATAAATAAATAACTAAAATAAATAATAAGTACTATAAAATAATACACTAAACAAAAATATAGATGTATTAGTATAAAAGAAGAAAAAAATGAAGTAAAATGAAGTAAAACTGAATAAAACTGAATAAAACATAACAAAAAGAATATCTAGAAAGATGGTAAGAACTGTATGTAACATTTTTTTTTTTTTTTTTTTTTTTTTTTTCAGTAAATAAGTTTTAGGAATTTTTTTGTAATACTTTATAATAATGTAAAGAATGTAAAATATTTGTTCAAACTGAAATGTTAGTTTAATTACTAATTATTATATAAGTGTCAATAAAGAGAAATAAAACAAAGAAGTATAATCAAGTATACAAGAAAAAAGATTCAATACAAAATGTTTATGTAATTAAAAATAAAGTCAAATAATATTATTAGTCAGAGGGAAATAAAAAATACTAAAGAAAATACTAAAGAAAAAAGAAATACCTAACAGTTTTTTTTAATTTTATTATTTTTATATAAACGTCAATTAAAAAGAAAGAAAACATGAAAGTAAATTCAAATATAAAATGCAAAAATTCAGTAAAATAATATTATTAATGTCGGGGAAATAAAATATTGTAAAGTAAAACACTCAAAAGTATTAATTTTTTTTTAATTTTTACATAAACGTCAATAAATTAAAATAAGAATAAAATGTGGATCTTAGTATATAATACAATATTAGATAAAAGACATGATAAAAGATATAAAATTAGAAAAATGAGATTTAGATTATAAGTATACTGAGTAAGAAGATAACAAATGTGTATACATACGTTTCCTGAATAATTTATAATTTGAAATATTTTTTAAAATATTATCAAGCTTATTCCAGGTAATTGGTCCAATGTATATTAATGTTCTTCTGCATAGTTCTTTTTTGAAATTAATAATTGAGAAATTATTTATGCTCCTAGTGTTGTGAGATGATGAAGTTACAGAAAAAAATGCATTTGTTATAACAGGATGAAGATCATTGAACATTTTAAACATAAATTCACATGTACTTATATATGTAATTTCATTTATTTTTAATAAAGAATTATCAATAAATAGTCCATTAGTATGATGTAAAAAATGTTTTTTACATATAATTCTTATCATTCGCTTTTGAAGAATATATATGCATGATACATTAGATTTATATGTATTTCCCCAAAATATGTTACAATACTTTATATGAGGCAAGAATATGGAATTATATATATATGAAGTAATGCTTTTTTATTTATAAATTTGGAAATAATGTTGGTAATCCATATGATTTTTTTTAGTTTTGATTTTAAAAACAAGATATGTTGTTTCCAGTTTAATATATCGTCTATAATTACGCCTAAAAATTTATAAAATGTAACTCTTTCAATATTTCTGTTATTTAAATTTATATTTATAATAGTTCTTGAATTAATAGACATAAAGCAAGTTTTATTTAAATTTAATGATAACCTATTATATATTAACCATTTATTAATATTTTTTAATTCAGTTTGACAAATATAATTAAGTAATTCGGCTGATGTATTTTCAAAATATAAAGTAGTATCATCTGCGAACATGGTAAACTTACATAAAGAAGATGATTTTGTAATATCATTAATATAAATTAAAAATAAAATGGGTCCTAGGATGGTGCCTTGGGGTACACCCGTTATGACTTTTAGTTTATCTGAAATTATATCATTATATATACACTGTTGATATCTATATTTTATTAGTTATACTTTATATTATATGTTTCATGACTGTATTGTATACATGTATACATTATTGTACTACATTATGAATAGGATGATTTAACAAAATGAACGGCAACCATCACGTATATCTACGATTTTTATGAATTTCAGATAAGTCGGACATCTCTCAAAGGTGGACGCTTTTTCCTTACATGAAATACTTATAGTAGTTGATGGTACTTATATTGACATGCTATATATCATATATATATATATATACATTAATAAACCTTTATCTGATTTTTGTTGCGAATAAGATTCTTTATTCTAAAAGTAAGGCATCCCAAACTTCTTATTCTATAGAAGTATTTATTAATGAAACATGGCATTATAATTATATCATAACATATCAAACTTATTCTATAGGTAATAATGATATAATATAGGTAGTAACAATATATTGTTATAATTTATAAGATTTAATTTGTTGTTAAACATATCATTTTAAACATATCATCGACACATTACAAACTATACACTTGTATACAATTATCAAATATATAAATATATGTATATGTATAAATAACTATATATGTGTGTGTATTTCGGATAGAAATATAATATGTGTAGTATTTCTAACTTTTTAGATTTACTTTTCTCGAATATATTCATATTCAACTTAACTTCTCTATGTCTTTCTATGTCCCTGTGAAATGATAATAAAATATAAGCATGAGCATATATACATGTATGTGGATGGGTGTCACCGATTTGCACATTAGTGAGATAGGCTAGTGACTATTGTATAACGGATTAATTCCATGTGATTAGGGGCGTGTTTTATAGTTACATGTGTTAATAGCTCTATGTATAGTGGGCGTAACATAGGGCGTGTTTGAGATTCAACATCCATATTAATGATATAATACTATTTTAATATTTTATATACATATATAATATTACTAATTGTTAATCATTTATTAGACGTTTTTTATAAATAATGATAAATATATATAAATAAAAACATTCAATAAAAATAATCGAATATATTTGGCAGACTAAATCTTCATTAATATGTAAATATTTTATATTATTGTGTATATATATATATTTATATATAGTATTTATAAGTCATACCTTTGGTATTAATACATAAATAATAATATCAAATGAATCTTAATATATATATATATTAACGATACAATTTTTGATATGATATATGAATAATATTGTCACATAGTTCCTCCTATAACTACTGTGACCACGTATTATGCATGTAAGGTTAACACGATCTAGAATATTCTTACAATATAACTAATAGGGAAGGTAGTTATATGGTCGTGATCAAGGTCATCAGAAGGTCATAACAATGATCACCTGGCGATATATCACAGTAATACAAATAATGCTAGTTCTATAATAACTTCAGATTAAACCATTGTTGCTATGTATACAATTATATAAAGTATAAAGCAACATGTATATATACATACATGTGTATATCGATATAACGTAGATGTCTAGTATATGTCTTGATATATTTATCTAGAAACGTGTAATTTATATAATAGTATAAGTATACTAATGCTATATAATTAGTATTGTTATTGAATCATGTGATTGTTTAGCATTTTGTATATTATTATATATAATAATACACATAATTTGTAATAGGCCACAACCTATTACCTCTATTTAAGACTTAATATTCTAGTTATGTTTTACAGTTATAGTGATGTATGTATACTATAGTATACTATTATATATAATATGATTAAGCCATGGCTATATATATACATGCTATGAATACAAGCTTCCCCCATAAGATAAATGTGAGATAATGCGTAACATTAATAGCTTTCAAATATTACCAAAACATTAATTCCTATTTGATATATATCAACATATGTGACTTATTGAAAACCTTTACAACCATACATATCATATACACCTTAAATATGATATAACATCTACATTTATGAATAACTATATTCTCTATATGGATTACAGGGGCCCTGCATGGAGAGGAATATACGGCTAAGTATATCACACACATACATGTATGGATAGGTGAACAGTGAAAGCGAGAGAGATATAGAGATGGAATGTGATACACGTACACATAGGGATATATCAGTTTGTATTGTTGTTGGTTGTGATAACATAAGTTTGAATACAAATATTCTGATTCTTATCGCTTCTAAATAGTTTCAAACATAATACTTTGATGTTTTCTATAGTTATATATCATGTCTATTGTTCGTGTGGTGTTCGCGGTACAGTTGTATGAATGACTAGATGTACAATAGTATCATACATGTTTACCATGTTACACTGTAGGGGCATGTCGTACAATACGGGTGTCCTACTATCTTAATATAGGCAACATTATACACGTGATACATGTGTATGTAGACGTGCTATGGGATAACGATGAACATAATACATGGGTGTTGTGGAGATGATAATGATGATACCAGATATTCACTAATACTAGAATCTAACACTCTACATTCAATACGCAAATATTCTATTCTCTTCGATATGATAAAATCATATATTAATACACATACACACATATATACACACCCACTCCCAAACACACACACTCACACACATATATATATATATTGATATATAAGTTAAAACACTATTTATACGTTGAATGTTAACGCGTATGCATGTATACATCTATGTGTATCAGCATATGTGTAGGTAGGACACTGCACGTATGTACACGTGATTGATATTAACCCTTATGAAAGTATCACTGCAACAATCCGACTTCACTCGATACCGGAACTGTCTGACTTCTATTACTGCGAGGTGGGGTATACTTATATTTGTATTCTACCACTAATGGTTAATCTAGGTCTAAGTATACCTATATGTATAAGTATTATACCATGTGTATAGGTGTATGTTAATTGTGGTGTAATGCTATGTAATTCATCTGTATTCAATGCATATTATTTATATATATATATATATATATATATATATATATATATATATACACACATTCATATACACACGTGTGTGATTATGTACGTAGATATGTTTAAAGATAACTGATAATTGCTCACACAGCGTACATCTGCCGTGTGTGGAGAGCCAGGTATACAATTAATACTACTAACTTCTCACTTGAAGAACACGCTTATCAGCTGTCAAAGTAAGGCGAACACTTCCTGCGAGTTGGAATGGAGGCGTGGTTAGTTAAAGTGGGTGTAACGTGTTAGATAAGTAGGCGTGGTCTGGTGTGTGACACGCTTCTCGAAATGACAATTAATGACAATTGGTTAAAAAATACATCATTAATGGTATGATTAATATATATATATATATATATATATATATATATATATATATATCAAACATATAGCTAAACTATATTAATATATATATATATATATTTTAAATTATTTGATTAATTATTTAATTTATCAAGTTGGCTAATACATATTTTTTAAACTTTTGATTTACGCTTGAATGATTTTATCATATTTAATTATAATTCCTAACATTTAAATTTGATAAACAATTCTGTGAAAAAATTGGTATTTGAATGTAAATCAATATAATTTAAATAAAGATATTACGTAATATAGATTATATTATATGGAATGTCAACATACATTATATAGAAAAACATCATCTAATTCAAATCGAATTTATATATAAATCCATATTTTAAATAACATATTTATAAAGATATACAAAATTTAAAAAAAATCTCAAATAAAATAACAATCAAATATAATATATAATATTATTGAAATAATCAATGTTTCCAAACATACTATACTATTATTTATATATATATATAACATTTATTAAACATTTACACATATTATATTTAGATAATATATCGATATATATAATTCATATTATAATATATTAGATATATATATAATTCATATTATAAGATATTATATGTAAAAGTATGTCAGTTATAGTATATGGGAGATATATATATATATATATATATATATATATATATATATGAGTGATAACTTATCAGTGATAATGATAACGATATAATGATAACAATAATGATAATGATAATGATAACTTATCAATGATATGACCTATAGGTAATAACGTGACATTAACAAATAACCGAAACCATATTTTACAAGCAAGTTGCATGTAATGTAAAGCTCACAATAGAAGTAGTATAGTATTAATTTAACGATACAAATATAGATATATACTTTGTTATAGGATGTTGACGATGTATAACATTGTCATACACACGTATATGCGCGCGTGTAACACATGCGATGTCCGATATAGTGTAGAATGTTCTGGAATATGTGTGAGTGAAGTCAATATTGACCGCTAGGTGGTGTTTAGTAACGCTATAGCGATTGTTATAACACCACACCGACCACTACTGACCACTCCTTTGTACCTGGAGGTTATGTGCTATACGTAACATCACCTTGTAAGACGCACTTCCCTCACACCACACCGGTCAAGTTTTCCTTAGTAGTGATCATTGTAGTTGTCAATGCCTTGGTGGTCATTGTAGTGGTCCGTGAAGTGTATAGCATATATGCATAGCTATCTTTCCATTATTGAATATATATATATATATATATTTTATAATTAGTTAATAAACATACACATACACAAACACAAAAACGCACGCACATACAAACACACTAATATATATATATATATATATATATATATATATATATATACATGTATATATATGTGTGTGTCAGTGTGTGTATGTGTGTTTGTGTATATGTTAATAAATATAAATGTGTAAAAATATAAATATGTGTGTCTCCATAGATGTATATATACCTGGTTCTAACTATGACTAGTGTGTTATATGAATTCACTATAGTAAATTAAAAATAAACTATATACAGTAGCATAACACACTATAGAACAACACCACCACACAGCTATTATGTAATACATGTGTATTAGTCGTAGTTATATAATCGTTGAGATGTGTGCTATTGTCTATTGTATCATGTCCTTCTATTGAATAGTAACTAAACACGTGTGTGTGTGTGGCTATTATAACCACGTGGTGCATTCATCACAGTGGCAATGTGTTATGTGTGTATTGAATAACACGTATTGTATATTACGTAATGGATATGTTATATGTGCACACTGTTATATTATAATAGGCAATACACCTTGATAATGTGGAACTTAATATATTAATGTATATTAACATATATGGTAGATTATTAATAATTCACATATAAATATATCATATATGAATATATATATATATATATATATATATATATATATATATATATACTATATATATATATAAGATTTTACAATAAATATTATTAAAATATATAATATTAACATATATGGTTAAACGTAAACCCTTCGTTGATTTCTATATATAATAATTCTATTTTAATACGGATATGTCTTTACAAAATCGTTATTTGTGTTAATTATTATCACTGGAGATATCAGAGAGAAGTGTTATGATAAGATGAACTGAAATCTAAAGTGTTATTACAGCGAGTACGAATTCGTTTGTCCGTAGAAAGGGTGTGGTCCTAAACTGACCAATCAGCGCGCTCGTTAATGGAACGACGCACGTGACCCTGCCCCTTCATATAATCGCTTCTACTGCGTGTTGAATTGATACGGACAGGTGATTGAGAGAAACCGGTCATTAAATGTGAATTAAAGGCGCTAATTTGAAGAACGTGTCCTCGAGCACATACACGAGGACTTGAGTGTGAGTTTAACAATCACGATATCAACAGTGTAGTAGGGAAACACACGCGAGCGACGCGTAATGTTGCGTCGTTTAAAGTTATTACTATTACTTTGTATTACATTATGTATTATATACGGTAAGTAATACGGTACTATATGTATAACTAGTATAGCATATAGTGAGTGAAAACGTTATTAAGTTACTTATAAAGAGTGGCGAGACACATAAATGTAATTCTTACACTATTAATAAATCACAGAATTAGATACGGGTATCACGGAATTCACAGAAATCACCCTACACGATAAGATTGATCATTCAGATGAATATGCTCCTCAAATGAACGCCTACTATACAGTATAATTCAACTACTTATTTATTAATTGTTGATCCCTAGAATGAGGGTGGATAATTTCTCGAAGTTTAAAATGGATGTAATACGAAATTTAACATGGTAATTTCAAAAATGACTAAAAAGTGATATTTAACCTACTAATATTTTTGTTTGTATAATAAAATTGCAATAGCAAAAGTATGATAATTATAGAAAATAAAAAAAATAAATTGTTTAATTATGTTCCTATAAATGAAATGAAATTAACGACATTTCAAGGATTTTTGTTAAACTAACATATATAAGCATCATTTTTTTATATCTAAATAATATATATAAACAAATATTTAATTTATAAAAATATAATATTTAAACCTCTTTTACTGTATTTTTTTGAGAAAAACATATAATTAAAAAAAAACAATTTTGTTTTCACTCTTTATGATATTTCTAAGAAATAAATTATGTATCTACTAGATTAAGATATAGGGCTAACAACTATTAAATAATTAAGTTGTAGTGATTTTTTTCATATATATTTTCATATTCTAATAATAAATTATGTTTCTATAATAATATTGAATGTAATATTTTACTAATTTTTAACGGTATGTCGCATCGTCAAAATAAGCCTAAATTGAATAATTTGTTTTTGAAAATATCTTATAACATCTAAACTTAACTTAGTAAAATCACTTGCACAGTACAATTTCTGTCAAATGATCACTCTTACCACACGGGCAACACGAATCCTACTTTAATAGATCACAGTATCGGATATGAAAGGGTACGGTAACATAACCCACCCCTCGTGGTTAACAATGATACGCGCGAGTTACGTAACGCGTATACGCCCGCCTCGCGATGACGTCACAAGGAGGCGTGGTCTGGCGGTGGTAAAGAGAGGCGGAAGTCACAACATCCGCTAACTCTAGTGATCGTTTGGCTAAAATGCTAATAAGACAATGTTAATGACAAGAGTAGCGCTTCTTTTGTTACAGTGGACAATGATTTCTATATTATCGCCCGCCTAATTTTGAAGGCCGACCTTATCTATATATTGTCATTAACGCATGCATATATTCGAGGGTGGAACAACATGTAATAAACAAATACATATATGTGTATATATATATATATATATATATATATATATATATATATATATATATATATATATAATAACAATTACAGAGAATATAATATAAACTCTACTAAAATATTATAAAAATAAATGTATACATTAATTATACATCACATCAATATTATCATTAATATATTTATATATTAATATATTAATATATTAACTGTGACTGGTACCTGGTATGTGTAGACGTGTGCATGTAGATGTGCATGTTTGATGAACATACATTAGGGATGTAAATGATGCTCACATCTAAAGCATCGATGCAGTATCAGTCTCGGTTACCCAAAGCATCGATTCAGTCTCAGTCTCGGTCACCTAAAGCATCTATACAGTTTCAGTCTCAGTTACCCAAATCATCGATGCAGTCTCAATGTAAATAACAATAGCATCATATAAGTCTCATAATGGGTTACCTAAAGTATCGATGCAGTCGCAGTCTCTATAAAATGCATTGCTATTAACTCATGCTTATTAAAGGCATCATTTAAGTTTTAGTCTCAGTTTTCATAAGCTCAATATAGTTTCAGTGTCAGTTACCAGAATCATTGTTTTGTATATAAAACGAAAATAATGTCATTACAATAAATAATATACAATACAAACTATCAGATAAGGAAACAAATATCGGAGTGTTAATTGATAAGAATCTTAATATGTTCATAAACGCAAAAAGTCAAATCAGCCAACTATCAATAGCCTAATATTATAATTATAAGAAAAAATATAATTTGTAATACATTTTATTGCTAAATCAAAGTATAGTTATATCTATATTGGACTATTGTAAGTTACAATTTGTAACATACTTTTAATTAATTTACCTGCTTATTAGTTAATGCCATTAAATAAAATAATTCGATCGTCATTCGCGTATTATATAAATTAACACCAAGATCAATAGACGATCAACTGTATAACTGAACTGATGCGACAACAACACCTACTATCGATTAATTTCCACATTATTTATAAATTACTGGTAACTACACATTTTGCATATCATCATGATACAGACATACCTCACGAAATTCATAAAGCCATATTCAAGTCTGAGAGTAAGGAGATCACATATTCTACATAAAATTAAAGGCAACACAACAAAATAATGTTCACAATTTTCCATTGTATTAAATAAATCTATATAATATTGATTATAGATTTACGATTATATTTTGTAATTTTGAAAACATTCGTATAAAATACGAACATATGAGTATATTATAAACAAAATAACAACTTATCGATACATATAATGAATATTATGTCACATGAAATAGGAAACATTAATAACAATATAGATAATTATATAAAAAGTATGTTTAAAATGTAACTTCAAAAAAGCATCATTTCTGAACGATTATGTTTTGTAAGAGTCTAATCTCGGCTCTGGATCGTTTGACTATAGTCTCAGCTCAGCTCGGTCTCGTTAGGCTAGAGTATCGTCTCGGCCTGGGCTCGTTTTTTTTTTCCGAAAATGAAAGTCTCGGCTCGGCATCAAAAACCAAAAGTCTCGGCTCGGCATCAAAATCTCGGCATCATTTACATCACTAACATACATACACCCATCTCTAATAAGATGATATCGTGTATGTGTAGTGGTTGCTATAGTGACGAGGTTAGTTGTTGTGTCACTTTATGACGTACGGGAGACCTGCAGTGGGTGATGTAATCTAGTATGACGTCACACTTATAACTTATTACGTAATATTAGTTAGTTAACAGTTAGCTATACTAATTTGTTAAGTTATATGTAAACTTAGTTATAATAATTAAATATGACCTCTATAACTAAGCCCACATGACACAGCACATCTCTACGATATCGGCAGTCTAAAGGTATACGTGCCACATAAATATTATGTTATTCTCGACTACGTATATAGTATGGCATATGTTTATTAATAATGTAATGACCTTCGTGAGTGACCTTGATAACTATTCACAACCAACTACATGTACGTGTTTTATTTATATAAAATATAGCTATTATCTAGGTTTCAATGTTTCGATATAGGGGAAAGTAACCTAATACGGACACTTTAACAATAAATGGTGTTAACTTTTTATGACTCATTATTTGTATTCAAAAATTACAATATATTAATATTATATGATTATAGATATTATTGTTATTTTAAAATTTTATTTAATCTTTTAATTCCATAGATAACAGGGGTGTCCGTATTCGGTACCCATGTCCGAATACGGATATTATAATACAGACACCCTATATACCACTAGATAAACTATATATTATTGATGAATCAATCAGACAAATTACAATTACGTTATTTAAAATTAATTTTATAAAAAATATATTGTAATTTAATTAGCTAATAATTTATTTATTTTTATTA
This sequence comes from Osedax fenrisi, assembly GCA_964019155.1. Taxonomy (NCBI): domain Eukaryota; kingdom Metazoa; phylum Annelida; class Polychaeta; order Sabellida; family Siboglinidae; genus Osedax; species Osedax fenrisi. Next base: position 7,578,593 of record OZ025246.1, on the reverse strand, counting down.
TTTTTTAATTAATAATACAATTTAAGTATCTAAATATATTATTACGCACGTGATTTTTATGAAAATCATAATAGTTAATATGCTGCGAGCTGATTGTTTATAGGGTGTCCGTATTAAGATATTTAGAGTGTCCGTATTAGGAACTTATGTGACCTCTAGATATATGCTTATAACTTAATGAATATTTGATAAAAAATATAGAAATTTAAAAAACAATTTTTAGAATGCTTTATTTTTTAATAATATAGTGTTATACCTACATTTGTATAATCTTGAGAAGGTTTTAAGGTGACATTTTTTTTCTTAAATTTAAAAAGTAATAAAAAATCAGTTTATTTGACATATTAGCAATATTTTGTATAATTCAAAAATAAAAAATACTTTTTTAGACTATTTTTATAATTATGAATATTTTATTCATTACATATTTTTTTGTAGTATTTATGGTTTTTTAAATACCGAGAGTGTCCGCATTCGGGCACTGTCCGTATTCGGTTACTTTCCCCTAATAATATGCAAAACACATGACATTTATAAGGACATACACAAGGACATTGCATTATAAAATCTAACGGGTCATCAGTTACAGGGTAGGTGTTTAATTGATCTGTAGATATCAGAACTGTTAATATATTCATATGTTTAACAGCTACCTATAGTTAGTTACACACACCTGTATAATGTAATATAGCACTTCATTTAAATACGTGCATTACCTTGCTTAGAACATTACAATGTGAGTTAAAAATAGATCTAAAATATATTTGAATATAGTAAATATATGTAAAAACAATTACAAAATTAAAATCAGTGAATGTTAATAAATAAATGTATGTAAGTTAGTAATATATATATATATATATATATATATATATAGACAACTTTAGTTATGTGGCTTACATTTGATAACATATGTGTATAACATCAGTATCAATACTGATGTATTGTAGTATTATTGGAATAGATATAGTTATGGTTTTATATAGTCATTATTATTCTATATACACAAGTAAGTGAATAACAAAACACATACTTATAATACATTTTAGATGAATCCAAAATAAGTTTTAAGCTTTTAATGATGTGGTATTTAATTAAAATAAATAAATTTGGTTATGTGTTTTGATTCATAACCCAAATTAATCTCTATGTATGTCTCCCTCCATGGGAAACACTGACCACTACACTGACCACCACACGGATCATTATACTGACCACTACATTGACCATTACTAAACTGACCGATACACTGACCGATACACTGACCTATACACTGATTACTACACTGTTACCTGTTACCTGTTACCTAATTGGTTTATGCACTTCTATCAACTTCTTTATGGAAGTTTTCGGACGTGCTTTCAATGTATTTATATGGAAAAAAGGTATGTATTGAGCTTTGACTTGAATATTACAGTTGAATCAATTGATCGAATATTGTGAGGGAGATCATTTCAGATTTATGGATCATGGATGGAGAAAGATTTATGCTGGGTAGATGTTAAATATGATAGAACTGGAGTTTTTAATTTGAATTTGTTTATTTATCTTTGTTCGTAAATAGTTGTGTTGGGAGTTAGTAAGTTGGCGAGATAGTCTGCAGACTATGGTGTGTTATGATGAGTAGCTAAATGTATGGTGACCACATCACTGAACAGTGTTCAGTGAACACTACACTGACCACTACACTGCCGGTCAGTGACTGACCACTAAACTTACCATTATACTGACCACTACACTGAACAATACACTAACCACTATACTGCCCACTACATATATACTCCCCTTTCTTCCCATTATTACCCCTCTTCATAGATTTACTTCCTCAACCACTCTCCCTCCCCCTCCCCAGCCCCCAACCCCTATCCCTCCTAAAAGTATCCATTAATATGCATTTTCGACCAGTCCCTAATCCATCTTTCACTACCAACCATTACTCACCCAAAAACTCATCCCCCTTTTCTGTAGTTATTGAGCATATTCAACCATCCAAAAAATATCGTGAATTTCTTCTAGAATTACTCTCCTATATTAATATACCTACATATTCTCTCAAATCATATACTTTTTCTAATGGAACTGTTATTATTGTCTTCAATACACCGGATTTGTGTTCTTACTTCTATGCCAAAATTACATTCATCCTCAGTAACTTATAATACAATCATTTATACATTCGTGCTGAACGATCTATCACTGAGAGAACTCGAAGCATAGTTCTATTTCATGCAATACAATCTAGCCCAGCCCGATATACTGTCAATTGTACCTTCAATAATTATAGTAACTCATTTGAACTTCGTCATTTAACCAACTCTAAGATAAACTGGAATAAGAACCCAATTTATATATCAAATGATACATATAATGTATCCTACAATACATATACATTAAATACTAAAGCACTGAATTCATCAATCAGTAATTTCCAGTCATCACATATATCTGCACAATGACCTTATACTACTCCACCTAATTATCTCAGAACAATATCAATTCCTATAGATACCACACTATCAATTCCACCATTTATTCACAACACATCAACATCTCAGATTAATGTAGCCATTCTTAATGTTTCCTCTACGCAATAAAGTTGATCACATACTTGACCTATTTAATAACCTTCACTTTGATCTTATTTGTCTCACAGAAACCTGGCTTAAAGATAATAGTGCAATATCTGCGTCCCTTAATATTAATAATATACGTTTTGTACAACTTAATAGACTTGGCCCCCATCTTGGTGGTGGTGTTGGCATCATATATAAGTCAAATCTTAATCTAATCAATAGTACTGATCTCGCACTAGAAAAATCAGTATAATTTTCTTGTACATTTCACCCGGCTAATTCACGTCAATTAACCATCATACTTATCTATTTTCCACCTCATCAGTAATTCATAAGTTTCTCCTTGAATTAGAACACTTCCTGAATACATACATGACCATACTATCATTCTCGGATACCTAAATATCCCAATAAACCTTGAAACTAATTATACCAGGCAATTCAATATATTAATTGACTCATTTAACCTTGTCCAGCATATAACATCCCAACTCACATAGCAGGTAATACACTTGACCTTATAATTTGCCATGCACATTCTAACCTCAATAATTCCCACTCAATAAAGAACCTATTTATGATCATCATCTAGTATTTTTCCACATTAGCTCACCATGACCAACCCGACTCATCATAATTTTAAATATAGAAAATATAATAATATTGACACCAATACTTTCATCAATTAATTCTCTAAATAATTTAATAACGCACATTTTTCAAACTCGGTATCTAAATTAGAAACAGCTCTATCAAAAACCCTCGACGAACTCGCCCCCATCAAATATAAATATATAACACAACGTCCAAATTGCAAATGGTTTAATTCTGAACTTTCATCATCAAAACGCAAATTACGACTATATGAAAATTATTGGAGAAAATCTAAATCTCTCAATAATTACAATATATTTATCAAACAACGTAGCTTGTATCGAAACCTACTCAAGAAGACTATGAAATCATACTAATATAACCTATTAAAAGAAGCATCAACTAATTCTAAGAAACTTTTCTCCATTTCTAACCAGCAACTTGGTAGAATATCATTACGTGTTCTACCAAATGAACCCATAACAACGCTAATAGATAAATTTGACCAATATTTCAATACTAAAGTCATGAATATAATTAAATCATTCCATACACCTCTCAATGAACCATATAATCTACCTATATATTCGCTTACCTCCTTCATATTACCATCAATTACTACCATTAAAAAACTTACAAGTGCAGTAAATACATCTTCCGAACTAATTCCAATTCCTCATTCGATATTAAATAAATACCACATTTATCTAGCATCTTATTACCAAGAAATAATAGAAAACTCACTTACCTCAGGCATTTTTCCGATCTATATAAAAACAGCATATGTTACACCCATCATAAAAAACCGAACCTCGACAAATCTATCGACTCCAACTACCGACAAATCTCCAACTTACCAAATATTTCAAAAACTCTAGAATGAGTTATTGCTCATCAACTAAATACTTATCTTCATTAAAATCATATATTAAACCTATATCAGAGTGACTATACCCAACAATACTGAAACTGCAATGATACATATCGTTAATCACAGTCAACTATCTATTGCATCACCACATGGTTCAGTGGACATTCTCCTTAATTTATCAGCTTCCTTCGATCCCCTTGACCACAATATCCTTATAAAGTGACTAACATAGGTTAATAGAGCTCTATCTGAATCTATGGTACTTCACTCGATCGGTTCATCTCATACCTAACTGATAGTGTTTACCAAATTAGCATAAATTCACTAATCTCTAAACCTCGTATAGTTACTCATGGAGTACCTCGAGGTTATGTCCTTAGTCCACTACTGTTCAATATCTATCTACTTCCATTATTTAAAATTATTGACAAATACCCCACTATATACTATCAATCGTATGCAGATGACATACAATTACACTGTAGATTAATAGACCCTAACAATGCCATAAATGTACTTAACAATTTACTTAACAACTTCATTACTGACATACATAACTGGCACACTAGCAATTCCTTATCACTAAACTGTCTTAAAACTGAATCACTGTATATTAAAACATCTACTACTATATTTCTTCCACTTCAAATTTCCATTAATAATTTTAAAGAGTATTTCTTATGTTAGTAGAGTTTCTTATAAAGTAAAAAATCTTGGTATATTAAATTACGAACAATAAGACCATTCATTCATTTTAATACTGAAACACTTCTCGCTACATCCCTCATTCTACCCCATCTTGATTACTGTAATTCCTGTCTCTAAGCCTCCTCACAATCTATAATAAATAAACTCCAACGCCTTCAAAAGTCAGCCATCAGATGTATATTCAACATAGCTAAACATTCCAGACAATATAGATCTCCTCTAAGAACCAAATTAAATTGGCTGCCAATAAAATCCCGTATAATTTATAATATTTCACTCACCATACATTTAGCTACTCACAATAATACACCAGACTATCTCGCCAACTTAATAACTATCAACACAACTATTTACGAACAAAGACAAATAAACAAATTCAAATTAAAAAATCCAGTTCTATCATATTTAACATCTGCCCAACATAATCCTTTCTCCATCCATGATCCAAAAATCTGAAATGATATCCCTCACCATATCCGATCAATTGACTCAACTGTAATATTCAAGTCAAAGCTCAAAATACACCTTTTTTTACCAATAAATACATTGAAAGCACGTCCGAAAACGTCCATAAAAAAGTTGATGGAAATGCATAAACCAATTATGTAACGGGTAACAGGTACATTGACCACTACATTGACCACTACACTCACCACTACTACGGACGACTTGACCGGTATGGTCTGAGAGAAGTATGACTTATGTCGTGCACTAAAACCATAGTGGTATTACGTATAGTACACCGGCACTTTACCACCATATACCTCGCTAACAAAGGAGTGGTCAGTAGTGGTCAGTAGTGGCCAATAGTGGTCAGTGTGGTGTTAAAACAATCGAGTTAGCGTTATTAAATACCACCTAGCGGTCAATATTGACATCACGCATATATAACGTTCTACACGTTATATGATGGTATATGTGTTATATCACATATATATATATATATATATATATTTATATATTTATATATATATATATATATATATATATATATATATATATATATATATATATATATATGTATATATGTATATATGTATATATATATATAACTTATATGCTATAGCATGTATACATGTATGTAGGCATCACGTATGGAGCGTGCAGCGAACGCCGTATGTGTGTAATCGAGTGTAATCGTAACTATCCCGATGATGATGTCATACGTGAGTCATCATTTACCTAATCACTGCCACCATCATATAATAGGTAAATAACGAATGTGATTTCATTGTTCTATACCACTATTGTTATATATCAATCAGTGACTGACGAGTGTTTTAATTAGAACTGATTGGGAATGTCAATCACATACAACAACGTGAAAATATACAAGTAAGTGTATATATATATATATATATATATATATATCTTATATAATTGTGTATAAATTAATGATCGGCTCTAGTTAAAACCATGGATGCCTTAATAGATAGATGCCCTTACATGATAGAGGCTTCGAAGGGACATTAGCAATATATGGTTATACGTGAAAACTTCATCTAAGTTCTTGTATGGGATGAAAATACACCAACAACATAACACAACAATAATATATCAATATACATATATACATGTATTGTATATATATATATATATATATATATATATATATATATATATATATATATATATATACAATACATGTATGTATAAATTGTATATTATTCATATTGTACATTATTCATATAGTAATACACTATAGTGTAATTGATATCCTATTATTAGGATACACATATTCACACTATAGATGTGTTGTATATAAATTACTACAAGATGCGTGAACGATAATACAAACCACAAGCTGCAGCTATTATCAGTAAGTACATCGAATACAAATTACTATGGACATAATAAGGACATACGGCGTATTGCATGTATCAACATACAGGTATATTCATATAGATATTAACACATTATACTACAAGTAACATTCGCTATCAGTGATGTCCTATCTCATACTATTACATTCGTACTAGATTACACACTACATACAATATATAGTGTAAGTCAGTACATAAGTATTATGTTTACCTTTGTATAAGAAATAACCTAATAAAATACATCTACTGATTTATGAAGCGATAAGGACCACTATTTCCTTATATCTTATCTCTTCACATCGAGAGGGAGGCTGCAATACTATATCGCTATCTCTTATCTCTTCACAGCGAGAGGGAGGCTGCAATACTATATCGCTATCTCTTATCTCTTCACAGCGAGAGGGAGGCTGCAATACTATATCGCTATCTCTTATCTCTTCACAGTGAGAGGGAGGCTGCAATACTATATCGCTATCTCTTATCTCTTCACAGCGAGATGGAGGCTGCAATACTATATCGCTATCTCTTCACAGCGAGAGGGAGGCTGCAATACTATATCGCTATCTCTTATCTCTTCACAGCGAGAGGGAGGCTGCAATACTATATCGCTATCTCTTATCTCTTCACAGCGAGAGGGAGGCTGCAATACTATATCGCTATCTCTTATCTCTTCACAGCGAGAGGGAGGCTGCAATACTATATCGCTATCTCTTATCTCTTCACAGCGAGAGGGAGGCTGCAATACTATATCGCTATCTCTTATCTCTTCACAGTGAGAGGAAGGCTGCAATACTATATCGCTATCTCTTATCTCTTCACAGCGAGATGGAGGCTGCAATACTATATCGCTATCTCTTCACAGCGAGAGGGAGGCTGCAATACTATATCGCTATCTCTTATCTCTTCACAGCGAGAGGGAGGCTGCAATACTATATCGCTATCTCTTATCTCTTCACAGCGAGAGGGAGGCTGCAATACTATATCGCTATCTCTTATCTCTTCACAGCGAGAGGGAGGCTGCAATACTATATCGCTATCTCTTATCTCTTCACAGCGAGAGGGAGGCTGCAATACTATATCGCTATCTCTTATCTCTTCACAGTGAGAGGGAGGCTGCAATACTATATCGCTATCTCTTATCTCTTCACAGCGAGATGGAGGCTGCAATACTATATCGCTATCTCTTATCTCTTCACAGCGAGAGGGAGGCTGCAATACTATATCGCTATCTCTTATCTCTTCACAGCGAGAGGGAGGCTGCAATACTATATCGCTATCTCTTCACAGCGAAAGGGAGGCTGCAATACTATATCGCTATCTCTTATCTCTTCACAGCGAGAGGGAGGCTGCAATACTATATCGCTATCTCTTATCTCTTCACAGCGAGAGGGAGGCTGCAATACTATATCGCTATCTCTTATCTCTTCACAGCGAGAGGGAGGCTGCAATACTATATCGCTATCTCTTATCTCTTCACAGCGAGAGGGAGGCTGCAATACTATATCGCTATCTCTTATCTCTTCACAGCGAGAGGGAGGCTGCAATACTATATCGCTATCTCGTAATCTACACGTAATGTCCTCGCTTCTTGTGTAAGTTGCGCACTCGCCTGACTTCGCTAGTGGGGATCTACTGAGGGGTCACACATGGGGTCATGGGGGGGGTCTAAAGTTAGGTAATTTGATTACTTAATTCGTCTCTTCTCGTGTTATAGTGATTTATTATAACATAAAACAAACTATTTCTAAACGACATATTTTATTTATTGCCTATAGGCAAATTACTGCCTATCGAAAACCTATAGGTTTTCGGTAGAATCGGTTTTTACTGTATGTATATATAATATATATATCGTATATATAGTATATATATATATATACATATATATATAGTAGTTAGTAAATACACTTTATTTATATCTATACTAGGGGAAAGTCACCGATTAACGACCCCTACATGATTATTTGTAATAACTTATTCAATATTAAATATATTTATTTGAAATTGTGTAATTAGGGTAATATTATGGCAATGTATAATTTGGCTATTTTAAATTTTGGATATAATTATATTTATAAGAATAAACAGGGGGTCGGTAATCGGATAAATGTGCCTAATACCGACCCTTCTCCTATTACCGACCCTAAAATAATCGTGGTATAAATAATTGTAGTCTTATAATATCCAATAAAAATATTAGATATACATAAATATAATTAATTATAACATGCACGCAATTTATTTTTTATTTAATTTATGTGTTAATAGTAATATTAAATTTAAATTAAACTTTATTGTAATTATATTAAAATAGTGTATATTATTATTTAATATATATTTATTAATCAGTATGTATATAATCAACTGGAATCATTAATACTAAATCTATATCAATAATACACAAACAACTTACGACATATTTTAAAGTAAAATACGGATCTATTTTGATTGGATATTATAAATCACATGGGATCGGTATTAGGGTAATTTAGGGTGTCGGTAATAGGAAAACCATATGGTTGCTATAATTAAGATATATTGGTTAATAATTATTAAAATTAAATTATTTTGATAATATTTATAAAAATTGTATTGGTCTACAATATGGTGTACAGTATTAATGTTTCTTTTGATTAATAAAGTATTTACAATAAAAAGTAAAAACACAATATTACATTTGATCAAATAACAATTGTAGGATTACATATTTTTTAAAACAAAATACTTTTTCATTTTTATTATTAAATTACTAACAATTCATGTATATAATTTTTAGATATATCTTATAGTTACTGAGATATGAGAGGGGTCGGTAATATAAGGGGGTCGGTAATCGGGGACTTTCCCCTATATATTAATGCATTAAATTATAATGTATACATTATTACATATATTTAAATTATATTAACACATATTATATATATATATATATATATAATATTATGTTTGTAAATCTATGTTTGTCAAATATAATTTAAATATCTAAATGCAATGTGTTATTAACAAATCTACTGATACGTATTCAGGTACGATTGTGTGTATTTGTAATTAGAACCATTCGCAGACGACACACGCTCTAATTAATACTCGTCCATTGATAGTAGTAATTCGGTGGGCGTTATTCATGCAATATAGGGACGTGTGTTCAGCCGTGCGTGATTATTTGATTGACAATCACAAAATAATATGATATATGAATTATTTAAATATATTTTTGATTAAATATATTACTGATATAGCTGATTTATCAATATGAATATAAATCATATACATGCATATATTATTTGTTATATATATACTACAACTTGGAATAAAATTCATATATACATATGATAACATACCTAAATAAACCCATATATATATATATATATATATAATATATTTGGGGTGTAAGATTTAGTGTTTTGGAACAAAATTGTAAATATGCTGTTGCACTTTCGAGTGGTCATATTTTCCATACCACTGCACTATTTCTGACTCTCTTGCTTTGGCTCCAAGCGCCACACCCTGGTAAACCACTTCAACTAGTGGACTAAACTTGCAAGAGGGGGCTAGGAGAGGAGACTGGCGCCACCTAGCTTAAACGCCCCCAGAAAGAATCATAATGAACAACAACAATAACAATTATACCATGCCGGATCGGTTGAGCCCCGGAAAAACAACGACCGCGCTATCTATTGGACTATCCCAGGATAGAAGTGTTAAATTGGCTACTGGAGATATAATAATTAAAAAGAGAAAAAATAAAAATAAAATAAAAATAAAAGTAAAACTAGCAACGAGTATAACGACTATTGGAACTTGGAATGTGAGAACACTGAGCAGATGTGGAAAATTAGAGGAATTATCAAGAGAACTCGATCGCTACAGATGGGATGTAATTGGATTGGCAGAGATAAGATGGATAGGAACTGGAGAAGAAATAACTGATCACGGACATAAATTCTTCTATAGTGGACATGATAAGTTAAAGCGACATGGAGTAGGATTTGTAATCAGGAAATAGTTAATTAATTCCATACTCAACATTAACATGATTTCCAGCCGAATTATCTCCATACAGTTTGCAGCCACACCAATGAACATCACCATAATACAGGTATATGCACCAACTACAGATTACTCTGATGAAGATATCGAAGAATTTTATGAACTCATAGAAGACACAATATCAAAAACACCTAAAAAGGACTTCCTAGTAATACTTGGCGATTGGAATGCAAAAGCTGGAACTGATGCACATACTATATGGCCTAACTCTATTGGTCGCTTCGGCCACGGTTCTACAAACTCTCGTGGTGAAAGATTATTGGAGTTTGCTGAAAAACATAAGTTTGTTCTCGCTAATACACTTTATAATCACACAAACTCTAGAAGAACTACGTGGCACGCTCCGAATGGAAGAACAGATAATCAAATTGATTACATATTGACGCCTCAGAGATTTAAGTCGAGTATAATTACTACAAGTACAAGAACATATCCTGGTGCCGATATTGGCAGTGACCACGACTTAGTATTATGTAATCTCAAACTGAAATTGTGTATAAGGAAAAGAGCAATCACGAACAGGATAAGATTTGATCTAGATAAACTTGAAAACGCAACTACTGTTAATGATTACAAAGTAAAACTTGATCTTGAGCTTTCGCAAGTGAAAATAAATGAAAATGATATTACTGAAACTTACAACATGGTTGAAAAAGCTATCCTACTAACAGCAGAAAAAACTATTGGAAAATATAGGAAAAAGAAACAACCGTGGATAACACACAATATCCTTGACTTATGTGATGATAGACGTAAACTCAAAGCGCTAACAAAAGTAAAACCAGTAAAACCAGAATTGAAAGACAAGTACAGACAGATAAATATCAGAATTCGTAATTTGATGAAGGAAGTAAAAGAAACATGGATCCAATCCCAATGTACTAGTATACATGAAGACATGGCAAAGGGAAGAGTTAACTAAAAAGCTTATCAAACATTGAAAATACTTACAAAGACAACCAGACGTAAAACAATGATCATCTTAGATAAAGATAATAAGCCAATCACTGAAAATATAGAATTGATAAAAACATGGACTGAATATTGTAAAGATTTATATAATTTTAAAATTAAACCAGACAATAATCTACTAAAACCGAATATAATGAACAACAATGAAGAATCACTCCCAATACTTGAATCTGAAGTCCGTAATGCAATTCGGACTCTTAAGAATGGGAAATCGCCAGGTCCTGATAACATTCCTGGTGAACTTCTAAAACACGGAGGTGAAAGTCTGATCAAAATATTCACCACAATATGTCAACAAATATGGAAAACAAAGAAGTGGCCAGACCAATGGACTAAATCACTTATAATACCAATTCCGAAAAAAGGTGACTCACGGAAATGTTCAAACTACCGCACCCTGAGCCTTATCCCGCATGCAAGCAAAATACTTCTAAGAATAATCCTAAACCGTCTAAACTCACAAGCTGAAACAATCCTAGCAGAAGAACAGGCAGGCTTTAGAAAATCCCGAAGCACAATTGAACAAATCCTCAATTGCAGAATTCTCATGGAAAAGCACATAGAAAACAATAAAGATGTATATCACAACTTTATTGATTTTAAAAAGGCCTTTGACTGTGTATGGCATAAAGGTTTATGGCAAAGTATGTATAACTTCGGAATATCACAAGATATCATAGAAATAATAGAATCATTATATTCTAGTTCTACTAGTGCAGTCCTTATCAACAATGTAACCGGGAGCTTCTTTAAAGAAAACAATAAAGATGTATATCACAACTTTATTGATTTTAAAAAGGCTTTTGACCGTGTATGGCATAAAGGTTTATGGCAAAGTATGTATAACTTCGGAATATCACAATATATCATAGAAATAATAGAATCATTATATTCTAGCTCTACTAGTGCAGTCCTTATCAACAATGTAACCGGGAGCTTCTTCAACATAACTGTAGGAGTCAGACAGGGATGTTTACTCTCTCCAGTATTGTTCAACATCTTCCTTGAACAAATTATGATAAACACGCTAGATGAGTATACTTCAACTATCTCGATTGGCGGTCGAAAGATCAGCAACCTTAGATTCGCAGATGATATCGACCTAATAGCAGGAAGCAATACCGAATTACAAGACCTGACAAATCGACTAGTCGAATCTTCAAAAGCCCACGGCATGGAAATAAGCCAAGAGAAGAGCAAAACGATGGTAAATTCAAAGAATAATGATAAGTGCGCTAAAATCTACATGGATGGAATACTACTCGAAGATGTAAAAATCTTCAAATATCTAGGAGCGACCCTAAAATCGGATGGAGCGTCAGGTAATGAATTACGAATTCGCATAGCTACTGCTACATCTGCAATGATAAGATTAAACATTATATGGACCAGTAAAAATACCAGCTTTAAAATAAAATTCAATTTATACAGATCGCTAGTTCTATCTATACTACTATACGGTTGTGAAACCTGGACGCTAATGTCAAATGGAGAAAAGAGGATCTCGGCATTCGAAAACAAAGCTCATAGAAGACTTCTTGAAATCAATTATCGACATATGAAAACTAATCAATATGTAAATGAGACAATAATAAAATTGGTAGGAAAATTCGAACCTCTGCTGACAACCATCAAAAGAAGGAAAATGTCATACTATGGGCACATATGTCGCCATAATAGTTTGGCAAACACTATCATGCAAGGAAAAGTTGAAGGTGCAAGAAGCAGAGGTCGCCCAAAGAAAGACTGGATGTCAAACATCACTCTGTTGACAAACAAGTCGGTAGATGAACTGTCGGAGAAGACGAGGGATAGAGACAGATGGAGAAAAGTTGTTATTGTTGCAATCAACATGATTCCCCCTACGATGCATGCGTCACGGGATTAAAAGTAAAAGTAAGTATATATATATATTATATTAATATACTTATAATTATTTAATAATATAATATCATACCATATATTCTATTTTGTTTTTTTTTTAATATTTATATTATTCAAGTTATTTATTAATGATATTATACGTGTGAGATTGCATACAATATGTGTGTTCGCTAAAGTATTAATTACTCTATTAAATACATACTTAAGATACATAGTTCATTGTAAATAATTAATATATTAGTATTACTATTGTAAAGCAATACACATGCACGACGACTGCACGTCTGGTAAGAGCGATCATAGAATATTGAAAATTAACAGATTAACATTGCAATGTTCATGGTCCATGGTTCATGTTCAAAGTCCATGGACTGTATTTTTCTTAATAAATATACCCTTAAAATGAAGCACATACTATTTATTTTATTTTTATTAATCTAAGGTCACACGACAGCCTCGTGAAGTTTAACATGTAGTTAGATACACATTTTTCTATATATAAAATAAATTATAAAAAATAAATATTTTAAACCTTTGTAATGAATAATTTGTTATCAAATTTTAACACACTATTTATTTTATAATAATAGAATAGAAAATATAAAAAATAGAATTAAACAAAAAAATTCCTGGAAATTTCTTGAATTTTCACAGTGTAAAAAATCGTAAAAATTGACTAAAAAAAGATTGACAGTATGTCGTGTGGTAAAGAATGACTCAAAACAAATTGTAGTATACATATATTCTTAGAATTTCAATAGCTATAAGATGCAATTTGTCCACACAAAAAAATGTCTATGGTCACCCTTAACGTCTGGTTGAGCTGGTTAGTTAGGTTACACTTGCGAATAGTTACTATAAAACCTTTATGCGCGAATGTTCGCTAATATATAATGTATACTATTATTCGCGCGAATATTAGTAAGTGTGGCATTATCTTTAGTCATATTTAAATTTTATTAATATGATATATCATATACACTTTATATATAGTTATATGTATACGTACAATGTTAATACTCATTAATTCTTGATATAAATATACCAACTATCCAATTATATATATAACTTTAAAAATACATTATAAATATATAATTTATACAAATAAAAAAATAACGGAAACCTATAATTATCTGCTACCATAACGTCGAGTGAGGAAGAGATTTATGGACACGCCCATTTCTGGCGCGCATCTCCACTTATAGGTGGCGCAACGTATTATATTATCGGCAATAATTTATCGCTCATAATTTATCCGCACGTTAGTCATTAAAGCATACGCGTGTGTGTAATAAATATCAGTCACGTGATTCATTATGTTGATGCCCACGTGACCTAATACCGTGATAATCTTGCACGTGACACCATTGTCGTGATAAACTCATGGGGGTTGGCTGTTTGAGGAAGCCCCACGGCTTTTAAAGTAATTACAACACAGCACGGTACTAGATTATACGACGTAAGTCGTCAACTCACTATCTCTGCAATGGTTATTTGTTATACTACGAACTAGGTACTATTATGTGGTATATTAATTATATTTCAATGATTTAAATCTTTGAATCAAATATATCAAGGATATGTATTTATCTTTCAAATAATAATTCATTTATATAATAAATTCTATAAAATATTTCATTAAAAATACTTATTTATTTATAAATTAGGTTTGAATTGAATGATGTTTTTATAATATTTTTGTTGATTTAAAAATGATTTTTTTTTCGTTATTTTGTTATCAATTCAAATGTGTACTTCTGTGCATAATGATGCCATAACTCAAGCATATACAATTACTCAAGCGTGACATACAAAGTTTACAAAGTATATGTTATCAGATGTTCTATATGTTATATGTTGTATAAGAAATACCTAGTATTATGAAATATTAGTTTAAAGTTGTTATATCATAAATAGGTATACTTAATATATATATATGTATTATAATTAATTATAATTAATAAATATGCATCTAAAATATTTACTTATTATAAATGTAATAATACATACTATTTTAATATTAATATGTAATGAAATTATCAAGGAAATACCGTATATATATATATATATTAATAAATTATGTTGTTAAAGCGTATATACATAATTTATCAAGGTATATTGTTTAATATATATATATATGATTTTTTTATGAAATAGGAATATATAATATTATAAATAATATAATAAAATATGTTGTTATGTAATATTTATTCACATATTATTATGTTTATTTGTATACATTAAAGTAAATTAATTGTCAGATTGTCAGCTAGATACATAATAGCTACGTAGCCACCTATCGGCGATGTTGACGAGCTATTTCCCCCTCCTCCTCCCTCCTCAGTCTCCCTCAGTACACTTGTCCCTCTCACCCCGCCGTTAAGCACCCGCTGCAGGGTAATCATTGTATTACGTAACACTCGTTGCGGTGGTCATTAATCACAATATGGCACGTTTGTAGAGGAGGAACGCACCGATAGATAATCGTGATGTATAGAATAATAATAAATACATATAATACTAAAACAATCTGCTGACATTGTTTCTATTTGATCAAAACGGTATCTATGTATATTATAATATTAAATAACAATTATAACTATGTATATATATATATATATATATATATATATATATTTATTAACTATAGTCACGTATAAGCATAGACATATAATTACAAGTCTATACGTATACGTAATATAGGGAGAAAGTAGTTGTGATTCAATCACTATAAATGCTATTTTTGTATATTAGTGATTTTCATTTTTAAATTAACAAATAATTATTTGTAAATTGTAAAGAATTTTGTTGATTGAGAAATCTGTAGATGTTATATAACAAGTATGAATTCTATTTTTGAATATTTGTTAATTTTATATTTTTGTAAATTGTAAAGAATGTTTTTGATTTTGAAATAAATATATACATATGTCTAAGTCAAGACTATTGAAATACACATATTTGCGTAATGTACCAAATATAAATTATTTCTGTATATTTGTTAATTTCATGTTTCTATAATTGTAAAAGCGTTAAGGCTATATTTAATCTTATATATAATATAAAATGTAGATTATAATTATATTGAATACATTAATATATAAACACGAGCCAATACACACACGTATATATATATATATATATATATATATAGATAATATATATAATGGGTGATATGTTAATATAATAACTAATATAACCTTTAATCTGTGGAGTATTTCTACACGTAATATCGGAATGTCCTGATGTTGATGATTTCATCTTCAACGAATAAATATGAATATAATTAATTATATATAAATATATATATTAATATATATATATATAAATATATACATATATATGTATATATATATATATATATATATATATATATATATATATATATATATATATATATATATATATATATATATTAATATATATTAAATATTATATAACGTGTTAACTATAATAATATAGATACAGCATTTAATTAATTAAAATTAAAATTAAATATGAATATTTTTAATTTATACAAAATTATAACGTTCAATAATTCGTAATAATTAAACTAAATGAACAAGTCAACTAGTTATACATTAGTTATCTTATCTATACGAAATGATTCCACTCTTATGGCAAAATCGGATTTGAGAGGACATTGTATTTTTTATTGTAATAATTATGAATTAACAATTCAATATTTATGAATAGCGATATTATTGTGATTGTTAATATGACGTAATTCATTATATATATATATAATAATGAGGTATTTAATATAAATTTAATATAATAATAATAATTACTCTATATGATATATATATGCCCCCAAATATGTTATATTACATAACAAAATGAACATAGTTGTTTTATTATGAGCTAAACATATGTATATGATAATATAATATTACTATAATATACTATTACTATAATAATAGCAATGATGTATCGAAGATGTAATGATACTTAACACTTCTAGACGTTATAATTAACATTAAAATATATTACGTAATGTTATGTGTTTATTCTAATAGGTGTGAATACATAGTTATTTAAAATAAAAGTTAACTGTTATATATATTATTATTAAATATAATTTGTTTACATATATGATATATATATATATATATATATATATATGTGTGTGTGTAAACCTATTCACACATGTATGAATATTTAAGATCACACGGATATATCATTATAATACAAATATAAAAGTAGTGTTATTTGTATTCATAGATATAGGTGTGAACACCTAATATAGTCATACCTTATTTTATTGGCCGATACCTACGAGATCTGATGATACAGTATGAGACAGAGATACAGATTTAGGGATGTGCGGCTCCCTCTGGTGGATAATAATGATATAAGTTAGACACGCCTATTATGATAGTTCAACTATGTACATTATAGTAAAGGCACGTCACTCAAATCCCGCGATGATGTATTACGTAATAATTAACCGTGTCCACGTCCACGACTGGTTCCATTGTGTCCCCCATCATACTATCCCGCTTACGTAATATTTATTACAGGAAAACTCTCCCCACCCCTGCCCACATCTATGTCGTAATATGGTAAACGCAATACCGAGTTCCGTTTGAAGAAAACAGAGGAGGAAGAACAATGGTGGAGACAAAACTAATGCCGAAATAAAACTATATATTTTATTATAAGGAGTATTAGCATTTTATTCGTGATATCATATAAATGTACTTATTTATATAAATTCGAAATACATAGAATGTAATACATACTATGTATACATACTGTAATATATTACATACACACAAATATTAAATTTATGTTTTTATTGTTTTATATAAAATTAAAAATAATATAAATACGGGTAGTAACTATATATCTATATCACATATTATGTTAACCCTTGGTTGGCTCAGATATCGTGATCTTTGTAAACTAAAATTGTTATGTTTAGCTCATAAAGCTATCTACACGGGTGAACCTAAGTATCTGGCTGAATTATTATCAATTGCTACCAGTAACAGACGAAGACGGGATTACCATGCAATGAAACTTGTTATGCCTCATACAAATTCATGTTTTGGTAACTCTGCTTTTTCTGTTGCGGTACCAACTCTATGGAATTTACTTCCGAATATTATTCGTACGACAACTTCTCGATCTCAATTCAAAAGTAGACTCTTTAAACATTATTTAGTGAAATGAATATATATTTTGCGATTATTGTTATCTTCGTTTATATGTTATATTATTATATTATTATTATTATTATTATTATTGTTATGACGTCGAAAAATGATTTTCATTTATGAAGTCTTTAAACAAATAAATAAATAAATAAATAAATAAATATAAATACATTAATAAATTAATATTAATAATTAATATAATCATAGTATATTTTATTACAATCGTAACATTATATATTCTATAATAATAAAAACTCATTATTTAACTATGATATATTATTCAAAATATGTGTTGTTGTTGTAGAATGAAATTTATATTTGGTGTATATGTATATATATATATATATATATATATATATATATATATATATATATATATATATATATATATATATATATATTTATTACCCAATGGTAAATCTTCATAATTTAAATTTATATATAAAGCAATAAACAATCCATTTCACTTTAAAATTATTCATAATAGGTAGCAAGTAGCCCAAACTATTATATAATATTTTTCTTTAAATATGCAATATTTATTTTTCCTTGAATGTATTATATTTCTATATATAGATAATTAAACCAGTGATTTTTATATATTGAACATATTTTAGTCTGGGTTATTTATTGAAAAATTCGTCTACGGATTATACGAAATTATACGATATATATATATATAATTATTGCTATTCAACTAATTTATTTGTTTAATAATATTACAATATACTCATCAAGTATCAATTAACCATTTATTTAACTTATATATTTCATTATTTGTATGGATAGTTAAGTTATCGACACTATTGGAATAGATGAATAAAGTATATTTTATTACAATGTCATATCACCAGCAAACAATGTGTATTTGAATACATGCATTTAATGCTATAGCATATATATTCCAACTTTCATCTCTTCAGAATTAAAAAAATACGGACATCACTTTCCAGAAACCTTACTAAAACTCTAATTAATGCTCTTGTACTTTCCCGAATTGACTACTGTTCTTCCCTACTGAATTTACTTCCTGCTAAATCTACTGCTCCACTTAATCGGATTATCCGTTCTTCAATACGTACTACTTACTGTTTAACTCGACTGGATCACTCTACTACAACATCTCATCAATCATCTCGTATGTGGCTACCCTTCTCCCTCAGGTGTAAATTACGTATACTATCTATAATCCATAAATCAATATATTCTTTTACCCCTAGCTATATCTCTGATCTAATTAAAAAACGTACTATATTATCTTCTCTTCGTTACCAAAATGCTCCTCTACTTATCTCCCAGAACTCTAGTAAAACTTCCCTAAATTCTAGAGCTTTTAAAAATTCAGGTCCAACCCTATGTAATTCCCTCCCTCCTACCATTCGTTCTATTAGATCCCACAAAAGATTTATAAATCTTACTTCTTCTTTTCTCTCTACCCATAATCATTAAATCATCCAACTTATTATTTGTGTCCGTGTTATATTAAATGTATACCATTATTAAATTGTTATTGTAATATTATTATCTTATTATTATATAACACTATACTATATCAATGCAGTCTGTAGTATATAACACAAAACCATATCAATGCAGACTGTAGTATATAATAGTCCTTTATATTATTTAGTATTGTTTTCCATGGTATATTGAATATATATTATTATTAAATTATTATCGTATTACTATTATTTTATTATTATTTTCTTCCCGCACGAGCGAAGAGGTCTGTTGACCCTATTTTAGTGCTAATAAACTTAATATCATCATCATCATCATAGATATCAAGTCATTTGTATATGTTATAAATAACATTTCACCTAGAATAGTACATTATCACATATAAAGGATATATTTCGAACTATCATTATAATTCAGTTGATATATCAGTTAGAAATGTACTAGGTTATCTTACATTATAATAATCTATAGCTCTATTATAAAAAAAAAACAATATAGGTTATAAAAAACCTACAAGCCAAGTATATATATATAATTTAATTTATCTTTTAAATATATTTAATATTAAATATTTATAAATATATGTATTTTAATACGAGCAAATATATACACACACTATATATATTTAATTATATTTGACAAAAATCAATATTTAATTCGAAAATATAAATTGTATAGTATATGATACAAATTATATTTTCAAATTAAATATTGATTTTATTAAATATAATACAAATTATATTTTCAAATTAAATTTAAGTATTTGTTAAATATAAATCAAATAATTATTTGTTTTCAACATTATTCTATATATTATATATATATATATATATATATATATATATATATATATATTGATTGATTGATTGATTGATATAAAGTTTATTTAACCGCGTTTAGACACTTAAATAAATCATAAATGATTACTCAAAAGTGTTTATACACACACACATATATATATATATATATATATATATATTGTTATTGTTATTGTTATTTGTTTTGGATGGAGTCTGGGGAACTTAGATGTTGTCATACACTTATAACCAAATGTATCTAATGTCCCTCCGACCCCACTCTCATGTTAAGGCATTAATTTCACTAAGGCATTAAGGCATTAAGTCACCCATGGTTTTAACTAGAGCTGATCGTTTATTTATACACAATTATATAAGATTACTTCTAAATATTATTGTAGGACCTATATTAATGGTCCGGACGGGGATTGAACCCACGACGTGGTTCTATGTCCCACATACTACTGCTTGTATGTCTGACGCCTTAGCCAACTGAGCCACACAGGCAGTTATATATATAATGGGAATGTATGGGAATAGCAGAACAAATAATGATATGTGAACAAGCGCTAGTATAAAGAGGTGCTATAATGGACAATGTTAACATTTATATGAAATCAGGTGTAATAATGTTAATCAAAAATAGAACACTTATACAATACAATATTTATATATATATATATACATTTAGAAAATATAAATCGAAGGTAATATTTAATAACAATAATATACTTTATTGAAATAAACAAATAATAATACGAAATTAACAAAATAAACAATGAAAAACAATAACAGTAACAACACATACACAAAAAAACAATTAATAATAAAATTAAAAATAAATGAAAATATAAAATAAAATAATAAAATATATTGTAGATAATAGCATTGAAATATTTGTAAAACCTTTTATATTATTTATAACTGTATTCATTATATATTTTAATATTGTTATGATAAATTGTAAATGTAGTTTATAAATGAAAAAAATCATGTTACAAATTAAAAAGAAATACCCCATAATAACATAAATAAATTAATATTCATACATTGATAATAATTTATCAATAGTAATCGTTAAATACAATTAAGTATAATAAAATACACGCGTATAAAGTATATTCGTACATATATATATTTAATGTAATGTAATTTAATATATTTTACAATATTTAATTTTAATTCATAATTAATATAATACATTTTAATATAGGTGTATTTTTGTATTCGTTATTTACATTTCATTTTATCGTCAACGTATTATTATTATAATATTGTTAATGTATTATTGTTAAATTGTTATTATTTTTTCCCGTACGAGCGAAGGGGCATATATTGTCCTATTTTAGTGCTTAATAAACATTATATCATCATCATCATCTTATATATATATATATATATATATATGACCAATATATATATATATATATATATATATATATATATATATATATATATATATATATATGTGTGTGTGTATATGTATAGTGTGTATGTAACACAATACCATAATATCCAAAATTCCAAATCTCCCCTATATCGTTAATAGCACGTGATCACGTATCACGTGTTAACTAATCTATAAATAGCAATTAAGTGATTAGAAGCGATGCCCTGTAGGCTTATATGTATGGTAAGCATATGTCATTAATGTTTAAATTACGTGTTATACTGGTATAATACAACTGACATAATAACAGTTATATGTGCGTGTAATTCGAATTAGATCTAGCTGGAATGCATTACATAAATAATAACTGTTATAAATACGTATATATATATATATGTAACAAATTGAAGATTCGTATATACTGTATTAAAACAAAGACCCGTTAAACATAACAAAATCGATATAACATAATAATAATAACATTGTATACATTGTATGCATGGTATACCAATACGATGAGACGCTGAACCAACAGTTTGTAGATGCCACCCAGCGACGTTCCTTTTATAGGAACATAACGAAACGAAATTAACATAATATACAAATATAAAATACAAAAATGAATAACAGAATGTACAAACGATAAAACATATTTAAAAAATAGAACCACAATTTAAACAAAAATAGAAATATATATATATATATATACTGCAATATATATATATATATATAACTGCCTGTGTGACTCAGTGGATAATGCGTCACAAGAAGTACACTATTAAAAATAGTTCTCTTTTAAAACCTTTAATGAATGCGGAATCAGTGTTAAAGGTTTATGAAGCGCATTGCGAGTTTTTGTATTCATCTATGCACTAAAGGTTTTGGGAACCTTTATTGAAAACCTTTAATTATATCATAATTTCGATTAAAGGTCATTTATACCTTTACTGAGCTCATAAATTCGATTAAATGTTATGTATACCCAGCAAACAAAAATAGTAATATTCATACCACACAGTAACTTGTAAGTAACATTAGAGTAACTTATGATCAACATAAGTTACTAGTAATATTTATATCACAAAGTAACTTACGAGTGAATTCAGCTCAACAAATGTGGTATTATAAAAGGTATGATCCCTCAAAGACTTGCTAATTATTTCGAATATTTTGAAGGATGTATGGTTTCTGAGATACCGATAGTGTCCGTAATCAGCACTGTCCGTATTCAGTTACTTTCCCCTAGGTATATCCATAACTATTATAATAGCTATATCAATAATTATGTAAGCACATATATAATAATGACAATCCTCAATTGTATGTTAATAACAGTGCCCGAATACGGACACTCTCGGTATCTCAGAAACCATAAATCCTACAAAAAAATATTTAATGAATAAAATATTCATAATTATAAAAATAGTCTAAAAAAGTATTTTTTATTTTCAAAATATTGCTAATATATCCAATAAACAGATTTTTTTATTACGTTTTTAAATTTATGAAAAAAAATGTCAACTTAAAACCTTCTCAAGATTATACAAATATATCGATATAAAATATAATATAATATTATCAACAAATAAAGCATTCTAAAATTGTATTTTTAATTTCTATATTTTGTATCAAATATTCATTAAGTTATATGTATATATCTAGAGGTCATATAAGTTCCTAATACGGACACTCTAAATGTCTTAATACGGACACCCTATAACCATTCAGCGCGCACCGTATGAACAATTCTGATTTTCATAAAAATTGCGTACGTTATAATATTAATACCACCAATAAAGCTAATTCTAAAAAAATTATTATTTAGATAATTAAATTGTATTATTAATTAAAATACAATAAAAATAAATAAATTATTAACTAATTAAATTACACAATATTTGTTATAAAATTAATTTTAAATAACGTAATTGTAATTTGTCTGATTAATTCATCAATAATATATAGTTTATCTAGAGGTATATAGGGTGTCCGTATTATAACACAGGGTGTCCGTATTCGGACATGATACCTATATATTTATTGATTGATTGAAAGTGTATTGAAATACTTTAATAAATCATAAATGATTTCTAAAAAGTGTATATATATATATATATATATATATATATATATATATATATATATATAGAATACAAATAATAAAAGTAGATAAAACAATAAATACCATTAATAATAATAAAATAAAATAGAAAAAAATTTACGGAAATTAATAAATAAAATAATAATGACAAATAATATTAGTATTACAGGTTGTCACCTGAGATCAATTGTTGTATATATTTCATGATTTTTTATGCGATTGCATGAATCTAATATAGTGTGGGAGTAAATTCCATAGATCAATATAACTCAGTGCCCGAGTATTAATTTTTGAGGGACTGAGAATAGGGTTAGATAGAAGATGATATGCATGGTTTCTAAGAGATGGAAGGTAAGATTTTTGTACTAGAGATTCACTAGTAGAGAAGTAGAAATATAGGAGGGGCAATTGGAAGAGTATATTCAGGAATAAACAATAGATACCAAGCACAAAATAATAGACTTAAATACTTATTAAAGCAGTAATTTTTAATCGGATTTTCGAACATTCTGATTTAAAATCTGCTTTAATTCTAATGATCTAAATCTGATTAAATTCTGATAAGTTTATACTGTGAAAACGTTTTAAATCTGAAAGTTTAAATTCTGATTTAAATATGATTAAAATTATGATTTAGTACCTACTGATATATTTATGATTAAAATACTGATGTATTACTGCTTTAATTTTGATTTAAATTCTGATTTATTACTGATATATTTCTGATTAAAATACTGATTTATTACTGATTTATTTTTAATAAGTATTACTACTTAAAACATATTTAAATATATCTTAAATGTGGATATTATTAAATCAGAATTAAATCAGACTTTAACACTTCATTATTGTAGAGTAGACTGGTAAGTTTAACATATATAAATCTTAAAACGTTTTAAAACATCAGTCTACTACTTTAATAATTAAATATAACATAGTAATAGTAAGAGTTGGATAATTGTAAAATGTCCTTTAATATTCCTATAGGACATAATATATTATGTTTAGATTATATATATATATATACAGTAAAACCTCTATATAAGAAACTATTTTTTTACAGTACTTTTTTTCTTATAGAGAGGTTTTCTTATAAAGAGGTTTTTACTTTTCCAATGATTTTAAGAATTCATTTAGGACCTATAATTGAAAATGCACTATATATAGTGCATAGGGTTATATATAACCTATATGTTATATATATATATATATATATATATAGTATATTTATTTATTTTTATTTATTTAGTATTAATCAAAAGAATAGTTTAGAAATATGATTTATTTTAACATTTATTAATTAATTTTAATAAATCTATGGATATACAATAACAATTATTAATTATTTTTAATTCATTTCGAGCCATTTATATAATATAAAATATTTGTAAGAAAAAAAGATCTTATATAATAATTAATTTCTATAATTGTTATCAATATACAATACTTCTATTTATATATATAATTATTTTTTATATTTTTTATACAATAAGTTTCTTATAAAGAGGTTTTTCTTATATTTTTCTTATAAGATTTTCGTATAAAGAGGTTTTTTGATGTGGAAAAGGTTGAATTCCAACCAAATGTGTGAAAAATGTTCTTATAAAGAGGGTTTTCTTATAAAGAGGTTTCTTATAGAGAGGTTTTACTGTATATATATATATTAATAAATAATATCCATTTCAAAAATATAAATATAATCCATATATGGATATACAGGTATACATGTAATAAAAAGATAATCATTTTTTTTAGAGAATTAAAATATTTACAATATGAGAATACAAATATGTTTGTAATACTCCCGTGTAAATAGAGATACTTAATTATGTTGAGAAAAATAATTTAGAAAATATCTAATTAGTTTAATTACTATTATACATATGTATAGATAATAGATAATAGATAATAGATATCTATATACAATATTGTTTTTTCGTAATTTATAATCAATGTAATCCTTTAAAAATGTCATGAATTATATTTAAAAATATCTGGATCATATTTAATTTTAATAAAAAAAAGTATACAAGTTTTTTTTCGTAATCTATAGTAAATAAGATTACCTAATTAATACGTTTATCTAGTATCATTTATCGCTTTCTAGTTTATCAATCAATTCGTGTAATACTATTGTATCTGAGACTCAGTTATGTCTGAGGTGGTATTGTCTATATGATCACTATTAGCTTGGGGCGCAGGAAGGTATATTTCATAGGGGGGGGTCCAATAATTTATAATATATTATTAATATATGTATATATATGCATGTATATATGTAATCCATATATACAGGTATATATAGGTATATACAATATATTCATATTTGGTTTAAGAAATAATAAATTGATAGTTGTGAGATTAATAATTGTTTACAACGTGAAATGTTTTATTGTGATTTAATTAATGAACACTTTTTATTATATTGCGTGCGGCGTACGGTGTGGGCCTATATTTTTATATTATGGAATACTCATATCTAATACAGTTAATGAAATTTATATTAAATGGCTATTTATATTGCTCGAGAACATGTGGCGGTTCCTATCGGTGAAATCGGAACTATTGACCAAACCCCCGCACATACGAAAAGCGAAAAGCGAAAAATCGCTAAATGTATTACCTGATTGTAAAATTAATATATATTGAACATTATATGATAATATTTAATTAGCAAATATACATGTTTTAGATTGATGTATTTACATACGCCTTTAAAATATTATCTCATACAATTTAAAATTCATAGAGTACTTACTGTTTTGTTAAGTGACCAATATTAGTTGACCAAAACCCCCATACGTCCCCTATAGTCACATTAAATGCAAAAATATCCATGATATTGTATTATTGTTTATTTATTTCATTTATAAATTATAATAACAATAATAGTATGATTAAATTAAAAGATTATTTTACAAATTATATCATAATGTGTAAATTATCATATAGTTATTAAGTATATACCACAGGATATCTTAAATCACTATAGGGTCATTATAAGATCAATCTAGTCAGGGTAATCTATGTAATACAAATTACATTTATATATATTTATACAGTTATATAATAAATACGATTTATACTGCACTATGCCCTAATTATAGAGTGTTTATGTAAGTCACGAGGTCAGATATGGCCTTCTCGGCTACGGGCAAGTCGAGGTAGTCGAGCATAGCGTGAAGGGCGCAGTATTCGTTGACCTTGACCTCCATCTGACCCGTCTGCTTCAGTTTATCGGCGTACAGGTCTATTTCAGAGGTTAGCACGTCCTAACGAGGAAAGAGTATGGTTTTAGTGTTAAAGTTAAGCGTTGGTGCAACGCCTGTTGGATATGGTTTATTTCATTTTAATCTAATAAATAATAGTAATATGTCGGTGTATACATACATACATAACTACATATAAACAAATATATTTACACACATACAACTTTATATATATATATATATATATATATATATATATATTATAGATAGGGAATATATAAATTCATGTATAATTTCGATGTATTCATACATGTACAATTTTAGCATGATTATTAATATTAATTATAAATATTAGTATACTCATATATATATATTGTATACATTTATTCATCAACCTGTTTACATTTAATGATGTAGGTATCGGGAAGAATGGAGAAGTCTTCTTCCAACAACGGATTGAAATCCACGTGGTTCATTACGTCACAAAGATTGCATAACACTTGGTCGGGTTTAATCGTGTCCGTCGATTCGCTCCTAATAAGGTGTTAGGTCGTCAATAATGGTGTGCGATGTGTGTGCGGTGTGTGTGCGATGTGTGTGCGATGTGTGCGCGATGTGTGTGCGATGTGTGTGCGATGTGTGTGCGATGTGTACTTAAATAATGATGACGAATCTAGTCAACTTTCATCAAATCAGACTCTATCAATATCTTAGTAAACTCCAATATCACATATACATTTGTATTATAAGTTTGCTTGTGTATCTATATATATACATACATATATAGACACCTATAGGCATAATCATATATTACAATGTCTATATATAAAACCTCGCTATCTTAAACACGTGTGTTATGTGCATTATTTGTGAGATATCGAGAGTCGACTATGTAGTAATGCTGAATAATATTATAATAATTATATGTTTAAATGTAATGTAATCGTATTGAAATTGTATTACATTTTTTAGAATATATTCATATATCCATATATTAATATGTTTGTGTTCGTGGTTGTTGAATTTAACGACATATTGTGTATCAAACAATGAATATAGACTTCTGATTAATACTTATAAATAACATTATAAATTATTATAATAAATGGTGTAATTGTACCAAAGTACGGACTTTAATATTCACTCGAGAATGATTGCATTACTATAATTTAATTTAGAATTGTAATGATTTAAAAGTTCGTAATATTTTTTACATATTAACCCATACTACTTTATAATCGTTAACCAATAGTGGTTAGTTATCTATAACCTATAACACTGGTACACGTTAACCCATATGTCATGCGCACTTTGGTCTACTGAGAACATGGGCTGTAACGGCGCTGTAATGGCGAGCGATACCCCACCCCATAGAGCTAGAGAGATAGATAGTAGTAAACAGGGTATCTGATATGCGGAAAGTGTCAATCTAATTTGGTCACCTCAAAATGGCGGATTTCACCGATTTGATTTTTTATTTTGTAGATAGAATAAAATTAATAATACCATTGGGAATATGATAAAAAAGTAATATTAGTTTCATATTTTAGTTTTTTGATATAATTAATAATAAAAAAGTTATGATCATAAGAATATTATATTTTAATATTTGGTCACCTCAAAATGGCTGATTTTGTATTTCAGCTTTCCGCATTGGCTTACGTTGTGAGGAATTGAGTATTACCACTCTATTTCTATCTAGCTCTAAACCCCACCCCAGCTAACCCGGCCAGTTCGAGATAACGTTGTAGATTAGCCGAGGTCACGTGTTGATTGCGGGCGGCCGATGCCACGTGACTCTTCGTTAGGCCACGCCCCATCACGTAGGTCAGCATGAACGTGACCATGAGCCATCTGCGGTGCGAGAATAAGGTAAATGTAAACAAGCAATGCGCACGCGCAAGTGGATTGTTAATTTCAAAAATATAATTCACGTTTAAATAATATTGTATTACGCTTTCATTTGCGCTTCGTCAATCGTTATCCATAATATGATATTGTTATTCCTATATGTCTTATTTTAATGAATACTAAATAATTTATATACAAATATAATGTATTGGATAACAATTATTAATAAATATGTATTGTTTTAGATAGCAGTTTAACATTATAGATTAAATAAGTGTGATACAAATATATTTATAATATATATATTTATAATATATATATATATATATATATATATATATATAAGAGATTTTCAGTAGGACCACTGAAATAAATATCCAATAAAACCCTCTATGCAATCATAACCAAACAACACCAGGGTTAAAGTCCCTGATAATACACAA
This sequence comes from Osedax fenrisi, assembly GCA_964019155.1. Taxonomy (NCBI): domain Eukaryota; kingdom Metazoa; phylum Annelida; class Polychaeta; order Sabellida; family Siboglinidae; genus Osedax; species Osedax fenrisi. The sequence continues at coordinate 7,548,704 of OZ025246.1, read as the reverse complement.
TGTCGAAGTGATTTCAACTACATCAAATCAATATAACAGATTATCTTCAAACCGGAAACGAAGGGATAATCTCGATAACCTAAGCGAAAAGGCAAAACTGCTCGGCTGTAGTCAGTATATAAACATTGCAACAATGAACGTCAGATCTTTACGGGCATCATCAAACAGACATGAATTAGTATAATTATCATCAATATATGGTATAAGTATAATTGGAATCGTTGATTACAAAATTATACATGATGAGTAAATAAAACTGGAGAATTTGCATATTAATTAACAATGACGCATACAATCATTAACTGGTGTGATAAAATGGAATAATCAGATTTGAATTGTTAACTTTGATGGCAATCCAAAGACGACCATCATTACACACTACTCTCCTTGTGAGGGTAGTGAAACAGCTGAAAGTCACTAAGCCGATTTAACCAACTGCTTCAATACATAAACATCATGTTCTGATTGTTATGGGGGATTTTAATGTTCATATTACTTCAACACCTGCAAAAAAAATATACATATCATGATAAAACAAACCTAAATGGACACTTATTATATGACTATGCTCAAGAAGCTGACCTTTTGATAGCAAACACACATTTTAGGAAAAGAAATGGAAAACTATGGACGTTCATATCAGATTGTAACGGTACAAAGACACAAATCGACTTCATAATGGTACGCGAAAATTGGAGAAATAGCATCGCAACTGTGAAGCTTATAATAGTAGTATTGGTTCTGACCATAGAAAAACAAGTACCAAAATAAAATTAAGTCTTAGAGCACAAAGGAAAAGAGTTGCATCACCTACATATAATTGGTCAATACTTAAACATGAGAATACGGCTCTTGAATACAGTAACCATGTCACGCAGATATATAATGAACTTAACAATGTTAATGAATGAAACTTAGAACCTTCTAAATCTGACGACAATTTTATAATAGTAAAAAAGAGGCTTCCAAAACTCTCTTACAAAAGAAACGGAATTTTGAATGCCCAATTCGACATGCAGATATTGCCGAACCTCACAACATAGTGAATGAAGCTTATAAACAGTATGTGATTTCAAATTCAATAGATAATTATGATAACCTTCAGGAGGCAAAAAGGAAATTACAGGAAACATACGATAAAATAGAAAATGAAAAAATTGAAAAAACAGTAAAATAAATAGAAAATGCAAATCAAATGGAAAACATGCAACATGCTGAAACTAATAAACGATACGATAGTGAGGAAATCAGCCAAGAAAGCAATAATTAAAGGAGACAACATAATTAATAAATGGTTAAATCTTAAATAGAAATCTTCTCAGTGAAGCAAATATCGATGAAACTGATACATTTTAACCTGCAATTATATTTGAAGCAACGTTATAAATTGATACTGAAGTTTTTACAAAAGAAGAGTACCTAGCTGTAAAGAATAACTTAATAGATGTAAAATCTGTTATACCGGATGGTATTGCATCCGAATAAATTAAATACAGCAACCTCGATGATATCATACTTGAACATGCAAATAGAGTACTAATAGACGCAAAAAAAACAACCCAATAGTCGGGTAAAAATCGGGTATAACGAGAGTTCGACTAAAGTAAGTAAGTAAGTAAGTATATATATGTATATATATATATATATATATATAAAAATATAAATATATATTAAAATCACATATAAATAATGTAGTATTCATCATATCTATTGTACTAATAGAGATGATCCAACTCCAAAAATCAGCGCTAACCTGCACAGGTAGGGGTCATCTTGGTTAGTCAGGTATGACGGGGTCATGAAGTTCATGGTTTGCAGTACCGGGTATATCAGCACCTGTGATTGGTCGAATCATGTTTATATATATATATATATATATATATATATATATATATATATATATATATATAAATATATATAATAATATGTATATAAGGTAAATATAATTAATATTAAACTTAGATAGAGACATCTACAGTTCGAATAAACATCCGAATTTCTCGAACCAGCGTTAAAATAAAATAATAAATGTTACGATGAGATAATAAACAATCGCGAGATAGATATACATAAATACCTATTTAGCGTGAACACGTGCGTTATAGCGTATATAGGTTATGTAATCAGTGACGTCATCGGTAGCGATATCAGAATACTAGTAATCGTAATCACCTACAATAAACAACTAGCTCTATATGTTAGAGAAGGTTAAGTACATGCTAATTACTCCAGTACATTTTAATTACTTTTATAACACGATTGCCGTTTTTTATAGAATTTTATAGTGATAATAAAATTAAATACTATATTATCACGATGTTGATGCGAGTACAGTGAATTGTAAATTAACACAATTAACACAATATAAAAGTAGTGAGCGAACTTTTTAAACTTATTTAATTATAAAAAATAGCAACGTTATTATAAAAAATATTTAAGCCTCACCATAATTAATAGTATACATATACTACTTACTAGTACTAGATAGTTACGTATAACTATAGTGATACTCGTGTACTATTGTAGTACTACGTAGGATGGTACCTACTATAGTAGGTATCTACTAGTAGGTACCTACTAGTATTAGACACATATAAGCACCGTTTATTATGTCAAGTTAACAATGTTTACAAATATATATTCTAGAATGTCTAGAATTAATGTCACTCCGCCATACATTATATATTAATAATAAGTATTATTATTTACTAGAATATGTTGTTGTCTTAATATAATGAATATGAATACAACTATATGATATAGTATTACTACTAGAGGTATTCATATTACGACTTATATAGTTACGTTTACGAATACATATATATATATATATATATATATATATATATATATATATATATAATAGATATATAATATATATTATATGTATATTGTTTATATTAGTAATTAGACATATAGATTGGACTACTAGGTAGTGTTCTATTTATTGTTAATGTTATTTCCAGTGTAATGACTATCCAACATAGTATACGGAATGACAGTGCATGTGGAAGCTGACAGTGTAAGTGGAAGCTGACAGTGTAAGTGGAAGCTGACAGTGTAAGTGGAAGCTGACAGTGTAAGTGGAAGCTGACAGTGTAAGTGGAAGCTGACAGTGTAAGTGGAAGCTGACAGTGTATATGGAAGCTGACCTGACATCTGGGACGAGGGCTGAACTTCTGTCGGCTGAGTCTGGACGCTATACTGGCCGCTAGGTGACCTCCGCTACTGTCTCCGGCTGTGTGGTATAGGTGGCGCTAGTAGTAGTGGCGGTTGTAGCGGTGGGGGTGGGGGTAATGACGGTGTAATAGTGGTATCGGTAGTAGTAGTAGTAGTAGTAGTAGTAGTAGTGGTGGTGTGATGTTGTTTGAGGTAGTTATAGAAGTAGTAGGTGGTAGTAGGGATAGTGTGATAGTAGGATATATCCCATATATGGGTGTTAGTGGTGATATAAGATAATGGTAGTTGGTGTGTTATAGTGTATACATGTTAGTAGTAGTGGTATAGGTGGCGGTAGTAGGGTAGTCGGTTATAGTAATAGTATATGCTATGTAATTATCAATATCAAATTGCTAATACACTGTTCCAAAGTGAGATATCATACTAGTTTAAAATAATATGGCAAACTTCGTAATAAATAATTAATTCAAATAAATAAATTTTTTAAATAAAGGTAATTAAATTTTCAAATATAGTACATAACATAAGCTAGTTTAGTTAAATTAAGTATCAGTATAAGTATCAGTGTGTGTATGTGGGTGTATGTCGTACACTGTACGCATCAGTGTATGTATGTATGTAGTGTTGGTTTGTGATTTGGTATTATGTAGTGGTGGTGGTGTTGGTAGTAAGTGTAGCGAGTTGTAGTTGTTATATGATAATATATAATACCCTATAGGGTGTATGTTGTTGTAGTTGTGGTAGTAAGGTATACCAACTATAGTTGAATTAGTGGTGGTAGTATGGGAAGATACAGTAGTATGCCTATAGCAATTATTTTACTAACGCTGTTTCATAATATTGCCTATAGAGTATCATAGATTTTCCGAAGGAAAGATGATTCATTCGACAGAATTATTGAGAAAAAAACGACACTAGCTCAACTGCGACGTGTAGGAGAACTAAAATCTATTTTTTTGTCGTATATATTTACATGTCAATTCTAAACAAAATACCATAATATAATCTTAAATTAAAATATATGTAGGCCTATATGCCTATAAACATTCGATATATATCGAAATGGGTGTGCCGCAAAAATATTATTTGGAGATATCAAAATTGAATTCATAACAGTTTTACCGAACTTGTATAGGTAAAAAGTAGATCTATTTAGTAAATGTTATATGTTACATATAAACTTTCAATGCAGTAAAAATGTCGTAATTTGAAAATATATTTTTTAAATATAATTCATATATATATTATAATATCAAAAGTTAATTAGTCTGCTAATTATATTAATTACCCCATGAATTATAAATAGTAAATATAACTTAAAATAATACACCTGTATCCAACTATTGATTAGTATGCGAACTATATTAATATAATTGCATAGCTCAATAGGGAGTGAACCATCTTTGCTTCGCAAAATCTTTAGGTATATACCTACTGCATCGATATATACTAGAAGTGTTGTTGACAAAACTATATAATCGGGTTAAAGTACATATCGTATTATCAAAGGGCTTTGGTAATACATATATAGAGTAGAGTGCGTATCTATATAGTGTACAGTGTATACCTATGTGTCATACGGTTCACACTATACCTATGTGTGTGTACGTGTGTGTACAGTGTATACCTATGTGTCATACGGTTCACACTATACCTATGTGTCATACGGTTCACACTATACCTATGTGTCATACGGTTCACACTATACCTATGTGTGTACGTGTGTGTACAGTGTATACCTATGTGTCATACGGTTCACACTATACCTATGTATCATACGGTTCACACTATACCTATGTGTGTACGTGTGTATACCTATGTATCATACGGTTCACACTATACATGTGTGTGTACGTGTGTGTGCGTGTGTGTGTGCGTGTGTGTACGTGTGTGTGTGTGTATGTGTGCGTCGTGTTTTAAGTAAATACTATATCGCTTGGTATGCAGTATTTCACAAGAGGTGGTTTATGCACATTATGTATTATGACAATATAATAAATCATAAATATATATATATAAATATATATATATATATATATATATATATATATATATTTATATATATATATATATATATATATATAATGTGTAGTATAGTTTCTGAGGTGAGTTATAAATAGAGTTATTATATTATACATTTGATGATGATGAAAACGTGCCTAGTAATACACTATATATAGCACATGTATAGTATATTATAGTATGTGTATTATTCTACAGGTATAACACGACGTTATTCCCAATCATACGTTAACTGTCACACCACTCATACTGATAGTATTGTTATATACAGGAATCCAGTACTCTGGATGATATCTTTAGTATTATAATAGAATCGTAGTAGAATCGGTGTTACTTTACGGATCTGAATCGTGGACACTTACTAAAAAATTGGAAAGAAAACTTGACGGAACATATACAAGAATGTTGAGAGTAGTATTTAATATATCATGGAAACTACACTTAACAAACAAGAAACTATATGGAAATATTCCTACTCTCTCCAAGACTATCCGGGAAAGAAGAACACGATTTGCTGGACACTGCTTCAGAAGCGAAAATGAGATTATAAGTGGTGTACTAATGTGGATGTCTGCTCACGGATTTACAAAGCGTGGACGACATAAACGAAACTATATAAAGAAACTAACTGATGACACTGTCCTAACAGTAGAAGAATCGAAGATAGCGATGAAATATAGAAACATCTGGAAAAAGATTTTATAATATGTTCGGGAAACTATCCCGATCTGGTAAGGTAAGGTATTATAATACGCATAGTTATTAGGTAAACAACAAAATATATAAACAAAAATATAGAAGAAAAAATAGATAAGAAATATCTCGAGAACTTCAAATTGGAAACGGTGTCCTTGATAACATTATTCTATTTTAAATATATTATCATATAGATGACATAACTGATGATCGAATTTATAGAATCTATACATTTTAATGGATATTTTAAAATAGTTGAAAGAAACTTATTACATAATTATGTTAATCGATCATTACCCGAACAATTACCAGACATGATACCCGAACCGAAACTAAATTTAAAATAAAGATTTGAGACTATAAAATCTTTCCAAATACCCGAAAATTAAAGATTTGAACCGAACCGAAAAAAAATATTTGAGATTTGATATTTGAGATTTGAAATTTTACAGCACTAATTGATACCCAAATCGACATGGTACACAAATTAACATTGGGTTTACATGTAATAACAAAACGCCGCGTTAGTTTATGCATGCCGATTAGTATTATGTTATGTTTAAGTATGACAATCGGTAGGTTTATATCATTTAAAGTGTACACATAAATTATATACTCTATACCGTATGTCAAAAGTAATCAATATATATTGATTAATTTTGTTAATAAATTATAATATCAATAAATACATATGTTGAACTATATGATAGTATGAACATATGTATAATTATATTTGTTTATGTGTACACACACATAGTGTTAACACTCCTCGTAAGTACATTTTAAATAAATAATGATAATAAAACACAACAACCACGCGGTCATCGTTGTATAACCACGTGGTACATAAACTAAAAAACGAAAAGAGAAAACTGGAATTAATAAGAACGAAATATAAAAGATAAGAATAATATAAGTAAATTGGATAGAGGATTTATATGAATTGAGATGGCTATTGAATGAGGTGGATTATTGACTATTGACTATATATGAAAGAATTATATCCTAGATGTTATATAGGTTACCATATATGGTAGCTATATCTATCATATGAAGTATGATTATAATTATGTACGTGTATTGAATATATATATATATATATATATATATATATATATATATACTAGAATTTGAACGTGTAGCTTAAATGGTTGTATGAATTAAGAGTAGGTGACCTATATATATATATATATATATGCATATATATGTGGAGGAGTGGAGGAATATGAATGTGTATGGGTAATATAAAGGAGTCGAAGTAGAGATAATATGTATAGGGGAACCATAAGTTGAAAGGAGTTTAACGGAGTTAGTAGAGATTATCTGATGATTCTTTGAACATGTAATATGTTTACGGATGTATCTGATTCTAAATAAATGATAGTTAGCAGCTTTTGTGATATTAACTAGATGGGTAGAAAATAAGATAGTTTAACATAAAATATGACACCAAGATTGATATCCGATTTGGAAGGTGTAATAATATATATCAAGATAAAAAGAATGGTATGGTGTATAGTTTGTAGGTATGTAGTGAAAGGAAGTGTTGATGTATTTGCAGACGATTGTTTGATATAAGCCAGTTTTTAATAGCACACGCAATTAGTTAAGAATTATCTCGAGTTATTATATGGAGGATCACCTCGTGGTAGTAGATTGTGTTATCGTATTAAGGTTATAAACATCAGGATAGAGGGATGAAATATATCGTATATAACTATATATGCATATCTGCATGGAGAATACAAGTGTGCCTGAACGGAACATTGTTAGATAGCATAGCGGTCGGGGGTCAGCATAGAAATCACATACTTAATATCACATAACAAAATTTGACCTATTTAGGATGTAGGAATTAAGGCATTTAATAGATCTAAAAATAGATAATAGCAGCATCATTTATGGCTCCATATTTATTGAAAAATAATTGTTTAAGTACTTTTTTTTTTAAATCACATACAAAACTAATTTATTAAACATGTCATATAAATGTCATCTTTTATTGCAACATAAAACTATAAAATAATTTATTTTATACTTTAATTTATATTAATCAAACACAAATAAAATTTAATTAAAGATATTATAGCATATATGCTATAATTATAATTGAAATTGTCATACATTATTAAATAAATGTTATATGCAAGAATTATTATATATACACGTAATATACCGCGATGTGAGGACACGACGTACATTCGTATGTCCTGTCCTCCACGTGGTGTATTACGTAACGAGAATCACACCACGTGACATCACTAACCAATGATAACACGACTGCTGTCCACGTTATACAGTTGCGAACAGTTACTGAGGAAGTGCTTAGTGGCCTTCATGCAGTCGTCTACGGCGGCCGGGTATACGTGGTCTGGAGCTAGTCGGTAACTGTGAGGTGAGTGGGGTGGGGGTGAGGGGAGGTATACTTTAGTAATTAGGGTATATAAATAGTAACTACGAGGGTATACGTGGTCGGGGGCTAACCGGTAACTGTGGGGTGGGTGGGGTGGGGGTGAGGGGAGGTCTACTTTAGTAATTAGGGTATATAAATAGTAACTACGAGGGTATACGTGGTCGGGGGCTAACCGGTAACTGTGGGTGGAGGGGTGGGGTGGGGTGAGGGGAAGGTCTACTTTAGTAATTAGGGTATATAAATAGTAACTATGAGGGTATACGTGGTCGCTGGCTAACCGGTAACTATGGTAGTTGGGTGTGAGGGATATTACGTCATTTATAAATATACTAGAGTATAACGGGAACATGGTCGGGGTCAGTGGGGAGGGGGTATCGTCATTCGGAGTAATGGAGAATATAGTATAGTGGCTATAGTATATACTAGTACTACTTCTGTATTATCCTACGATGGACATGTGTATATAGTTTAGTATTAATTAATACTTAATACATGTAACTTTAGTTTATTATTTATTTATAAATATTAAACTTTCGTTATATTTCATCACAATCGTAGTGTGATACACTACTGCTTATGAGTTATCAGGTGTCTGCTATACCGGAAGTGAGTGAATATGTGTGCGGTAATGTATACCTTTTGAACCAAGATATGAATAGAAGCGACAGGTAAAAAAGGAGTAGAAAAAATGGTGCATCGTAATAAACGAGAGTGAACCCGGACAAACAGACATAGTATTATTACGAATTTAACGAGATATCCACCTGTCAGTGTATTATATTAATTACTGTGAACAAATCTGAGTCAATTAACTCTTACTTTTAATGTTGCTCATTTTATAAACAATTAACCCCATTCGACTAATAATAACGAGTCAGTTATACATACAAACAAAGATAATCATATTATTGCAATTTTATATTCGAAGCTAACATCCGCGTTTTAATTTAACTTCGTAATGTATTATTGCGTATGTTGATACTACTATTCCGAGCTGCTCGTATAATGATAGGACATTTCGATAAGGTATTTATATTTTATAGTTATGTATATTCATGCTAGTAAATACATTACGAGTATAGCTGTAGTTGCATCTAGGGGAGCTGGAACGAGTTTGTATGTAGGGGGGCAACCAACCAATCAAAATAAATGTTGTGGTAAAAGTAAAAAATATTTTTTTAAATATTAATATTTTTTAATTATAATCAAAATAGTGATTTTTTCGTTATAACTCTAATTTATGAAATTTTTGAAGTACAATATGAATTCTCAATCATTGAAAATTTAGATATTTTAAATATTTTAATACATCGTATAGATCTAATTATATTTTACAGTTTGCCGAAAAGATTTTGTATGTGTCTTAATTGTTTACAAAGTTATATATTATATATATTATATAAGATTATAACAATACATTGTTATTTATTATGAATAAATATTAATTGCATGTATTAACTAAAAGTAACGCCCAATTACATCTGATTGGTTAGTAATTATTAAATACTATATGGTATATAGAAATAATGATATATTTAGGGTGTCGATATTATGTGCAAATGTCTTTATTCGGGATATTGCATATAATATCGACACCCATGTTATCTCTGAGTTAAACAAACTAACTTAAATTTTAAAATTGCTTTTATACCTATAACTGCCTGTGTGGCTCAGTGGCTAAGGCGTCATACACACAAGCAGTAGGACACGGGTTCGACCCTCGTCCGGACCATTAATTAATTTTATAAAATGGGTCTTAAAATATTATTTAGAAGTGATCTTATATAATTGTGTATAAATAAATGATCGGCTCTCGTTAAAACCATGGATGCCTTAACATGAGAGCGGCTTCGAAGGGACATTATAGCCATATATGGTTATAAGTGAAAACTTCATCTAAGTTCCTGGATGGGATGAAAGGACTCCATCAAATAGAAATAACAAATAACAATAACAATACCTACTTAATATACTCAATACTTATAAATAAAATTTGGAAATATGTAATTAAGAAATAATAAAGTTATGGTGATTTGTCGTTAGGGTGTCCGTATTCGAGTACTTTCCCCCATATAAGACTAGTGTAAATGCATTCATCGTGATAAAGTCATTTATCCAATAAACTAGATTACATAACAACTAATATTAATTAATATATTATAAATTTAAAATAAATACTGTTTCTAGAGAACATAAATAAACTAAAAAATATTGCATCAATACAATTTTGACATTTTTCTATAAATAACGAGAAAACAGTGATTTCTAATTAACTAATTGCAACTAATATCATACGTTCATAAACGCATACACAAGCCACGTATACGCCATGTGTACGCCGTACAGTGTACACCAGGTGCGGTGCGCTTATAAGCTACTGTAGTACATCATGATGTAAAGCACTCAACATAACAACTATGTTACTATGGTGAAGTAATTACTGTCAATAGGTATTATGTTAACAACTATTATGTTGTACAATATGTAAGGTTAACAATGTTTGTAATGTATTCTGTTTATCAGGTAACATGCGAGTTGTCTATTCGGAAGATAACACATTCATAACAACAAGATTAAGTTAAAGATGAAGAAAGTTACTGTACGGGAAAATTACTATATTCGACTGTATACCAGAGAAATTCGATTACATATCAATAATATATATATATATATATATATATATATCTTATATATAATATATTGTATATAATATATATATATGTATGTATATTTAATATTTAAATATTTAACATTTTTACTTTTAAATAACTGTATATGGGAGTATAGATTTTGTAATCTAAGTAATGTTATGTGATTATGCGAACAACTTTTGAGTAATATATTTAAATAATATATTAAATATCATGAAATAAATACACTTCTTGACAAATAACTTCTTTAGGCAATGCATTAATTATTATCATATTATCATTAATTATTATTAATACAATCATGATTGTGTTGATAATAAGTCATATATTACTATACCAATATATCTTGGTATTACTTGTCTTCTTTGTAATTATATTTATTAGATCCACAAATAAATGTATAATACATAATGTATATTATAAATTAATACAAACTAATATTTATAATGAACTAGTTTTATGAGTCAAATAACTAGTTAAATAATTAGCAAAATGGCTCGTTTTTATGAGTTACATTATTTAAATAATTAACGAGTAAAATGACTCGTTTTTGTGGGTATTTTAGACACTTTCAAATGGACTCGTTTTTCTCTGTCAATTAACTCTGATTTTATATATATATATATATATATATATATATATATTTATATCTAGCTGAGCCATAGCATGGTGTATTTGGATTAGTGGGACAGTCAAAAGCTAGTAAGCAAAATTTCCCGGTTTCTACTCCAGGCAGTTCTTGTTTTTCTCTTGTGTTTATTTAGAAAGTATTAAACATTTAATCAAAACACGAGAAAAAAAATGTTACTATTTGTTTTGTATTGTCCTGCGTCCCTCGCAGTTATTTTAAACATGTATAAGTCAACTACTTATTGATGGGTCCATTTGTATTCGCTATTATTATATGTGATTCAATAAATATATATTATATATATATATATATATATATACATTATTATCGTATAGGACCCCTTCGTTCGTGAGGGAAGAAAATAATAAAATAATAGTACTATAGTACGAGCGAAGGGGTATACACGTTTTAGTGCACAATAAATCTAATGTGATCACCATCATCATCATCATCATCATCATATCCATATATTACAAGAGTATTGAGTACGCGCATAGCTACTAACTTATGTTACAAGAGTACTGGTTGGGTGCATAGATACTAACTTATATTACAAGAGTACTGGTTGGGTGCATACGAGATACTAACTTAACGGATGCTATCACCATGCTACAATCCACTGCCAGTCTCCTCGTCAGTCCGTCCATCTCATCTGAGGAGGATAATAACGGTGGAGATGCTAATGATGCGGTTAACATGGAGGTGCGGTGACCTCATTAATACGATCGCGTACCTCTAGATACACGAGATACCCGTGCGTGTGTTATTGTATTAGGTATACGCAGAAAGTAACGCACGTGAATGCATATATGCACTATATAAATATAAATATATATATATATATATATATATATATATATATATATATATATATATAGAGCATATATATTAAAGTAATATTATTGATATACAATTATTAGTATACTATTATTGATACTTATTTATATTAAAGGGTATACCCTATAGGGTAGGCGGTAATGCTTATATAGCTATTAGTATATTACTATTAACTAGCAATACTATTAAGGTGTGCATTAATGCATTCGTCATTCAGTTGTTATTTTATTTGAATAAGCGTCAATTAATAAAACAATTAATCAATACCACGAGATATTCATTACACCTGAGAGGTTAAACACTCCGATTAAATAATTCATTAATGAAGGGTGTAATTAATGATTCATTAATTACACACTTCATTAATCAAGCTATTAACACACCTATATGATGGTGACCATTAACACCTATATGATATACCATGCATTAATCTATTAATCCATATATTCATTAATCAATTCACTCAGGAATACATGCGTGTTATTAATGCATTCTTAAGTTCTCTTCATAGCTCTAAATTCATTATTTTAATCGGGTGATTCGTTCTTTCATTATACTTAATCACTAAACATAGTTAAAACTCTCTTAAACACTCTCATTAAACTATTTATAACTTTTTTCTTATAAACATACTTATATTTCCATTCTATCAGGCTCTCGTACATTCCTATTAAATCCCTATCATACAATATAGCACTCCCTCACACAATTACATACTGTAATTACTTATAGAATATGCTTTCTCTTACTCACTATCACACAATATACAACACCCTCTATCGTATACCTCCCACTCCCTCTCGCTTACTGTCAATCTAATACACACATTCATATTCATGTCATACACATCTTATGCACACCATCTTCTGCTAACCCTATTCTACTAACCCTCTTCTACTAACCCTATCCTACTAACCCTCTTCTACTAACACTCTACTACTAACCCTCTTCTACTAACCCTCTACTACTAACCCTCTTCTACTAACCCTCTTCTACTAACCCTATCCTACTAACCCTATCCTACTAACCCTCTTCTACTAACACTCTACTACTAACCCTCTATTACTAACCCTCTTCTACTAACCATATCCTACTAACCCTCTTCTACTAACCATATCCTACTAACCCTATACTACTAACCCTCTTCTACTAACCCTCTTCTACTAACCCTCTTCTACACACCCTAATCTACTAACCCTATTCTACTAACCATCTTCTACTAACCCTCTTCTACTAACGCTATTTACTAACCCTCTTCTACTAACCCTCTTCTACTAACGCTATTATACTAACCCTCTTCTACTAACCCTCTTCTACTAACCCTATCCTACTAACCCTATACTACTAACCCTATTCTACTAACCCTCTTCTACTAACCCTCTTCTACACACCCTAATCTACTAACCCTATTCTACTAACCATCTTCTACTAACCCTCTTCTACTAACGCTATTATACTAACCCTCTTCTACTAACCCTATCCTATTTACCCTATACTACTAACCCTCTTCTACTAACCATCTTCTACTAACCCTCTTCTACACACCCTAATCTACTAACCCTATTCGACTAACCCTCTTCTACTAACGCTATTATACACACCCTCTTCTAATAACCCTCTTCTACACACCCTCTTCTACTAACCCTCTTCTACACACCCTAATCTACTAACCCTATTCTACTAACCCTCTTCTACTAACCCTCTTCTACTAACGCTATTATACACACCCTCTTCTACTAACCCTCTTCTACACACCCTCTTCTACTAACCGGCACTTCCGAGACAATAACCACCGCCGTGGTAGAACACCATTCCTCTGACCCCCTGACCCTCCACCTGCTGCTGACCACTAGTGACTTGCTTAGGGATGTAAAGCTTGACCGGAACTCCCTCATAGTCAGTGTAGGTCACCTGTGAAACGAACACCATGATATAATGTGTAAAAGAAAGAAGATATATATATATATAATAGAGAAGGTAAATATCTAGATATTGTCTGAAAGGAAGTATGAGTGTATGGGAGATGTAGTGAAGGTATGTTGTACCTAACAGGTATATACACTATAGTGTATATATAGTGTATATATATATTTATATATATATATATATATATATATATATATATATATATATATATATATATATACACTATTAGTTATAGAGTGTGATAATGCAGAGATAAAGTATAACTCGGTGTTGGGCAGTGTGGCGGTACTATATATACATATACATAGTATATAATGTGATTACTAATGATTATACTGTGCAAGTGTTGAAATAAATGCGGCTAAAAATGTGAAAATATAATTAAATTGTATATAAAGCGTAAGTGCGAGTGTTATTAATACATAGTACACATAGATAGTGCGAGTGCTATTAATACATAGTACACATAGATAGTGCGAGTGCTATTAATACATAGTACACATAGATAGTGCGAGTGCTATTTATATAGTACATAGAGAGCTAATACAAGTGATAATATAAGTGCTATTTAGAGGGTATATAGAGAGCTAGTACATATGTAGGTGTATGTGTTTAGATGTAATAATTTCTCTACACGATATTTACTACCGTGTGTAACTAGTAGTTACTAACTACTATAACACCCGTCGTTGGTTAGGTAAATTAAGAAATAAAGTACTTGAGATATATATTCCGATGGTTCCTACATTATCCGGTGCCTAGATGTAGGCATATGTGCCTAGATATAGGCTTAGGTGCCTAGATGTACTAGAAACCACTCGACCACTTAGCCACGACTTAATCAACTAAACAATAAATCATATAATTTAAATGTATCCAGATTATAATATATTATATTACACTCTATATATACTATATATATACACGCTATTTAATATAGTACATACTATATACTATATAGTACGTGCTGCACACTCTACTGTTGAGTATAAACGTGTCAGCTAGGAGGCGAGTGTAACTATGATTTACGATATCAACCTTTACGACGAAGAGTACAACTAATATCAATCCGTGATGATAAAGTACGCATATTTAATGAGCAGTATTTATAACACATAGTTAACATGCGTGGACCGTATTACATGGACCCCGTTAAAGAAGCTCTAATCTACATTCCTATCGGGTTTTTGAGATCTACGTCAAACCACTACATTATCGGAGATACGAATCAAAGAGATGTTCCTTACGAACAATAGAAAGCTGCTGTATTGTGTTATTGTTGTATTAGTTATAATCTAATCTTCTCCTCAAAGCCTCCAAAACTATATTGTTGAATCTTTCTCCATCTCCTACTTACTTTCCTCGTGTTCCCTATTCATAACATTGCAATATCTCATTATCCTACAGTATACTGCAACCGATTTGGGTATACTGATGCACTTATTTCTTTCATTCATCATATTACTGCCATTACTAAATCTGAATATATCTTATTTTTAGAATTACATATATGTATTATAATACGTCAATCAATTACTGTATATTTACTGAAACACTAGTTGATTCCATATTCCTCGTATGCATAGATTATTATTTTTCACATGTAATATTTATTACACACACATTTAGAATATTAAATCTCGAAATGTTGTTACACGATTTACAATGTTAGTAAGGTTCGATAAATCTTTACACAATTTTCAGAATATATAAGTAATATATAGAAAATATTAGTAGGTACTTTTTAAAATATAAATATATTGCCTCGATATACTTAGAATAAAAATGTTACATTTTGTACACTTTTTGACCAGATAATGTACGAAAGAAGAAGATAGTGTTGACTTAATATTACGTCTTACGTGAAATATTGTAAGTATATATATATATATATATATATATATATATATATATATATATATATATACACGATACATACTATACGATCATGTAATATATAATCTCAATCGTTAGAGAAACTCCTAATGTTGACATGAATAATAATGACTATACTTACCATATATAATATGTACTATAATGTATATATATATTATATATAGACTATATATATATACATTATAGTACAAATTATATATGTGTATACAGTATACATTGTATAGTACACAATGTATAGTTTATATTGTATAGTTGTATATATTGTGTATTATACACTGTATACTATATACACATACACCATGTATATCTATACCATGGACCTATAACACTATATACCCGTACTAACATCGACGTTGTCATCTCCTTTCTGTGCGGCTAGGTCTTCGTCGGGGAAGTAGTACCCCGCGACCTTGTTGAATAGGTCTATAGGGTTGCCTAGGCCCAGTTTCCACCCTACCTTCGCCTGTACGGAGTGATATGTATGTTATAGGTGTAAATATAGGGTTGCATAGGCCCAGCCTCCACCCTACATTCGCCTATATGGGTGATATGTATGTTATAGGTGCGAATATAGGGTTGCCTAGGCCCCGTTTCCACCCTACCTTCGCCTGTACGGGGTGATAAGTATGTTATAGGGGCAACTATAGGGTTATCAAGACCCAGCATCTAGCTTAAGTTGACTGTAAATCGTGATGTTATTAGCGTATGCGCGATATCGCTATATAATATTATATAGATCTGTTTTTATTGTTGTTGTTATTATTATTATTTTGGTGGAGTACTTTCATCATATTCGGGAACTTAGATTATTTTCACTTATAAACAAATAGCTATAATGCTCTTCAAATCTGATATCATGCATTATAAGTAATTCGTGGTTTAATGAGAACTGAGTAAATATATATATATATATATATATATATACATTAGTATTGAAATCGAACTTGTTTTAATATAGATAATATATAATGATGTGGGGTGTTGGGGTGTTGTGTATGGGCTCATGGTTACGGGCTGATAGCTGTGCTTGAATATAAATTATCGAGTATCCGGCAAGTAACTACCTATAGACAATACTCAACTCTAACAGCAGGCTCCAAGTGCCACACCCTGGAAACTACTCAGCTAGTAGGCAAATGCTGTGGGGGAGTTCGGAGAGAGATGGGCTCCGCTGAACTACTTGCCCAAGATACGCAAATGAATTCACAACAATATAACAACTCCATACCGGCTCGGACGTCGACCGGGTTAACAAGGTCCGCGTCATTTATCGCTTATCAGGATAAAGATGTATAAATTAGCTACTGATGAAAAAACAATAAAGAAAATTAGGACACGACACAACACGTATATTGGTACTTGGAATGTACGTACTTTACGAGTAGATGGGAAGCTTGAGGAATTAATTCATGAATTAGATCGATATAGATGGAACATATTAGGTCTCAGTGAAATCTGTAAAAAAGGTATAAATGAAATACAAACGCTGGAGGGGCACAAACTCTATTATGTCGAAAATGAATCAAAACATATAAATGGTGTAGGCTTCATTGTCAATAAACAGATAACAAGTACGGTTATGTGTTTTAATGCGATCAGTGACAGAATAGCTATCATTAGACTACAATCAACACCATTCAATATTTCAATAATCCAGGTATATGCGCCAACAACTGACCATTCTGACGAAGAAATTGAAGTATTTTATAATAATTTACAAAATGTCATTAAAACAGTATCGAAGAAATTATACTAGTAATTCAAGGAGATTGGAATGCTAAGATTGGTAAAGATACAATTCAGATATGGGGACAAATTTCTGGAAAATCATGCAATAATACAACTAACGAAAGAGGTCATCGTCTTCTGGAATTTGCTAAAACAAATGATTTAATAGCAGCAAACACATTTGGTTCACACAAAAACTCTAGAATTCAAACATGGCATAGTCCTGGAGGTTTATATCACAACCAAATTGATTACATATTTGTGAGTAAACGTTTCTCCACGAGTGTAAATGTAAACAAAACAAGATCATTCCCAGGAGCAGATATCGGTAGCGATCATGACATGGTATTAATGACGTTCACTCTTCGACTAAAAAGTCCAAAGAAAAATAAATTTTCTAGAAATAAATTCAATCTTGACAAACTAAAATATGCAGGAATAAAAGAAATATTTAAGCAGCAGATTGAAAATAAAGTAACTGAACAAAAATTAAATGTTAACGATAATATTGAAGAGAGTATACAGAAACTAAACAAACTTATTATTGATACAGCAGATGAAGTTCTAGGAAAGTACAGAGAGAAAAAGAAAAGTTGGATAACAAATGAATTGCTAGACATGTGTGATCTGAGAAGACAATTAAAAAAGACGAAACATGAACCAGGAAGTAAATACAAGACTATCAATACTCAAATAAAAAGAGACATGAAAAAGGCAAAAGAAAACTGGATAAAACAAAAATGCGCAGACTTAGGAAACTTTCTAAACAGGAACAATTCAAAGAAAGCATACCAAATCGTTAAAGACCTAACAAAAAGGAAGAATAAAATCGCTGTAAACATACAAGACAAAGAAGGAAAATGTATCACTGATAAGGAAGATGTTTTGAAAAGATGGACAGAGTATTGTTCAGAATTATATAAACATCAAGCCAATGGAGACAAGTCACTACTTAATGTAAAAGAGCCAACAAATCAAGAAAACTTTTCAATTCTGGAATCTGAAGTTGAAGCGGCTATACAATCCTTAAAAATTGGAAAATCACCGGGTGTTGATAACATCCCAGCTGAACTATTGAAAGCTGGAGGACATATACTAACAAAAATATTTACAAATATATGTAATTACATATGGGAAACAGGAATATGGCCTTCTTGCTGGACAAAATCTTTGATAATAAGTCTGCATAAGAAAGGAAGTTTCCAGAAATGCGAAAACTATAGAACAATTAGTCTTATTTCACACTCAAGTAAAATTATGTTGAAAATAATCCTACGCAGACTACAGCACTTCACAGAAGAATTTTTATCAGAAGAGCAGGCTGGTTTTCGCAAAGGAAGAAGCACAAGTGAACAGATTTTTAATCTCAGAGTAATTTCAGAGAAGTACTCGCAACATAATAAGCCACTATACCACGTTTTTATCGACTTTAAAAAAGCTTTCGATCGTGTTTGGCATAGTGCATTATGGTCTACAATGAAAATATTCAATATCAACTTAAAATTAATTGAAACTATAGAAAACCTATATAGTAAGGCAGAAAGTGCTGTATATATTGATGGAAAAGTTGGAGAATGGTTCCGGACAACAACAGGAGTGAGACAAGGATGTTTACTTTCGCCGACGCTATTAAATATAATGCTTGAACAAATTATGAATGACGCTCTAGATAAACATGATGGAACAGTAAATATTGGTGGAAAGATTATAACTAACCTAAGATTCGCGGATGATATTGATGCCTTAGCCGGATCGGAAAAAGAATTACATAATTTGATAACATTAATCGATAATACTTCACGTTCTTATGGTATGGAAATAAATGGTACAAAAACGCAATTAATGACGAATTCTGAAGGTAGATTTACATCTAATATTAGTATAAATAACACACCATTAAAAGTAGTTGATTCATTTAAATATCTAGGAGCGATTATTGATGACAAAGGTTCTAAAGCTGAAATTCTATCTAGAATTGGTCAAACAATCGCAGCCTTATCAAATTTAAATGTAATATGATATGACACTTCGCTACATCTTAAAGCCAAAATTCAATTAATGCAATCTCTTGTGAATTCAATATTCTTATATGCATGCGAAACTTGGATACTAAGTAAAGATCTGCAAAAACGAATACGTGCTCTAGAGATGAGATGCCT